>JAHTLZ010000280.1:2571650-2652238 GCA_023846285.1 Phrynocephalus versicolor | reverse complement strand
TTGATTGATTGATTGATTGATTGATTGATTGATTGATTGATTGATTGATTGATTGATTGATTGATTGATTGATTGATTGATTGATTGATTGATTTCTGTACCCCCATCTGGCAGCAGTTTCTCTCTCTGGCTTTATCAGAGAAATTCCCATGGCCACCAACTTTTCTTTTACAGAAATATCGCTTCAAAGAGTAAGAGCTTAAAAGGAGATCTGTGTAGCAGAAAAGGATGTTTCTTAAGCCTTTTCCATTGTACTACTTTTCAACTTTTCCCCTGCTAAAAATCCAGCCTCTCCAGCAGGGCCAAATTATACATTACGCATCACCTGTGGTTAGAACTGAAATGTTTCTAAAACATGATTTAGTAAAAAGTGTGCAGCCTTTTTGTCTGCATTGCGTGCAGTAAGATAGACAGTGAGATGATGTAGCCTGAAATCCAGTTAACAATTTAAAATCGAACTGCTGAACACAGTTGGTATTCTCACATAGCACGTTTCCCTGTGATCCCGACAAACAGAAAAGTTTGCTCCAAATTCAGCAGAAACTGGAAATGTTACTTTTTCTGGTATGCATCGCTGGCTGTGGCGTATTGGGAGTTGTACAGTAGTCCCAGAAAAAAAGTAACTTTCTCCATTTCTGCCATTTTTGTAATTTCTGCTGGGTTTTTAGGGGATGCTTTGAGTTGGAACCTGGAGAATTTTAGTTTGAACCTAGGACTCAAGAAACCTGGGTTCAAAACTCCATTCAAGTAAGAGATTCACTGGTGACCTTGGCCTAGTTGTGTATTGTAGCCTGACCTATCTCATAAGATTTTTGTGAAGATAAAGTAGACAAGACAAGGATTGTGTGTGTTTTCTTAAAGGAAAGGGGGGATATTAATGAACATATTAATATGCCATTGCACATGACCTCTCCCCATCACCTGCCATTTTAACTGCGAAGCCGCCTCCTACTTTATATGCAGCCCAGTATTTCATACAGAAATTGTAGCTTGCCTTTTTGTTTTGGCTCAGTCTTCACAACTTAACATGGCTCAATTGTTAAAAGGATCAGAGGCCATGTTGTTGAAGATGGTTTTAACCCTCCTCCTCAAATGGTCAGTTCTGGGGATCTGTTACCAGCATTGGTTAAAAACCGCAAGAGTGCTTGATAGGCACTAAGATACTGTATAGCAAAAAATTTAAAAGATGGTTGTTCTTTACTAGGCAAATTATTACTTTTGTTACCTTCTGTCCTGGAACAAGAGTGCCCTCATGTGGCCGCCTTCTAGTTATGCAAAACCCAAATGGGTATGTTTCATGGAAATCGCTTGCATATGATGGAGTGTGCAAATTAGATGACAGCAGGAATTGGTTTAAGACAAGTTACATTTTTGGACTTTCAGTCCCAGATTGGCTCAGGAAATCTGAGTAGTGCTGTGCCAAAAATGTCTCCTATTAGAATTCAACCACTGGTGTTCAATTTGACAAGAAATAACTTAAAACAATGAATTTCAAAATAGGAGACATTTTGGACATATTCCCAGGGGAAATTCTCAGGAGCTATTCTCAGGTTCAAGATTTTTGTCCTAACTTGACATCTGAGGGGGCTAATGGAGTGTGTGCACATTTTACTTTTCATCGTTCAATAATCGGTTTGCAGCCCTTCCTATCATTGAGCACTTTTGTGGTGGATATAATAAGATTGGGAGGATGGTGGACCCAGAGTGCACAGGTACTTTCTGAGTTGTAGTATCTTCTATGGCATCATCTGCCACTCCCCCCCCCCCCAGGCTTCTGTGTTGTCTCAGAGCTAAGATTTGATCCTCACAACAGCTGGGAGAAAAATGGATTGTTCCCAGGAGCAGTGTAGTGCAAGTTAATTTTTTGTACCCTCCTGTGTCTGGTTTGCCCTTGAAGAGATAAGAAAGAATTATTAATTTTACAAAGAAAAATTCTTTTCAAAAGTAAAAGCCTTTGGTAGTTACAAAGACATTTTGATAATAATATTATTTTGGTGAAATAGGAAAAAACTTGCCAAGTCCTTTCCAAAGTTACTTTTCAGGCGACTATAAAAGCTTTTTGCAATGATTTTTCAAGTTTTACGTTATTCTTGTGATGATCATAAGTAGCAAAAATATGGTGTTCAGCATTATATTAAGGTGCAGTGTCAAAATCAATGAGTAGAGTTCTTCTGTGACTGTTTTGGCTCACATCAAACAACAATGCAAAGTACAGCAATGGGATTTGCCTTCCCTCCCCCACGCATAATGAACGTTAGTTTTTTAAAAAGCAACATTCCAGTCTCAGGTTCTTTAGTGTTCGTTCTGTTAACTGACTTCAGTTTCTTTGGCACTCTATTGCATCTCTTGCTTTCAGCCTAAGGGAGATTTGCAGAACATATTATTCATTTGCACTTACCCAGTAAAACTGTATTTCTTTTTGTGCTCATTTAGGCTGATGCAGAAATTTGCATACACTTACACTCTATTTTTGTAACTTTCTATTTATTAGAAACTCAATTCAATCCTGGCACAAATATTTTTCTTGTATTTCACTGCCTAAAGCAAAGCACCTCTTGATGGGACCTTTAAAGTGCAGCCACACTGCCTCATTCATGGGGTGTTATGGCAGTTCTGGACACCACCACCTTCAGTTTACTGCCCTCCAATATTTCCCCCTGACTTTTTTCTGTTTCTCCCTCTCCAAAGCAAATCCATTCAGGAAGAGAAGAAGGACACATGATCGATTGACTGTCAGCATTAGTAGAGCTTAGAAAATTTACTTTTTGGAGTACAACTCCTGGACTCCCTCAGCCACTGTGTCCCACGTGGTCATCTTCTGAGTAGTGCTCCAAACAATGAAACTTTTCTAAGCCTTGTAGGTACTACTGGCACTGTAGTTGCATGATCTCTTGGAATCTTCTCTTTGCACAGTGGAGTCAAGGGTGGCTCGTGGACTGGGACAGGGAGGTAGCCGCGGCCCATAATTCTGGGAAGAGGTGCCTCTCCTGCTCTGTCATAAGGCACCCTCAAGTGTCGTGCATTTGTTAGTTACTGGGGAAACTATCACTGCATCTTGTAAGTTGCGTTCATAATTCTCTGCCTTATCTCAGCTATTTTTGAGATAGGCCCTTATTAGCTTGTTGCTGCAGAGCAAGGGTTGCGTGCGCAGTCTGACAACTGGCTGTTGCCTTTATCTTTTCCTCTGAAGATGGATAGGAAGCTTTGCCCTGTTGTCCTGAGAGTTCTGTTTCTAATTATTTTATCTCCAGGAGTCATTTTTTTTAAAAAAATGATTACGTGATATATTTTATGGGGACTGTTGTTTTCCCAAGCTGTGTATTCTGACCTCATTCTTCACTGATTACATGATATAGCACCATAATAAATACCAAGCTCCTCTACTGCTAGTGCCTGTGTTTCAAAGTGCAGTTTTGATTCCACACAGAAAAACCTAACTACTTAAAGCTGAATCACTGCAGTCACACAAGAACCTCCTCACCCCCCCCCCCCCCGGAAGATTTTTATTCTCCATGAATCCTGATCTCAACACTTGTACAATGGTAACCACCACAACAGTAAACTTGCCTTCAAGCTTAAGTGGGCATAAATGCCCATTTAAGCGAGTCTCAGCTTGTTTCATCCATTAATTGTTTTTTTTTCTAAAGAGTGCAAGTTTTCACAGAACAGGACTTTGACACAGTGTCGTTACTGGGGCTACAACCTTGAACATTGTTGTTTTAAAACTTTGTTTCATAGTAAGGGATAACTTGACATTGTAGCAACCATGTTGTTCCTTCTGGTCCTTATTAATCAGTTGCATTTGTCTTTACCAACAAGTTTTTAAAAATCCGGGGTATGTTCTCCAGTAACAAAAATTATATTTGTTAGACAGCAGAGCTGGGAAACTGGGAAACCTTTCTTTTTATAAAGTTCTCCAAGGACATCTATTTGTCCTTCCCATTATCTCGATGTCTAATGCTCTGGTTTATACTTCTAAGCCGACCGAATGGGACTCAGCAGGTGGAAGGGGCTAGGAACATCTTAATGATACAAAGGTCTCTTTGCCCATTTCCAACAAAATCTGGAGTACATTTTTATCAGTAAAAGTAGATGCAGGTATCTGCAGCTGTTAAGACTCAGTGAGACAAGTGGAGGAGAATAACTTGAGAGTATTATGCTTGATTATTATATGAATAAAATTCTTGAATAGATAGATTCCATTCTGCCCAAAACGAGGTCATGAGAGAAAAATGATTTTGCTGTTCAGTAGTGTACTCACCACTAGAATAGTTTTATAGGTGACTTGATAGCTCAATAGCTTAGACATCTGACCGCAGAGACCGAGGTTGGGAGTTCAGAACTCGATTGACTGTCAGAACATAAAGTCCCATATCTACATGGAGTCCCTGTCCCCCTTCTTGATGATTGGTCTAGGCATAACCAGAAAGACTCACATATACACTCCAATCAACTCAAAATACTTTCATGGAATGTAGCAGGCTGGGCATCTATGAAAGAGGACCTAAGACTTATGGATTTCTTTAGGGCTTATGATGTAATTCTTATACAAGAAACATGGTCTACTGAGAAAATTGGTTTGAATGGTTATATGGCGAATGTTGCCCCCGCCGAATTCCAAAAGCCGGCCTGGCCATTACTAATGTCTCCTTCTCTTAATGCTACCATCACATGGTTTGCACCATGTGATAAACTTTCAGTTACCCACTGTGCATCCCAGAAGAAATAACCTGTGTAGCTTTGGGCAAGCTGTACAGTCCCAAGAAGGGAAAGGACACTTTTGAGTACTGTCTACCTAGAACACCATGAAAGGGGCTGTTGTAAGTCAGAGTTGACTTTATGACACACAATTAATTAATCTACTCCCCTCCAGAAGTGCCGTTATAGCTTGTCACTTATTTTTATTTAATGTCCTCTTATCAGATTATACTCAGCTTGAGACCAGTTGGCTCCAATTTCAAAGATAATTAATTGCATTTTCCTCTTCAGTGCCATTAAGGCCAGCAGGTAGCTGGCTGTGTAGGCTTCTGTTGCCCAATATTTATATACCGTATTCATATTTATATATTCACATGTTGCCCAATATTTATCCGTTTTAATTTCTTTGTTATACGTGGAATTAAACGGGGTGGGACCTGGAGAGACAGCCTACACAATTAACGTACTTACACTCACCATATTGTTGGAAGAGAGGCACCCTTTAGGGATGTTTAAAACAAATCCTCATTTCATGTTGCAGATTAGCTTGCTTTTGTTGTATCACTTATCACCGAAAGGTAAACACAAGCTTCATTAGAAAGTCTGGCTGTCTAGACCTGCAACTTTGAAGGAATTATAGCATTTCCCCCATGTATAGGACTATATTTTAATCTCAAATTGTTAGACTTAAAATTGATGGTCGTATTTTACATGGAAGTAAGGGAAGGAGAGAACCGTGTGGTTGCAAAATTGAAATTTTGGGTTAGAAAAGTGGAGGGGGAAGGACTTATAGATGGGAAACGATGGTTTATGTCTAGAACTGTGGCACAGTGGTTAAATGCCTGTCCTGCAGCTAAAACTGTGCTCACGACCTGGGGTTCAATCCCAAGTAGCAGGCTCATGGTTGACTCAGCCTTCCATCCTTCCGAGGTCGGTAAAATGAGTACCGGTAAAATGGGGGAGGGGGAGCAAAGTGTAGCTTGCATACTGTAATTAAAAACTGTAGACTGCCCAGAGACTACTTGAAGTGGTATGGGGTGGTATATAAGCAGACTGCTTTGCTTTGCTTGGGTAACTCAAATGTTCTTGGACTGTATTTCCCAGAAGCCTTCACCACAAATTGGGATGGGTTTCTAGGGACTGAAGTTCAAGAACAACTTGGTTACAAAAGATGGGAAACACTGGTCTAGAGGAACAGCTTTGTAATAGCAAGAAAAAGGCATTTCCTTTACAATGTACAATTTTACTCGAAAAAGTAGTCAAGCCAGAATGATGCATACAAATGTCACAGATTGGTCAATTTGTCTGATGTGTATTTCTGGAATCTTTTTTTATTTTTATTTTCCAAGAATGGAATTATCTTTATGTCACATTTCATCTGACTTCAGTTTTTTTTTTTTTTATAAAAGTCATTGCATGTCATGCATAATCGGAGAGTGGCATGTAAAGGCATGTCCCCTTGCCCGGAGAGCAGCAGTCAACTTGGTGCTTCTGAGTTGTTGAGGCTGCTCGGTCATTCCCTTGATCATATGGAAGGTTCAGATCTTCATTCTTGTGTAATAGGCATTGGGAAGGGGGAAGAAAGAGAAGGGGAAATAAGCCTTTCTGATTCAGTCCCGCCAAAGTGAAACATCACCAGCCTTGAGTAAGGACCCTGATGATTCAGTATCCCCAGCCTTCCCATACAAACATGTCTGGACACATATTGGGTGGCCATCAGCCTCATCTGTTTCACTTCACCCCTCTATAGATGTATCCGAGGTGGATAAAATACTCCGTTTCAAATACAGATTTACAGATTTACGTGCTACTTTGCTGCACAAAGAAAACAAATGCCTGCCTCCTTCCGTCAAAGCTTACAAAATATGACTGTGAAGAAAGTAGTTACAATCAATGCAAAAGCAAGGCAGTAATGGACAAATGGAAATCAGCATAAATATGCTTATCTACACAACACATTCTCAACAGTTTGGTCACTCTACTACTACAAATATTTATTTTATTTATTTTATTTTAGAGTATTTTTACCCCGCCTTTCACCTTGGAAAAGGACCCAAGGCAGCTTACAAATATGCAGTCTAAGTAGGTATGCCCTTTAATTGTCCACAGCTGAACACTACAGAATCAGTTTGGAGAGGTACTTAGAATTCTCTCATATAGAAATATTCTGTAGTTTAGAAGAGTGAGTGAATTAGACCTGGCTAGCAGGGTTCCCAGACTACAAATCCCAGGTGTCCTTAAGATGCAGCGATGCAGCTGTGAGAGATAAATATAAAACTACCATAGCTGCTCAGGGCTTTCTCTCTCTATCTCTCTCCCCGCCCCCACCCCAACCTACCTCATTTATATACCAACCCGTTAGTGCACAGCACTATTCTAGGTGATTAACTATAAATATATAACCAAGTGAAATCAAATAATACAATATAAAAAGAACAGACAAAACAATCTAATTAAACAGCATTTGCCAGAATCCTATTTATTTTATTATTTATAACTTGCCCTATATTGATAAAGAGAGTGAGATACAATCAAGAAAGTAACATTAAAAACTAACACTACTGTTACATCACAACAATTGAAGTTTCAGCAGGACTTCACATGCAGATTAAGATCTATTCCGGAGCTTGATGAAACTACAGGTCAGGCAGCAAACCGGTCAGTTTCCTTTAGTAAGTTGCACCAGAAGTAATCGGTTGAAACAGTGGTGATTTAGTGAGCCAAGTTCCATTAATTCAGTCGGCCTGTTCTAATTGCAACCGACGAGTGGATTTCAAACAGCATGTTGAAAAAAGTTATTGGTGTCATTATTTCATAATTGTGTGAGCAACAATGGGCAACAGCACAGTTTTAGAGTCATGAAACAGTTGCTGAAGTGTTTCTTTTTGTGTCCACCAGGAAACCTGTGTGATTGTTATTGTTACTGTTATGACTAACTTTTAGCCATTTATGGTAGACTGGAGCTTCTAGTTTTAAAAACTATTATGTTACTCTTTCTGTCTGATATTGTTACCACTTGAATTTAACTCATTCATGACGGAATAGGGTATGTGTTTGTGTGCTAGGTATTAACTTGAAAATAAAAGTCCCATCATACTCTTTTTTCCTACAAACACACAGTCCAAGAAATGTACAAGACAGATGTCCACATTTGCGAGGGTGTGTGGAATATCCCTTCATTCTGGAATTCTGTTGATTCTCCCAGCTGGGGAAACACCAATGCAATGTGGGTTTTTTTTTCCTGATTCTCAAGTAATGATAATCATAATGCATTGCCTGTCAGGTAGCAAGTAGCATAACAAATTAGTTTTCCAAATTAGCATTCGAAGCTCTCCCTCAGAGCTGGGTAACTCTGGGGGGTCTGAAGGCCATATTTACATCCCCAGACTTACCATGGACCTCTTTAAGACCAGGAGATGGCCAGAAATGACAGCTGCCCCAACTCACCAAAAAATAGAAACATATATAAAATCCATTTTCTGGGCATTTTTTAGGAATTTTAACAGAAGACTTCCATACCCAAGTCCTGCACCAGACATTCATTCCCCTTCTATGTGACTGTAACAGATATTCGTGATACCATAATTTCCCAAAAGGCAACCTAAGTTACTTCCTAGTTTGAAGGTTTAAATGCACACTGGCAGAACAGCTCAGGAAGCTGTGGGGGGCGGGAGCTTGCTGGGGACCCAAAGATTGGAAATTCAACCCCGCACTGTGCCTGCTAGGAGAAAAGCCAGTCAGTGTATCCTTGGGCAAGCTGCACAGTCCCTGGGTGCCCCCAGAAGACAAGACGGGTAAACCACTTTTGAGTCCATATGTACTAGAAAACCTTGGAAGGGTTGCCATGTCAGAATGGACTTGATGGCATCCGAATTACGATTAAGGTTGAAAGGAGCCTTAGAAACACACTCTAGGGCAGGCATGTCCAAACTTCGACCCTCCAGATGTTTTGGACCACAACTCCCACAGTCCTTTGTCAATGGCAATCTAAGCTTAGAACTCTGGGAGCTGTGGTCCAAAACATCAGGAGGACCGAAGTTTGGACATGCCTGCTCCACGGAGAGGAGACCATAAACAGAACCAGGCCAATGGCATATGTAGTCCATCATCCTGTTTCCCAGTGTGGACACGCTCAGGATGACATCCACAAGCGAGATATGAGCAAAACAGTCCTCTCCCACAGTTGGACTGAGCTGTTTATTTCAGAGGAAAACAAAGACAAGGTGGCCGTGACATAACAGAAGTGTGTCAAGTCATTTACATCAAGGAGAAAGTAGAGAGGGAAATGTTTTCCTCCCCCTTTCACAATACTGGAGGTCGGGTCATCTCATGAAATAATGGAGGGAGATTGGGGGCAGCGAAAACCCAAGCATTTCTTTGTTTTTCTCTCATACTGTGTGCACATGATTAAAGTGCCACAAGACGTGGTGGTGCTGGACAATAGGTGCGGCATTAAAAGGAGATGAAATAAATGTGTGGAGATGAGGTCAACAGTAGCTACTAGAATAGACAGCACCTCCAGTATCAGAAACGGTGCCCCTTTGTAATCTGTTGCTAGGCAACACAAGGCAAGGGGTTACAAGGCATGTCCTAATGGTGGGCTCCCCACAAGCTATGCTCCATTACTGGACTTCCTCCATGGCCCCTGTGTGAACAGAAGGCTGGATGAAATTAGTCTGTCCTTATGTTTCTATACAGTCACTCCAGGAGCCAAACTCCTAAAGCTCAGGATCTTCTAGCTAGTGCCTGAATTTCCTTGAAAGATAGTTCCATTATCTAGAATCGATGCCACCCTTACCAAAGGAAAGTTACACAAACCAGATTCTTTATTTAGCCTCTTGAACTGTCAAACAAATCAAGAGCAAACTCTTCCACCCTGTGGCTGCTTGAGACCTAAAGCCTTCATTCAGCCAGTTCAGAGAGGGGAAGATCGCATTCCCATTACGGAAAAGAAAAATGCACTGGTTAGATTCAGTTTTTAACCACTTTGCTTCCTGCAGGCAATTCATGCCATGCTTCTTGGACAAGCACACCTGCCCTTCAACATTTCATGGCTTGGGAAATGCAGCCGTCTGTTTTCCAGTCATGTTCTTATTTGTACGCATTACCTGGAAGTCCTGTATAATGAGTTCTATTTTACAGGATACTGAATTGCATTCTGGAAGGTTATCTCAGTCAGCCAAGTCAGCTGCAGAACAACAATGTCAAACACAGCAGCTGAACTAGCTAGTAGAAACAGGAAATTCACCTTGGAACAATTCAATGCAGTGATGAAAAAAAGAACACCTTCACACCCATATTTCATAATTCATAATACAAAAACCGCAAAAGGGAATTTGGCTTCATCGTAGAACTAGGCAGCCTAACCACTGGGGAAGGATCTTTGGAGCTGCAGCCCTACACCCCCAGCTGGGCTCCTGTTCTCCATCCCAATATAGTTGCAAGTCCAACTAACTAAGATAAGGAGCTCTTTGGAGGGAGAGCAATAATGGCCTGAAAGCTGCCGCCAGTGCCTTAGTAGGTTCAAAAGTAACAGGTTTCTGTACATAGGAATTCACACATGCAAATTAAATGCAAATCAGCATCTTCCTTTTGAGGGGGGATATATAGGTGGTGGCTCTGGTTCCAACATTAATGTATAGCAGTCCCCATCTTCTTGGATGGTTCAATGGCTCTGGTATCTGGTGTGGAGCCTGATGGGCTGGACTCAATGTTCTATAGCATTCTTTACAGTTCTGAAATTACTATACCAAATCAAAGACAGTATTCATGTACAATTGGTGAAGGCCATTGAGGGGTTCTGCTGGAGTACAGCCATTCTCAATAGCGGCCATAATGGGGGTGCCTGTCACATTTGAAAGGGGCCCACAGACTGGAAAGAATTCTCCATCCACCACCTTATAAGGCTCATTGTGTAATTTATACAACTCTGATTTGGCCAGTTTTTTTTTTCATATTGTGATTTTTGGCCATATTTTTTTAATGTTAAGAACAGCTTCTGTAGTGTTCTGTTTTTGAACTACACCAGAGAATTCAAAGCAAGCTCTGGAAATCACAAATCCCAGCATTCTGTACGATGGAGCTATAGCCCTGTAAAACCGTGATGTTGACCTGTAGCAGAGATGCACGCAGTGAACTTGCTGCCAGACCTATGACCTATTTAGTAAGTGTCTTTTTGCTTCATGCTGAGCTCGACACACAAGGAAATAAGTAGACAGGGCTTCCATTACACATCCAACAGAGCGCACACATCTGTGCAAGGCAGTGTGTCATGTCGAGCAGTTTTGCACACCCAACACACTTTGAAAGGAGACAAGCCACGGAGCCACATTCCGCATTCATAATCCCCATTGTGTCAAAGGCTGTTTAAGCGATGACAGTGGGGTTACTTAAGTGGAATCCAAGAAGGAAGGACCATTCAAGGTGGCGCAGACTTTTTAGACGAGGTCATGGGAAGAACGTAGGGCTGTTGACCAGCAGCCTTGAGCTTTGTTCCTTATCCACCAGCAAATACAATTCCATGCTAATTGTCTAGCAGCTGAATGTTATCGGTCGGAATTTCCCTGCCCCATTTTTCCAGCAACATCAATGCAGCTCATCTTGGACTTCACAAAACAATCAGAATAAACTTTCCATCCTTTTTCTCCTTTTGATGCCTGGGAACACTCTAGCACATCAGCTTCAGTGTGTTAGGTTAGATGTCTGTGGTAATATCTATCTGCTGATAACAAGGTATACATAGCATACACTGATCTAAAACCTCTTAAAGGTAGAAGCTCCAGGACTGGTCTTTCAGTATTATTATTTTGCTTTGGTTTAAATACAGCTGTATTTCATATTAGTATTCAAACAGGTTGGATGCCAGCAAAGGTTCTGTCTGTCTGTTTGAACAAGTTTGTACATCTTTCAAAGCTGTTCTAACAGGGAGGGAAAAGTTGAATAAAAACACACAGGAATGGTATACTGGCACAGTAAACAAAACTTGAGCCATTTTGTAACACCTTTGGCCAGCAAACTATAAGTTACTATGCTGAAAGGTCATGTGAACTGAGGGTTAATCTAGAGCAGTGGTTCTCAACCCGTGGGTCCCCAAATGTTCCTGAATTGTAACTCCCAGAAACCCCTTCCAGCACAGCAAGTGGTGGAGGCCTCGGGGAGTTGCAGTCCAGGAACATGTGGGGACCCACAGGTTGAGAACCACTAGTCTAGATGACCTCTGAGATTCCTCTGACAATATGAGAATTCTAAGATTCTCGTAGAAACCAGCAAGAGAGTGTAAGTAACCTGAGTAAATCTTCTGTTTTTGCCTGGGTCCTTTGTTCTTGTAATGAACCATCAAGGCACTTCCAGCTTATGATAACATTATGAATCAGCCGTCTCGGCTGCCCTGCTCAGTTCTAGCAGACTTAGGCCAGGGGGTCTCTTTTAGGGAGTCAGGCCAAGTCATATTTGGTCTTCCTCTTTTCCTGCTGTCTTCCAGCTTTCCCATCATTACTGTCTTTTCCAAAGAATCCGGCCTTTTCAAGTAGGACAGCCTCAATTTCAACATTTTCCCCTCCGGAGATAGTTCAGGCTTGGTCTGATCAATAGTTTATCTCAATTGTGCCCTAGATGGGATAGCCAAGGGCACGGAACACTGGCCAGAAGTTGCCAATAGAAGCAAGTGGGTCACTCCTGCCCAACCCCATAACACAGGCTGCCCGTCTTTCTTCCTACTTCTGCCTGGCATCTTATAACCAGCTCATAACGTAGCCCACTTGCGCCTGGAAGATAAACTAAGTACACAGAAGCCTTCTAAACCAACCTAAGATGCCATTAGCTCAGAGGTGTCCAAACTTCAGCCCTCCAGATGTTTTGGACCACAATTCCCAGAATTCCAAGCATTTAGCTGTTAAAAGTTAATGAGTTGTTCTGCTACGTCACTGCGGGGTGGGGGGAGTCTTATTTACTGAACGTTTTAAACAGAAGCCGGGTGACCAGCTATTGAGGAATGGGCTACCTGTTAATCTTTGGCTGTGCTAAGAGACTGGTTTAGATGAGTCTTGGGGTTCCTTTCAACCCAACAGTTCATTTTACTAAGCAGTATCATCAAGTCTGGGTTTTTGGCATCCAGTCTCCCATTTGGGGTCCACTGCCCAGATCTCATGCTCTAGTCTAGGTCTTAATTCTCAGCGCATGGCCTGATGCCAACGTGCCAAGCTTGATGGGTTCTTTTTCTCATGGCTTTCGGACAGGTGTTTGGAACATGCTCAGAAGCACCCTTGACACCAACCTTTTGTTATCAGGCATTCTGCACAGCTGCTACTGCTATTTGACTCCACTCACGTTGTGTGCATCGTTTCTAAAAAATCTGCCAAGGAGTGGCTTGTGGACTACAGTTCCTGGAATTCCCCCAAAGGCTACACCAATAAGAGCACTCTTGGAATTGAAGTCTAAAAGCACAAAAGTGCCCACCTCAGTCATCTAGGGGAGTTTATCTGGAAGTTGAATCATGGCGCTGGACAGAAAGGTTTGGCTGCTCATCCAAACAGCATCAGTCTGAAGAAGTTGCCAGCCCTCCGTTTTATAGTCCACTTTGACCTTATGTCACCCTGGTCAAAGTGAACTATAAAATGGAGAACTCTTCACTCGCTTCTCTGAGATTGACAACCCTGTTTGGATGAGCAATCTCTCAAGAAAAAGAAGTCCAGTGGGCCATGACAGTCAACTTCCAGGTACCTCTCCAACCATTTTTCAAGCCCCGACTTGCTGGCGAGTCAGGCTGCGCCCCCCTCTCCCTATGACATCACAAGCGTCAGCCCACCGCTTCATGACGTCACCTTGCAAAGGGGTTGGGGGGGCTGCGCTTCCTCTTGTCCCCCTCCCTCCCGATTCCGGCAGCCCGCGCAGCGTTGGGTCGCTCTCCTTAGCCCAGGGGGGTTCTCAACCTGGGGGGTCCCCCAGATGTTCCTGAACTGCAGCTCAGCTAGCGATGAAGACTTCTGGGAGTTGCAGTTAGTTAGCCTTTTTCCCAACATCACCCCTCCCCCTTGCAAGTGATCTGTGGGTCCGGCCCCGGCGAGGGGCGTGGCTCGGGCTTTTTGGCCCCGCCCCCTCGTCCCCAGCCGAGCCCGTGGGGAGGGGAGGGGGCGGGCCAGGCGCGCAGGTAAGGGAGGCCCTTTGGGGCGCAAGACCAGGCGGCGGAGGAGGAGGAGGCGGAGGCTCGTCTTTCTCTCTGGCTCGTCTCGGCGATCGCGCGGCTCGTCTCGCTCGCTCGCTCGCTGGCCCGTCGGAGATGCGGGCGTCTTCGCCGGCTGCGCTGCTGTGGGCGCTGGGCTGGCTGCTGTGGGGCCCGGGCCCGTCGCCCTTCCCGTCGCTCCGTCCGCCTTCCTCCTCCTCCTTCTCTTTGCCCGCCGCTTCGGCGCAGGCGGTGTGGACGGCGTGGCTGAACGTGTCGTGGCGGCTGCCCGGGCGCAACGAGAGCTTCTGGAGCGCCGGCGAGAGCGGCGTCTTCGGGCAGGACTCGCCGCTGCGGCGGGCGGAGGGCGCCCTGGTGGCCCCGGACGGCCTCGACGCCTGCAGCCCCTCCGCCAACTTCAGCGGCGCCCCCCCAGCCGCCGCCCCCCCGACGCCGTGGCTGGCGCTCATCCGGCGCGGCGGCGGCTGCACCTTCAGCGAGAAGATCCAGGCGGCCGCCCGGCGCGGGGCCGCCGCCGCCGTCATCTACAACTACGCCGGCGGCACCGGCACCGACATCCAGACCATGACCCACCCCGGTGAGCCGACGCCAAGCCCACCCACCCACCTCAGCTCCTCTCCCGGGGGGGGGGGTGTCTTGGGGTGGGCGTGGGGGGTGGGGTGGGAGAGAGGCGAGGAACCCAAGGGATGCGCGCGTGCCTGCGCTGATGGGGCGCGTGCCTGCAAATGCCATGCAGGCAGGCGCGCATCCCGAAGGAAGACCCGTTAAGAAAAAGAAAAAATACAAGGACCTCTGCCTGTGGTTCCAATCATGGGTGCCATGCGGTGGAGTGAGTTCCCGCTGATGACCCCAGCTCCTGCCAACCTAGCAGTTTGAAAGCATGTCAAGGCAAGTAAATAAATAGGTACTGCCATAAAAAAGCAGGAAGTTAAAACTGTTTCCTTGCAGCCACGTAGCCACGGACTTGCACAACACTGGCTTTGCGGCTTGAACGTGGAGATGAGCGCTGCCCCTAGGATCAGACACGACTAGCACGCATGTGTGGTGGGAACTTTACCTTTTACCTATGCCTTTGGAGGTGCTCAGGCATCCCGGTAAGGGTACCTGGAATTCTTGCAGGATGAAAATGTTTCACTGATCATCCCAGAAGCTTCTTCAATCTGAGGAAAGGTGGGTGGGAGGGTTCCCGTTCATCATTGGCCTTGGTTTCATTCCCCACCCTGTTCCCCCAATTTGCTGAGTAAATGGACAGTGGCCTGGATGCCCCAGCAGCTGTACCATCTTGATGCCCGATCTCCTCAGAGCTAAGCAGGTCCAGCCTGGTTAGACCTGGTTAGTACTTGGATAGGAGACCGCCTGGGAATCCCAGGTGCTGTAGGCTAGGCGACAGGCCGACTGAACTTCCCCCCCAAAAAGTGACATCAAAGCAATGGATTAAAGAAAAAGAAGATGGATTGTGTTCTGAATAGGCTCGTTAGGTGGGCAATGGCCTGGTGTATGTGAAAAGCCATACCTATGCAGCCCTTTCCCAACACCCGTTAAGTATGGGTCCTTAACAGTGGCCTTCCTGGTGGAGGTGTGAAGTGGTCCTCCTTTGTCTGGGGATCAGTAAAAGGGCAGCATGTTAAGTCCCCCACCCCCTGCTTAGAGAGGATTATTTAAGATATATGCATGACTATAGACATGCATGAGTATGCATATAGATATGTGTGTGTGACACACATATTTATATGCACACAACACAAAGTTAGAGGCAGAGGTCAACTTGACCTGTTTAATTTCTACAGGAAAAAGAGTATACGTTTGGATCCAGGGGGTCATCATCATACTTCCAGCAGACCCACTGGAATGGGGGCGGGGGTGTCTGTCATTGTTGATGTAATCTCTACTGATTTAAGTGTCTCTGATCAAATTATTATAAACAAGGGCAGGAGTTTTCCACTTGTGCTTCAGAACTTTTGATCAGAACCTGTTGCCTTGTTCACTTTCAGAGTGTTGTTGTCATTTGTCCAAAGAAAAGTGTTCTACTCTAGATTTTTTTGGCTTGAAAATATTTCAGGGTTTTTTCGTTCTTTGTACATGAGGTATTGGTCTATAAATCATTTACGGGTGTATTGATAGTACTGTATAATACTATATGTCCCGTTGATACAACTTTATCCCACTCAGTTTGAATTAGACCTACTCTTCTTTACCTATATATAAGAATTGTGTAGAGCCTTATATTTTTTCCTGCTTTTATTATTGGAATCCCAGTTATGATCATTGATGGCTGTTCTGGACTGTGGGTGTGGAATGTGGCTATCAGATGATGCAGAAGTAGAACTTGCATCATTCTTGAATGATGGGCATGCAAACAAGGTTGTCATGGCTGAAATGCCACAGCACCTGGGGAGGCCACAGATCTCTCCAACTGTGTTCCATAAGAAGGCACAACAGGTGAATTGGGGGGGGGGGAGGCTGAAGGCAAAGGTGCCACCCTACAGAAGTATATCAGATTAGTCCACAAGAAGAAGAGCCTGCCAGTGGTCCACAGTGTCTTTGGAGCCTGGTGGTTGTGCCACTTTGCTTGGCATTCCTCCATGTGTGCTTATTCATAAGTGTCACACAAAGTTCCGTGCCCGTGCCTCTGCACAACATCTTTCCTGCCTGCAAAGGACACAGTTCTGGGCAACAGCTTTCATGCTTGCAAAGCACAGCTGAGTTCTGGATGTGCTATCTAAATACATAACTAATAAAAGGTGACATCTGCAAACCACTTCTGACTTTCAGGGCAGGAGATTGCCGTTGGTGATATATTGCTTTTAAGTAATCTACAGAACATCTATTGTTATTATTTTGAAAGCATCTGTTCTCCAACAATTCATGTAACAAAGGAACAGCATGACCAAAATATAAAATGGCCATACCCCACAGAAGGTGCAAGAAGACAGACTTGCTTTCCTTTTCTTTTTTGAGTATAGTAGGACCCCCACATCCACAGATTCTTTATCCACTGATTCAGTTGTCCTTGGCTGGCATAGGAAAAATAAATAAAGCAGCCACAAAGCAAGCTACTGTCACAAACAGCAGCTGCAAAGGAAGCTACAATCATAAAGCATCAGCCAAGCTACCGTCACAAACAGCAGCTGTAAAGCAAGCTACTGTTGCAAAACAGCAGCTATAAAGCAAGTTACTATCACAAAACAGCAGTTTTGGGGACATTTGGCATTCTCTCTTATCCACGGTTTTCATTATCCATGGAAAGGCTTGGAACCAATCCCCAGCAGATACTGGGGTCCTACTGTACTGCAAATTGTTCCATTGTAATAGGCAGTGAAGCAGAGAAGCCTCTTAATGTTGTAAGAAATGGCCTGTTCTTGCTTTATACTTGATAGAGATAACTTAAGGTTTCACTAGTGGGATAATGAAACAAGCTTATGGGTTATCCATTTTCCAGGCCTCTGCGATAATAAAATTTTTCTATACCAGAGGGGGGCAAATTATTCCAGCAGCTTTGAAATTGTTTCAAGCTAAACCGCTCAGCCAACTTCTTTATGGAGCACAATTGGGCCCGTATCCTTCTTTCACATCATTGCAAGTAGTTCAATGAAATTTTTTGAGAGCTATCCTACAAGTACCCCGTTGGGTGCCTAATGCAGCCCTGAGGTTAGAAGTGGGATTCATGAAAGTGGAAGTTAGGGCTTGGCTAGCCATCTTCAATTTTTGGCTGAAATTAATTTTTCTCCCAAGAACCCTAACCTCTTTACTATTTGTAGACAATTACCGCTCAACATGGAAGAGAGCCCTATCCCTTAAACTTAAAACTTATGGTCTCTCAATGGAGTGCCTTATACAAGTAGGCTATGAGATGGCTAAGCAAATCCTCAAGCAACGCATCTTGGAGGTAGAGAGACATCATGATTTGGGGGCTATCTCTAATAACATCAATTGATCCAGCATTGATCCCCTTCAAACCAGCTAACTATTTCTTTGCTCATTTAACAAAGAATCAACACAGAGCTTTTACGCTTGCTCGGATGAATGCTCTGCCATCTGCAATACAAGAGGGAAAATTCCAAAAGATTCCCTATTATCATCGTAAGTGCCTCTGCAGGACAGATAGAATTGAAACATTGGCACATGTACTCCTGCACTGCCCCTTATATGATGACATTAGGCAAAAACTTATTGCTCCTTATTTAAAGCAATTCCCTGGACAGCCAGAGGCATTTTATACCTGCCTCCTGTCGTCAGGGCAAAATATATACACTGCAGAATGTCCTAATTCAAGCATGCTGTCTAATGTAGCTAAGTTTTGTGCGGCAGCAATTATAATTCGTGCTCAGGAGGTTTCAACAATTGCTCAAGCACTCACAATTTAAGCTGGCTCAATTTGTATGATATTTCCCCTCCCTTGTTCTTCCTTGTTTTGCTGTAACTGGTGCTATTTTTATATATATGTACTTTGGATTTGGTCATTGACCGCAATTAAGTATTCATTCATTCAGGCCTTATTTATATTCTCTATCTCAGGATTTGAGAAGATGTCCATTTTAAGAGGAAAACATTTCCAGATAGATTTGTATCCATACAGCTTCTAGAGGAAATGCACCAAATATAATCTTGATATATTTGGTAATTATTAGTCAGAAGTAAGGCCCACCTAGATGCCCTAAGCACATCGAATCGTGCCTGATTTGGGAAGCTAAGCAGGGTCAGGCCTGGCTAATATTCGGATGGGCGACCACCAGGGAATACCAGATGCTGTAGGTGACTGGAGTAGGAACTGGCAAGCCACTCCAGTATTCCTGCCAAGAAAACTCCATGGACATGGGGTCAAGAAGAGTCGGTCATGACTGTAATGACGCAACACACACACACACACACAGTCAGAAGTAAAAGTTAATCCATTCTGATATTTTTCCTTTTGTTAGGTGAGCTCCTATGTATCCCATAAGCTGTATGATAGGATGACACATTAAATATGTAGATAACTATTTGTGGTATTCGCAGTGTGATCTTATGAGAAAGGGCTTCTCTTGGAAGTAAGCAGGTTTAGCCTTGTCTTGGGAGTGTCCTTGCTGGGAATAAATGGCTAGAGATCACAATCAAAGCACTGTACTGAGTATGTGTAGCAAGGAAAATAAGCTTAAACAGATCTGATTTACCAAAAGGATCTGATGATGATGGAGATGATGGTGAGTGGGACTGTTCCCGCCTTCTTGATCCTTCAGATCCACTTTTGATTTTCTTTCAAACTGGGCGGCAGAATAATATGGTGATATTTATTTATTTAAAAATATTTTCACCCTGCCTTTCTCCCCATAAGGACCCAAGGCAGCTTATAACAATTAAAAGACAACATTTAAAAGCAGCAAATAGGAGTTTACAACAATTAAAAAGAATTAAACAAGTCTATTCAAAATAATTACTAAATTAAAAAAAAAAAAAACAGAGCCCCACAATCTGTTTTAAAAAAACAGCCTTCCAGAAAGCCAGTCACTAACAAAAAGCCTGCTTAAGAAGAACGGTCTTTGCCTACTAGCAGAAGGACGGCAATGCCTCCTGTGGGAGGGAGTTCCAAAGTCTGGTAGCAGCAACAGAGAAGGCAGTGGTGTTGAGACAGTCTGAAGAAGCTACTTGGATGATTAGCGAAATGGATCAATCCCACAAGAAAAGAAGTCCAGTTGCCATGACTCGCTTCCCAGATGTAAGCATGATCCGTTTGAGCTGGCTGCATCTCTCAGTGGTTTTGGTGTCTTGTTTGAGAGTTAATTTTCCCACTGTGCCTCTTTGGAGAAGATCCAGCCTGGGTGGCCTTGGGCAGGTTGCACAGTCCCAGGGTGCCCCTAAAGGAAGGGAATGGTAAACTACCTTTGAGTATTGTCTACCTGGAAAATCCTAGTCAGAACAGACTTGATGGCCCATGATGATGTAGATTAATCTCAAGTGTACTAGAATGGCGTAGTGTTGTGCCCCTCTGAGAGAAGAAGGCAACCTGCTTGGCTCAGTGACGTTCTTCTCACTTAGATGCTCATAAGTCCTTTGGGAACTACCGAACTCACTGTGCTTCCATTTGCTTTAAAAACCAGGGTTAGTTTTATGCTCTTGAATATAAGGTGTACAGAGTATAAAAACATAAGAGGTGGTTGTGGCCTAAATATGCACACTCTTATTTTCTGCAGAGTTTTACATGCAGTCCCCTTTTAGGGACAGCTCACAATGAATCTTTGAAATGGCCACCAATGTATTTGAACAGATTTTTCATCATTGTTTTCTGATGTTCTTTGCTACTTCTCGATGCTGGACTCGTCCACCCCCCTCTCTCTGTTGTGTTCTATGATACTTCTTCCAACTAACAAACACTTGGAAAGAAAAACAACACAATGTTGGTGTGTGCATTTGTTGGCTGTGCTTGTGCTTTCCGCTGTGTGCTGCAAAGACCATAGGGTGTGTTCTGGAATATGCCGAGTTTAATACCAAGTAATGAGGAAATAAAATGGGTCTGGTCAAGATCCTTGACTATTGGATGGTATATTTTCCTGTGAGTTTTGTGCAATAACGGGAAATGCTAATGGAAGGTTTGGTGCAAATCGGTGTGGAGCAATAGCAAGTTCAAAAACCATTAATTGATTCCTAGTAACTGCCTGGAATGCCCTGAGCACATTTGATCTTGCCTGATCTCAGAAGCAAGCAGGGTCGGGCCTGGCTAGTACTCAGATGGGCGACCACCAGGGAATACCAGGTGCTGTAGGCATCCCAAGGACCACCACTGCCCTAGCAAAGTTCTGGGTATGCCAGCCCACTGTCTCAGCCGGGTCATGGCACATTGAAACCTGTTCCCTCCAGAACAGATTAATTGGATTTCAGTGCATTCCTATGGGAAACCGCAGCTCTACTTACAAAAATTTTTATGAGCACGTGCTCAGAACAGATAATATTCTAGCAGCCCTCAGGCACTTTGGGCCAGAAAAAGTAGACCTTGATCTGTTCAAAGTTGAAGAGCCCTGGGACTATCTAATGTGTTTTTATATGAATCTATTATACATGGCTACAAAGACTTTGTGTTTATAACCATGGATAACTTTGTGTTTATATCAATCCTTGTATGATTGCATTGATACTATGTTATCAATTGTTAATTTCAATGTTGCCTTCTAATGCTGTAAGTAAGATGCCCCTCAATTCCTTGTTTCTTTGAATGTGTCTCTGCTGTACTGGCCTGTATATTGTCTCCCCTTACTGTAAGCCACCTTGGTTCCTTCTTCAAGGAGAAAGGCAGGGTAAAAATACTCAAAAATAAGTAAATAAGATAAATAAATAAATCACATGGTCAAATGTTGGTGTCTGTTCAGCACCAAACGGAGAAAGCAACTGCAGTTGGAAATATAAAGAGCAGATTAAAAGAAAAAAAAGCTCATGCATAGCCTTAGGGAGTTCTCGTGCATTAGTAGAACTTGCTTCTCTGCTAAATGTAGATAGTTTGCTGTGTCAACAGAAATCTGACAGCCAGATCTCTTTTTCGGGTGGCAGGTATGCTATAAAACATTTTCTGCCAGCATTCTTTATACATAAATAGTATTGTCAAAGCAGAAAGCGCAAACTTTAAAGCTGCATTTATTTTATTTATTTCAAATATTTTTACCCTGCCTTTCTCTTTACAAGGCTCGGAGGTGGCTGTGGAGTTTCCTGTTGTTGGTCCATATACAAAAATAAGTTGAGGATAATGTTCCCTCTAATTTCCATCCTGCTGGGCTGCATTCGATGGGCACTGTCTCACCCAAAAACACAAGACGAAACAGGCATCGACCTGGGTGTTGCCGTGCACCGCCGATGGAGCTCTACATGAGCAAGTGTGGACGGGCCCACACACCATACAAGGAACATTGATGGGAACTATCTTAGAAAGAGGGAGTAGGAATTTATATAGCCATTTTGACAATAACTAGAAGTTTTTCTCCAAGTTTTGGATTTGTGTTCTAGCTGCCTTTTTTCCAGGGTTAGAGTAGGAAATTATTTTTAAGAAGTGTGGGTTTAAATAACCTGGTAAAGTTGTGAGTTAGAATGGTCAGGAATGAATGTGTCCCTTTTCAATTAGTACCATGATCCTGAGTTACCTATATAATGCCTGTTAAGTATGAGATTAACTGGGGCTCTGTCTCTGAAGACTCTCAGTCATCCAGGTGAGGTTATCTGGAAGATGAGTCATGGCAACTGGACTTCCTTTTCTTGAGAGATCGAAACAATTCGCTGCTCATCCAAGCAGCTTCGTCATACTGACATTTCGATCTCTCAAGAAAAGAAGTCTGGTTGCCATGACTCAACTTCCTGATAACTGGGGCTGAAATATTGTTGCTTAGTATAGTAAGACAAACTAGAGTTGACCCCTTCAATCACTGGCAGGATGGTGAACCAGTTCTATAAGTTGCCAAAGCTACTTGGATGAGTAGCGAAATGTTTCGCTCTATCAAGAAAAAGAATTCCAGTGGCCATGACTCAAATTCCAGAGAATTCTGTAAATTCCATTGATTCAGTACCCTCACTAGAGAAGCCTGTAGGGCCTGGGGCTGGCAGTAAAGTCTTCCTTGCAAACAGGTGCAAGCTGTATACTACTGTACTTTGGGGTGAGAAGTGAGGGACAGAACAAGAGGATTCAGTGATGCCTGTGGATTTCCCCGTGGTGCAAATTTGGGAAACAGTGCACTAAGCAACTGGATTTTTACCTGTGATTCCCCCCTCCTTCCTGAGTTGTGTCTCCCTGCCCCCACCCCCGCTGCTAACTCATGCTTCTTGCCCTAGGTGTGTTGCCAGGTGGATATGAGAGCATCGGTCAGTTAAGGTTGTCTATTAAGGGAGAAATGTTGCCTTTTAAAGCCAAATAAATAAATAAATAAATAAATAACAGTGGAAAATTGAAATACGTTGTTAATCCATTCCAGAGGTCTAGACATAAGTCAAGCATGACTCAAGTCAAACAAACTTTTCCCATAGAAAGTAATGGGAAAGTGGATTAATCCATTCTGGATGATGAAAAAGACCGCCCCAAAACAGCAATTTAACACAAATTTGACTGGGATAGGAAATTCCTTCCGGGGATGTAAATGAAATGTCTCTTCAAAGAGAGGAGGAGGCAGTGGAATTATAGTCCATAAGTTATACGCCTCCACTTTTTAATGTCTTCATCTTGGAATAATGACTTGATGAATGCACCCGCTTGAAAAGATTTTGCTGCAGCTCACTTGGAATAGTTAAACTATTTGTTGACAGTGGTACAGTTTGCCTGGCCTGCTACTTAAAATATTTAAGGTGCTCTTAAAAGCCAGAAAAATACTCTCTTCGTCTTAATTGTGCTGCAGTGGTGATAGGCTCCTATTGGGGGCAAAAATGCCCAGGATTTAGCAAGTGAATAAATATTTACTTTGTGAACTTAAGAGCTGAACATTTTATCAACTCAGGACTGTGAAAAGATGGTGCCTTTCCCTTGGAGGACTCAAAGTACAGAACCATGGTGATTGCTGTCATTGCATAACATACACTGACCTTCAAAAGCAGGTGTCGTATCTGCAAAGTTTAAAGTGCATTCGAATGAAATGCATGCGCAAGTCTTGTGTTTGGCAGTGTGAACCAGCAGATGATATACCAGTGTGGCACACTTGATTAGTACACTTAAAAGACCTCCAAATGCAGATTCCCATGGAACAGTGGATTGTTTTAATAGCTCTGGAGAATCTCTGGTGTCTTTTTTTAATTATAGAAACCAGTGCATTGTGAAAAACGCCTTGCTGATTGGCTTGCAAATAATAAGAGGCCTCTGTATTAGGGATCTGACAGTATCCTGGATTTGTCCACAATGAATCATAAGTTCAGCACTGTTTATTTCAGCTTTTTCTCTCTCCTGGATCAGACAACACACGGCTAAATTCAGTTCTCTCTGCCTTCCCTGACCTTAGTGCTAAAGTGCTTTCTGTGCAAACTCATTGCTGGCACTCGGAACCCTTTCAGGCATGTCCAAACTTCGGCCCTCCAGGTGTTTTGGACCACAACTCCCACAGTCCTTTGTCATTGGCAATCTAAGCTTAGAATTCTGGGAGTTGTGGTCCAAAACATCAGGAGGGCTGACGTTTGGACATGCCTGTGCCTGGTTTTAAAAGGGGGGAGGCAAAGCAGCAGTGAGGAAGGACTTCCTAAGAGACAACTAAAGAAGCTGTTTTCAAGGACCTGGCCTTGGTAAGGTGTCTCAGTGAATTCCAGCCGTCTTCTGGATGAACGTCCCCGACCCACCATTGCACATCTGCTCAAGCCATAGTCTCCCTTTTGTTGCATTTATTCAACACCCCCCCCCCGCATTTTTCTTCCTATTGCTTCATGTTAGATTTTGTGTTTTTACCTTCCATAAAACTGCTTCCGAGGGGAGGCATCACCGATGTTACCTAATGTACACTATTATTTATGGTCTGCTGCCTAGATGCCCTCAGCACATCTGATTGTGGAAGCTAAGCAGGGTCGGCCCTGGTTAGTAATTGGATGGGAGACCATCAGGGAATACCAGGTAGTGTAGGCGCCTGGAGTAGGAACTGGAAAGTCACTCCAGTATTCCTGGCAAGAAAACTCCATGGGCATGGAGTCGGTCACGACTGTAATGACATAACATGCATTATTTATAGATTTCCTCACATTGACTCAAGGCTGTTTGTTTATATGTACCCATGTTAAAATGTATGGATTACTTTGTGCACATTTTATTTCTCTAAAATGGCCCCTTGGCCTCACTGACATGCAAATTCTGAGGCTGTGTGCATTTCTTTTCACAATTAGATTTAGTAGGTGTGAAGCTACTGCTTTTATTACGATTGTTGGATTCAAGATTGTCGGATCCAACTATACTTTCAACAGTACTGTGGAATCCATTCTTAGTATGTGCGAGTTTCTGTTCTGCAACAGTTGGTCTGCATCTTGGTGGTTTAATGCAGCTAAGAAAATCAGAATGACTACTATTTTATGTCTAACTTACTTTGTGGGATACACAGAATGGCAAGTAAAAGTTTTTACAGCATGCCTGCCCCCTCTGCATTCTCCTCTTCATATGAAACATATATTTTTAAAAAGAACATTTTTAAAAAGTTTAAATTTGCCTGCTAAATAGTGTTTTGGTTTTTTCATGTTGATGGCCATTCTGTGGTCAGTCACAAGACGTAATTTTGATTTATGCCAGGTGAACCAGTAACACGGTTCGTAGTGCAGGAGGGACTCTAACATGATTGGACACTTTTCTTTTCTAAAAAAAATAACAGCAAGCTTTCTGTATGGGAAACAAATGGTTGCCAGTGCAGTAGTTTTGCTGGTTTGTTTCAGAATATATGACAAAAATAGAAAACAGAAGAAGGGTGGCACCTTGAAGACAAGCAAGCTTTATTTTAGTACGTCCTTTTGTGGGATACATGCCACGTGAAAGTTCAATGCAGGTATATTGCAAGAAGTCTAGGTAAGAAAACTTTAGGATGGTTTCAGTTGTTTGTTTTAGCCCCATGTTGCAGTGGTTAAATGCCTGTACTGCAATTAAAAGTGTGCTCATGCCCTGGGGTTCAATCCCCGGTAGCCGGCTCATGGTTGACTCAGCCTTCCATCCTTCCGAGGTCGGTAAAAGGAGTACCCAGCTTGCTGGGGGGGGCAACGTGCTGCCTGAATATTTTAATTAAAACTGTAAACTGCCCAGAGACTACTTGAAGTGGTATGGGGTGGTATATATGCAGAACACTTTGCTTTGCTTTTGCTTTTGAATGTATGAGTTCACACCTAGACTGGCTCAAGGTTCGATGAGCTTTCAGTGAAGAACCATCTGGTTTTTCTACATTCTTCAAATAAATAGAGGTGACCAAGCAAATGATGAGGTCTAATTTTTCCCTAACTTCTTTATAGAGTTAGAGAAGAACAATATTTTCCCCCCAGGAGTGCCAAGGGAAATAAGTGGGTTTGAGTAAATGGCGTTTTAATGTTTGCTGAGGCTACAAGCAGCAGCGATGTGACAGGTAATAGACTTAATCAGCCACATAATCGAGTTACTTTGCATCAACAGGGCCTACAAAGAGGCAATGAGTATTCCTCAAAGAGTCATTTGAAAAGTCAGAACTTCTGGAAGTTACACAGAGAAAAACTAGTAGGCAAAATTTTGTTTCATGTACGTTAACTACGCACTGACTTTCACTGGGCAGACAGCTCTCCAGCAGTGTGGTTTTCACTTTATACCAAAGCATGAGTTGCACAGGTGTTCAAGACCCACCTTCCTCCTGTGTGCACTACTTACCTAGTATCTTGAAGAGCTGTGACTTAATTGATGTTGATAGTTTCTCTGTTGATACACATCACAGGTGGATGGAATTAAACAGATAAGTAAGCATATTTATCACAGTGGCTCTAGGGCTGCATTTAAAAGCTGTGGAGAAATAGAGCAGATACAATACAATAATAACTTGGTTTAAAAGTTTTTTGCGAGATAAGCAAACATTACTTCTGCATATTGCCTTGATCAACAAGCAGTGTCTTGCAATACAAGTAACCGGTGCAGGTCACATGATCACAAGTGAGCCAGTGGTCTCTCTCTCTCTCTCTCAACCCCTGCTGGATTGTGGGTGATTGTCTGGAACGTTCCATTTCAGGCAGCCTCCGAAGTAGAGAGGAATGGAGGCTTCCTTTGCACCAGCCAGGAATGTTTTCAAAGAGGAGTGCAATTAGGGGTTTGTTTTATTTTTCTTTATATTTTTATTTAATTTGTTTTCAACATCCTTTCTTATTTTTCAAACCATTTCTATTCTTGGGGCAGCTAGTCAAGTGTGTACTGTATATGGCTATAAATTGAATTTTATTTTTGTCACATTAAAAACACAGAGTAAAATCCAGTTGCTAGTCCCAAGCAAAGCAGATTCCGCAGCCAGGCACCTAAACCATGGTGTGGACATGGACTTCTAGCCAAATTCTTTTGTGAGTTTTGGCATGTTGTGTGTCCAATATGTGGCTGGTGGGACCCCAGAATAAATCATCAGAGTTTCTATTATTTCTTATGGGGAAGTTTGCTTTGATATACAGTAAGTGTGCACCAGACATTTGCAAGCACCAACAGAATGAACGATGTGTGTGCATTTGAAGCTTAATGTAAGAAAGCCTGGGTAAATTACAGTGGTACCTCTACTTACAAGCAGCTCGACTTAAGAGCCGTTCGAGTGAGAGAGAGAAAACGTTGGCATTTTAACGTCTTCCTTACAAATTTTAGATGCGGTCTGCTCTGCTCACAATTGTTTTTTCTTTTTTCTTTCTTTCTTTCTTTCTATCTATCTATCTATTTAAGTATTTGGTTTTTTTTAGATCGGGCTGCTCTACTTAATCAGTTGTTCGACTTACGATCATGCATTCGTAAATAGAGGTACCACTGTACACTCAACAAACTCTTAAAAATAGCTGATGAAATGCCCTCTTTTGATTGTTTTGCTACCAGGTTTCTTTGTATTGGCCAAGTGTTTAAAGTTGGTTTTGTTGACCCCGGTATACAGTGCACTTTATGCTTGAAGTTAAACATCCAGATACTACAATTTAATTATTTTGGGAACTGTTTGTCTTTAAGGTAGTATTGAATTGAGTGGCTGACCATCTGTCAGCATGCTTGTGTCTTTTTTATCTTATGTTTGTTTTGTTGGCATTGTATTGAATATTGTTTTTACTGGGTTATGAAGATGTGAAACAGCTCAGTGATCAACCGGATTAACAAGCTAGTAAGTCACAGAACAGGCCTGTGTGAATCAATGGAACCTATGGAGGAGTTAACTATTTCAGTAATCTTACTCAGGTATGGCATACTATGCTAAGCAAAGGGATAATTTCAGATGGAGGAAACTGTGCTAGGAGGAAAATATCTATTTATTCTGTGTATGTATGCATGCCTACTAAGAATTACCACTTGAAAAGGTAGCATGAAATTGCCTGATTTGACTGACATATTATAATTATCCTGTCGGTGATTATATAAGATATTGAATTTTTTTGAAATATATCTCTCAAGAAAAATCCAGCACCTGAAAATACTCGGCCCATTATAATGGGTTTAATCTTTTAACAAAGCTGAAGGCACAAATAAGTGTAATGGCAGCCAGTTCTTCTTGTAGAACCTTTAGAAGAGATGGTGGTATATGCTAGAGCACTGGTTCCCAACCTTCCTAATGCCGCAACCCTTTAATACAATTCCTCTTGTGGTGGTGACCCCTTGCCCTGCTTGGAAGAGGCCACAAGCCCCCTTTGGCAGGCCACTGACGCAGGTGCCATAGAGAATTTCCCTCTACAGGTACCCTCAGCCAATCGCAGCCTCTGGTGCCATTGACTGGCTTCCCCTCCAACCTATCAAGATGTAACTCACTCTTCCCCCCCTTCTTTCCCCCCTCTTCCAGATCCAAACTGTTTGTGCCTTTTTCTTCACTGGCTCATGGCGACCTCTTCGAAATGGTCGCTCGATCCCCAAAGGGGTCCCGACCCCCAGGTTGGGAACGACTGTGCTAGAGTGAAGAACAAATAGTTTTTAGCTATCATAAAAATCCCTTAAGGGCAATGTGCCTAACAGAGGGTAACTTATCTTTTTAAAGAGAAAGTGTGACAGTCATAGCGGTAGTAGATCTTTTTTTCCTGTCATTGACCAGACAAAATACAAAATACATTCTGCACAAAACCAAAATAAAAGCATATAAAAAGCAATAAAAGCATGCACACAAGAACAAACATAACACAATAGCATAACCATGTAAAATCTTCCCAGCCCAGTAGGCCCAATAGCAGGGTAAACGGTCAGAGCAAAGAAAGGTAACAGTCTGAGGACATAACACCTTCTTTACAAGTATTCATATTTAGCGTTAGCTATTATCTGCGAATTTTGATATCCGTGGGGTGTCCTGGAACCAATCCCCCACAGATGTGGGCATACTAATATATATATAAGAATGCAAGCACTGATATATTAGTATATAACTGCTGTAGGTTCTAACACTTTTTACATTGCAATGACAGACTGGCACCTTTGCAGTATACAGTGGTACCTTGTATAAAGGAATTAATTTGTTCCAAATGAAATTATGTTAAGCAAATTTTCCTTTATACAAATTTCCCATAGGAATGCATTGAAAACAGAGTAATCCTTGATCACGACCATTTTATGTTGTACGGATTCACACCATAGACAATTACGTTAGAGATGGGCACGACTTAGCGGTATTTTCGTTTTCGTTTTCGTTTTTTCGTTTTTGTTACGTAACGAAACGAAAACGAAAAATTTTGAAATTAGCTCACGAAAACAGAAACGAAACGAAACGAACCCTAGCCGAAAACGAAAACGAAAAAATTTTTCTGAGTCGTGCCCATCTCTAAATTACGTTAATCAAATTTCCCCTATCTCTGGAATTTTTTATGTTGTACAGATTTTATGTTATACAAATCCTTTGTTATACAAGGGTCCACTGTACTCCATTTTTTATACATTAGTATGCCCATATGCATAGGGGATTGGTTCCACCACCACCCCCAAAACTGAAATTAGTGGATAATAGCGAATGCTAAATATATAGTAAAGGGATTTTTAAAAACCCAGAAAAATATTTTAACATGCCTGCCCAAAACACAGTGCATATCTTCAGACCACGGATAAGTGAAACCGCAGATATTGTATTTTTAAGATCAGGAACAATTCCTCTCCGGCTTTAGACTTATGCTTCATTATTGTAAAAAGAAAGCAGCTCATGGCTAGAAATCCAACTATGAAGATTTTTTGCCATTATGCATTGGCCAGATTTCTAGACTTGTGGTATTGATGCCAATTTTAGTATTTTGGAATTCACTGGCTATATCTTCCTGAATTCTGGGGGGGACACACGTTATCTACCCCAACTGTCCAAAATCTTCAGGTTGAGTTAGACTTTGAGACTTTGGGATCTATAAAGGCGATAGTTTGTTATCTAATCTCAACCTTTGAGTATAGAACGAGAACCAACAATAAGCTTAATTGCTGCCATGCATCTGTGGAAAAAATAGACTCCTTTCCGTATGTGTTATTTAGATAAGCTAATCTTGGAAACACGATGTGCATGGCACTGCTAAGAGTACTCTCTTCCACATCATGCAGAGGTGCACTTGTGAGTTATACCCAGTAATCTCTTCACGGAACATTTAATCTAGATGTAACTTCATTGTGCTTTTAATATTAGCTGCACAGCTGATTTGATTTAAATTACCAGTCAATAAGACTCAATTTAAATCAGGATTTTTAAATGTAAAGACTCATTCTTGCCAGTAGTTAACAGTCTTAATTATTTACAACCGGATGGAAATTTCATATTTAGAATAATAATTCTGAAAAAAAAAATAAGATATTTTCCTGAACTTTATTTTATACCATTTTACTGTGGAAAAGGGGCATGTTATCTCATCTTGGATAACTTGGATTAATTGAATTTACCAAAAATGTAAACATTGCATGGATATACAGCCTCATGCTACATAACTAAGCTCTACCTCATGCTTTGAACTAGAATGCATCTTAAATAGAAAATTATCTTTAGATAGATTTTTCTTCCACAAGCATTTTATTAAAATATATGTGATTTTTAAAAAATCTGATTTAAAGTTTTTTTTTTAATCATTCATTTTTAATCCACCCTGTGCAGCTGTCATCTAAGAGAGCCTAACAGATCAGAAACGAGCTCTCTTTCCATTTGGATTATTCTGCTAATATGAGTGTGTGTGGTAGGAGAGTATTTTGAATTGTTTATAGAAGCAAATTTGAGATTAGGTTTGACAGCCAGGAAACGGCTAATGTGGGTAATTTGCATCTCACTGAAATATGGAGGTTGCGGTGGTTTTTCTGACCACACAGAGTTGGCAACCAGAAATGTTAACTGGGGCTATTATCAGGGAAAACTTCCTGGAAAGCAGAGGCAACACAGAAACATACTACTTAAAAGTTTCCTGGCAACACACAGGCAGTGTCTCTTAAAACTGATAGAGCCTGATGTGTGTGTGTGTGTGTGTGTGTGTGTGCTCTGTAGTTACAGTCGTGACCAATTCTTTGTGACCCCATGTCCATGGAGTTTTCTTGGCAGGAATACTGGAGTGGTTTGCCAGTTCCTACTCCAGGCGCCTACAGCACCTGGTATTCCCTGGTGGTCTCCCATATCCAGGTACTAACCAGGGCTGGCCCTGCTTAGCTTCCGAAATCAGGCGAGATCGGATGTACTTAGGGCATCTACGCAGCCTGATAGAGCCTGATACTGCATAGCTACTGTGACTGACACATATTGAACTGAGGTTCTCAAGATCCAGTTGCCAAGACAGTGATTTGACATGAGGGCCCCTCTAAGCTGCGCCCCCCGCCCCCCTCCGTGCAAGGGGTTTCCACCCCCACAACCTGTTGTAACCATTTTTCTTCCAGTTGTGACAAAATCTGATAGAGGTTGAAATTCTGTGCCCCATGGGTGCACAGAAGAGAGTCCCACACTGCAGGGACAAAATTTAAGAGGGCCCATTGTTAGATACCACAATGGGTCTGTGTCGGCTGACTTACACAAAACAATCCCACCCTCCTCTGTTCTACTAAGAGCCTTGTGACACAGTGGTTAAATGCCTGTCCTGCAGGTAAAACTGTGCTCACGACCTGGGGGTTCAATCCCAGTCAGCAGGCTTAAGGTTGACTCAGCCTTCCATCCTTCCGAGGTCGGTAAAATGAGTACCCAGCTTGCTGGGGGAGTGAGGGCAATGTGTAGCCTACATACTGTAATTAAAAACTGCAAACCGCCCAGAGACTACTTGAAGTGGTATGGGGTGGTATATAAGCAGACCACTTTGCTTTTTTCCACGGCAACTGAGCCGACGATCCACCAATATCAATAATACTTGACCTGCTCCTTCAACACAACATTCAAATGGCATGTTAGGTGGTTTCTGTGCACAACACACTGGGGTGACATGATAATTGTGGCTTCATCTGTTCCATAGCTGACCTCTTGAGAACCACACACAATTTACAGGGAATGATAAGCAGCTACTAGAGGACTCACAGGTTCTGAGACCTTTTGGTATTTAAGGTCGGGCTAGATTAATCTCTGACCTTCCAGTGCTAGTCAAAGACACTTGAGCCCGACTTTTAGCCCAGAAACTGACTTACAGGAAATATTTACAGTAAATATATTATAAATGGTTTTAGCTATTTATTTTTACTGATGTTTTGCCCTTCCTTGTTTCTTTGAATGTTTTTATGGCTGCTTTATTGGATTTCCTTGTGAATAGGTATTATTGTTGCCATCTTGAGTGCTACTTGGTGGCAAGATGAAGTACATGTTTTATAAAACAACAACCAAGAATTGCAACTCCTTAATGCTTGAAATGGTGAAGCAATAGTTTACATATGCCGCTGAAGAGTCCTCCCACATGACTACTGCTACCGTTTTTTTTTGTTTTTTTTTTAGTAAAACAGAGTTATAAGAGAAACTGGGCCAGGCAGATACATACGAAGGCCGTATGAAAACAGAACATCTTTAACCAGAAATGAAATGGGACCTGTAATTATATCCAACTTTTGTATTTAACCTACGTTTATAACAAGTGGAAGTGAGAGCAACAATAAAAAAGGCCAGGCAGTTTCACAACCTATAATTCGGTGCATGGAGGAAGAAATATAGACATTTAAGATTTTGCTTCATTTTCTCTACTGCTTTTTGAGGACAAGAGAAGGCCTTTTAACTGGAAGCTTTCCCTCTCATAAATTACATATTTAATTCTATGCATTACCCCCCCCCTAGCCTTAAGTGAGTGGGGTATACCTGAAGCATGTAAAACTGAGCAGGTGTGACTTGGTTAAGGTCCCCCAGTGAGTTTCATGGCTTTGTGGGCGTTAGAGATGTGAAGGCCTGCCTAAAAATAAAAAAGGAAAAATGGGGGGGGGGGGAACAGTTTTTTTCCTGGGTTTTTTTATGAAGCCTCCCCCTCCCCCGAAAAACTAGAAAAATTGAAAAAAGAAAAAGAAAAAATGATTATAGGATGTTTTATTTTAACATGATGGATAAAATATTTTAACACAGGGTGTTCAAATATTTTCCAAATACTGTAATTTCTAAAAAAAAAATATGCATGGTATCAGATTACTGTATTCTAATTTCCGTGCACTGAGGAGAAGCAAGTCTTAAGTTACAAACTATATTCTCCAATGCAAGAACAAGATGCATTTCTTCCTAGAAGGTCCTAAGTTTAGGAGGTGCTGTTCTTGTCACAAGAAGAACAGAAAGGTTTCACTTTTGTTTTTGCCTGTGGGTGGGTATGTTTGGTTCTTCTCTGCCGTCTTCATTCACTAGGCCTCAAAGCACTGGAAGAAAATACAAAGCAACAGATTTGACAAGTCAAATTGTCCATAGTCACGTTTCATGTTCCTAAAGTAACATAATGACTTTCAAGCTGTACATGGGTGGGGAGGAGGAGTGCTGATGTAGCATTTATTTCAATTTTTCCAAAATCCCCCCCCCCAAAAAAAATTGCATGTCTAGTGGGGACACTATCTGCAGGCATAGAATGTCCCCCTTGCTCCACCCATCCAGCTTAACAAGAGCTGGCTTGGTCCATTCCTGTTGCAGTGCTACAGATTTCTCTTCCTGTGGTGGCCAACAGTTGCAGTAGCCCCTGAAGTCCAGTTCCTTCTTAGGCATTTTATTATCCGACTTGCTTTCCTCTGAACATACTATTATAATTCTCAGCATTAAACGGGGATGTCCAGAACTGGGCAAGGTATTTCACATAAGGTATGGCCGAAGCAGAGTAAAGTTAAACACCTGCTTCTCTTGATCTGGATGCAATACTTCTGTTGATGCAGCCCGGTTGACTTTTGTTGCAGTTGCATCACACAGTGGACGCGTGTTTCACATGCGACCTGTTGAGATCCCTAGATCCCTTTTACAACTGCTGCCAACCAACTCCGTTGTCTCCTATCGTATGTTTGTACATCTCATTTTTCTGCCTAAATGCAAAACGTAGTTTATTACTTAAAATGTAAAACTTGTAATTGGCCGTTATGCTGCAAGTTTTGACGTGTGATTAATATAGGTTATAAGGAGTAGAAACAAAATAGAAAAGGAACTCTGAACACTTGATTGAAGTGTGATGTTGTCTTAATCTGCGTCCACATATTTTCCTGTGGTGAGGTTAAGTGGATCACTTTTTTTTGTCAAGTTTGTTTTGTTCAAGTGCCAAGTAGTTGCTTTGTACTTTCAGACAAAATGGAGGTGTTAAGGCTAAATGAATGCAGCCAGATGGACAAATGTTTACATAAACTTAGGTAACCTGTAATTATGTTACAGATATGCCACAGTATAGAACATTGTTTTAGCTACAGTGGATTTTTTTAACCATAATAGTAGAAACTTGATTAATAGAAACTAGACTAGAAACTACTATAATATTTTATTTATTTATTTATTTATTTATTTATTTATTTATTTATTTATTTATTTATTTGACGTTTATACTGCCCATTTAGCCCTAGGGCTACTCTGGGCGGTTTACAACATGGAGTGACATAAGCTAACAAAGGAATGCAGTAGGACCCCCGTATCCACTGATTCATTATCCACTGATCCGTTATCCATGGTTGGCAGAGGAAAAAAATTAAATAATTCAGCAGCCACAAAGCAAGCTGTAAAGCAAGCTGTTGTCACAAATAGCATCTGTAAAGCAAGCTACTGCCACAAAGAGCGGCCATAAAGCAAGCTACTGTCTCAAAACAGCAGTCATGAAGCAAGCTACTATCAGGAAACAGCAGTTTGGGGGTGGGTGGGCAGGTGTTCTCTCTTATCCACAGTTTTCATTATCCACTGTTTTCATTATCCATGGGAAGGCCTGGAACCAATCCCCAGCGGATATCGGGGTCCTACTGTACATGTAAAAAAGAACCCAAGATACAAGGAGCATGATAAAAAAATACATAAATCAACAATGATAAACTAAAATTAGTCTAAAATAAAGATAAAAATAGCAGGAGATTGATAAAGGGGGGGGGAGAGAAGATAAGCAGTAAAAAGAATAGTGTCTTACTGGATGGTTGAGAAATCAGGAAAGGCCATTCTATACAACCAGGTCTTCAGTAGTTTTTTAAAAATAATAATAGGCAAATGGATAATTTCCTATACACGAGAACTGTCATGATCCAGTCTCAGAACCTGCCATGGAAACTTGGACAGTGACTAGACTATGACATTGAGACAGCATAGCATCAGGAGTGGGCGACTTTTAACCTAGATCTGTTTAATTTGGTGTCGGACCCAAGAGAATGCCCTCAGCTTTAATCTCCAAAAGAAAAACTGGACAGCAACTTGACGGCAGGTGCCAACAGTTCTAATTGTGACTGTGGGTGCATCCTGCAAACTTGACATCACATTGTAACACAATGCCTCCTTAGAAGGCTCCCTGGCTCCCTGCAAGTACTGCGTAATCTTGAGGGCACTGCTGTTCAACGGTTAAATGATTTAGACATTCAGCCTTAGGTTTAGTTGCTCTGGTAACTGCTCGTACATAATTTATCTCAGTAATTATTTACTATTTTTATTGGGTGCTTTGAAAATCTCATAGAATTCTTTTAATGTTTTGCATGGTGTACATATTCTATACTGTCCTTGTGGAGTTTTACACAATAATGCTGCATTCTGCTGTGCCCTATGAAATAAAATACTGTGGTACCTTGTATAAAGGAATTAATACATTCCAAATGAAATTCTGTTAAGCAAGTTTTCCTTTATACATTTCCCATAGGAATGCATTGAAAACAGAGTAATTTCTAATTCTGACCATTTGTATGTTGTACGGATTCACCCCATAGACGATTCTGTTAAGCAATTTCCCCCTATCTCTGGAATTTTTTATGTTGTACAGATTTTATGTTATACAAACCGTTTGTTATATGAGGGCCCACTGTACTAGAAACTGAAAACAAGTATGTCACTAATCAAACTTCTTGTATTGATGACTATGTAAAATGGTTAATGAATGTCCTCATTAACTATTTTTTGTGGTTTCTGCTAGGCTCTCTCTCTGCTATAAGTATCAGGAAAGAACTGAGTTCTCTGTTCTAAAAAAAACTTGGCTAATATGCCTTTATCTGGACATGAATATAGTATAAAAGGGTGACTTTCAGGTGCTATAGGACACTACATCAGCCTGGCCACTGGGGGACAAAGAAGTCCAAAAATCATCCTGGAGAGATGATGTACATGTAACAAGCTTATTTCCTGTCTTTTCTGTTATCAGAATTGCCATGATTTTTGGCACTGCCTCTCCCATTTCAAATCAAGAGCTGTGTGGTTGATAAAACGCGGCAAAGCATTTACTAGGTGACTAGCATACTTTTTCTACAAAGAGAGAGAACTACCATCGATTCTAGAGCCACTCAGTTTTTGAAAGTTAAAAGGCCCAGACTTGAAGTGGGTTCTTCACATGGCCAGCTCTTCATCTGATAAATTTAACAACAGTTCCTGCTGCCGCCACATCTAGCGAGCATAATTTGGGGACAATCTCTGTTCTTGGGATGAGATGCCCAGGGGAAACCATGGAGTGCACAGGGCAAGGAACGGGCTCATCACAAATGCATAGCCTTCATAATGACATGTAAACTGGCCAGCGAGTGCTTTAAGTGTTATGCGCAGCACACTTGGCTTTTTGCTTTAACAGCACAGATTGGTCCTGGAGCATGTGTGTGTGTTGTGCCGTTACAGTCGTGACTGACTCTTCATGACCCCACGTCCATGGAGTTTTCTTGGCAGGAATACTGGAGTGGCTTGCCAGTTCCTACTCCAGGCGCCTACAGCACCTAGTATTCCCTGGTGGTCGCCTATCCAAGTACTAACCAGGGCTGACCCTGCTTAGCTTCTGAAATTAGGCGAGATTGGATGTGCTTAGGGCATCTAGGCAGCTGATCCTGAAGCATGGCACATAGCAATTGTGGGCAACTCTTTGGTTGGCTGTAACTGCTCACCTATATTGGATGTGGGTGGATGAGAGCGGGTAGCCAGTGTGGTGTAGCGGATGGAGTAATGGACTAGGATTCGGAGGCTGGGTTTCAGTGGCCTTGGCTTTGGCATAAAAACCCACTGGGAAATGGTGTTGGTAAAAACCACTCCTTAAAGGCTCCACTTGTCTTAAAAAAATGGTAAGGTTACTTTCTGAATTAGTTCTGACTTAAATGGCACATAAAAACAACAGTGTATGAAAGTAGCCTGCTAACGGGACCTCTTATGACAAAGGCATCACTTCTGGTGTGGAAATCTAATGCGCTGATCTTTCCTGTGCACAGGTACAGGAAACACGGTTGCCATTATGATTAGCTATTTGAAAGGGAAAGAAATCCTTCACCGGATGGAAAGCGGCTTCCAGGTGACCATGGTGATCGAAGTCGGGAAGAAGCACGGATCGTGGATGAACAACTACTCCATCTTCTTCGTCTCCGTCTCGTTCTTCATCGTCACCGCGGCCACTGTGGGATACTTCATATTTTATTCGGCGCGAAGGCTTCGGCTGGCAAGGGCTCAGAACAGGAGGCAGGTCAGTTTCCACCACCACCACCACCACCACCCCTTCTAATGTACATTGTGTGCTAGAGATGGGCATGAAACGAATCCCCCCCCCTCACAGCTGGGGCCAGCACCTCTCAGATGCTCCCTACTGGCTTCCCTGCGCCCCGTTTCCCCAGAAAACAAGGTGCAGGGATGCCAGCAAGGAGCAGTGAGAGGTGGGGTGGAGGAAATAGGTTTCCCATGGGAAAACCTATTTCCCATTGGAGGGGGGAAGATTAGTTTAAAGAGCCCCCTCTTCACCCCCTCCCCATGGGGTGGGGGGAAAGAGGGGGCTCTGTAACTTATCTTCCCCCCAGCTACAGTTGCACAAGCACCACACACACACACTCACACTACACACAAAACAAATAACAAATCAAAGAACCAACGAAACAATTTTTTTCTAAAAAAATTGTTTAAAACGAAATGAAACGAAATGAACCGTAAAATGAACCGAACCAAAACGAATTGCCATTTTTTCAGTTCGTGCCCGTCTCTATTCTGTGCTGTCCATTGGGAAACCTTGAGGTGCTGTCCCTGCCTTTGGCTCCTTTCTCTCGTTTCTTGATGTGCCAATTCAGAGAGTTGCTTTGCTTTATACACAGGGGAGAGGAGTCAATAATTGACCTTCTCCCAGCGTGCCATAGCTCATGCTGCTGTTGCAGATCAAGCTTTGTCTGGTTTGCTTGAGGTGAAGACAGGAATAGAAGTGTGTGTGTGGGGGGGTAGTGAATTAATTAATTAATTGCAGCACACTGTTTTCTCACACACCGACATTAATCTCAACTGGAAAACTCCAGCTTACATTCCGGCTGAGCCAAGTTGCTTGCTCAGTGACTCAGAGTTTTTCCTTCTCACAAGGAATGCTACGCTGAACTTTTTGGAAGAAGGGTGGGATGGATTTATAATGCACAGCACTACATTTATCATTTGTCAATTTGTTCCACTTTCCCCAAACCACCGTAGCTAACGGCAGCAGCAAAAAGGAGCGGCTAGCTCTTGAGAGTTGAGGAAATAGTTTGGTGGGGCCTTGCAGTCAGAAGAAGACTAGTTGATAACAAGGGACGTTCTTGTTGACTTGCGGTTGCCTGTTGAAAATTTAATCAGCTTTTGTCAAGGCTGGCATCTTGGTTTGCTTGTTTGCAGCTCTTGTACATGAAACAGATTTGCAAGACAGACACAGCAATTGCCTCGGGTCTTGGCAGTTCAGCTAGAAGAACCGTGACAGCTAGTCTAGTTAGCTACAGTTCCATTTTCCGAAACCAGCAAAAATGCCCCCCCCAAAAAAGGAGAAAGCTTTTGTGAAATTCATATGTCAGGCACATTAATCTTGAGCTGTTCCTCATCCCTATCATTTGGGCCCAAACAATATTTGTCACAGCGACACACACCTTAAGTTGCATTCATCTTGTCGATTTTCAAGGGCCACAATTCACTTCTGCTAACATTAGACATCATATCAATAGAAAAAATGACTGTGAAATATATGTATCTTAGTAGGGTAGTTCTTAATAAGTCACCCCATTATACAGAAATTTGATAGCCCTGAATCTTACAAAATTTCAGTTATATGATGTTTACACATATGTTTGGATTTTGAAAATTTGGTCACTGAACTGCTAATTAGGCTATCTCTCTGGAGCTATTTATTATTCATGCAATGGCCAGGAATGTGTGTGCTTCCAATATAGTAAATATCTTTTGGATTTCTATATGACTAATAAATTAAGAGTTGAGATGAGTGTTATTCTGAGCCCTTCATTCATGGAATACAATAACCAGAAACATTTGTTTTAGGTTTGCAATTAGCAATTTTTCTACCAGCTTCTGGCATTCAGCAATTGCAGATGGACTTAGGGCAAAGTTGATAGTTTGGAACATCAGTGATTCTGTGATTACTTCACAGTCTGTGTTCTGATGACAAGGAGCTGTAATGCACAAGTGGGCTTAGAAATTTTGATATGCAGAAATTATTGGCATATCACTTAGACAGGAGAGGTCGGATTGATTAGTAGCAGATTATAAAATATAGGCTGGTTTTGAGCTTCATCTGATTTTGGACTTCTTAAACCTGGGACTTCCATAGCCTCTGAGATAATAATATATGAGAAATATATTGGTAATTTTAGTGTGGTCTGTACCTCTTTGCCTAGTTGAAATCTAGACTAATTAGTGCCTTCTACTAACCAAGCATATCGTGATGAGAGGCTGAGAAGAAATCTTTCCATTCACTTTGCTCCCCCATGCCCTGTTGATTTTTTTTTAAAAAAGAGAATGCCTTGCCTAGACAGCTTTGCACTTTCCATTATAGTAATTAAGTTTCCGTCTCAGGCATGTCATTCTCATCAGACGTAAGACGGAGCAATGTGGGATGTTAATTAAACCACAAGGGAACCTGCTTGCTTGTGCAGAGTTCCTGATTGTGCTGAGTGATGTTTGTCCCATGGTCAGTTTTGCAATGGATCAGATTTGTTTTAGCTCAAAAATAGACAAGCTTGTCCTTTCTTTTAAATCCAGGCCAACATTTAATTAGCTTAAGTTAGATATTTAGCTACTCAGAGGATTCTCAGAGATTTAAGAGTTACTGGCCAGAATCCTGTTCATCAATTCTGCCAGGGTAAAGGCAGTGATATGCACAGTAGAAACCCCCCATATCCACGGATTCAATATCTGCTGATTCAGTTACCTGCTGTTAGGGACAGGCAAGAGTGAACAATAAAGGAGTCAAATACAGTGCCGTGTCAAATGGAGAAAAATATGAGACTCCTTATAGTAATACCTCGTAAAACGAATGCACCTGATAACAAATTTTTCGGATAACGAATCGCAATTTCCAGGCACAGGGCTGCCTCGGATAACGAATTTTCCCTATGGGCTGCCTCGGATAACAAATCACAATTCTAGGTATAGGTCTGCCTCGGATAACGAATTTTCTATATGGGCTGCCTCAGATAACAAATTTCCAGCATGCATTGGTAAAAAAAGGTATCCTGGGCTGCATCACATCTGTACATTTAAAATGCACTTTATAAAGAGTTTTGAGCAAAAAAAAACAGGTGTCTGTGTCCTTTTCCTAGGCTCTGGACTGGATTAATTGGTTTCCCATTCATTCCTATGGGAAACTGTGTTTTTGATAATGAATTTTTTCAGATAACGAATTGCCTCGGAGAACAAATTATATTCATTATCTGAGGTACCACTGTATATTACTCATTACTGTGTTTAAAGTGATCACATTGTACTCACTGTGTCTTGTCTTTGTCCCATCCTGAACAGGCTTAGCTTTGTGAGACACCCAGCCAATTCAGGTTCTCCTTGTGCCTAATTACAGCTTGCCTATGCTTCCCCCCCCCCCATCCAAGCTGAAATTAATTTTTTGATGCTCAGTGACTTATATTGGTACAGTATAAAGTATATTCATGTTGGCTCATCAATATTTATAGCCTCTGGAGAAGACAAGGCCCTTTAAGACTCTTTATGTCTGTGAGAAATGAACCTCCAAGTAAATGAAGGAGAGATTCCGTGCTTCCACTACAAAAGTGTTTCCCACTCTTTTCCAAGCTGTGACCCCATTGTATAATAGCCAAGTAAACCGAGACCTCTGGCATATTTGCCTAAAGAGGCATTTTTAATGGGGACACGCTCTCCCTTCTCAGAAAGCAAATACTTCTGTCTCTTCCCAAGTGCCTGTTTCTCCTACATATATCCATGCACAATAAGTTTAATATCCTGCCCTAAAAGGTTGAGGATTTTTTTTAACAAGAGGCCCCACACATACAAGGTGATCTGCAGTCTCCCCTCCCACTCCCAACTGAAAATACTCCTTTATTTCTTAGGATTTTTTAATTGTGTTCATAGACCTCAAGGGCCATCTAGTCCAACCTCCTGCCATGCAGGAACCCCCATCACAGGACTCCCGACAGATGGCCATCCAGCCTTTGTTTTAAAAAAAAACCCAAAGAAGGAGACTCTACCACCTTCCATCGCAGCATATTCCATTGCCAAACAGTTCTGTGATGAAAGTCTTCCTAATGTTTAAATGGAATCTCTTTTCCAGTAGTTTGAGACCATTGCTCCGTGTCCTAGTCTCTGAAGCCATGGAAAACAAACCAGTCCCTTCTGCAATTTAAACACAGCTATCATTTCCCCTCTCAGTCTTCTTTCTGTAAGGCTAAACATTCCCAGCTCCCTAAGCCGCTCCTCCTAAGACATTTCTTCCAGACCCTCAGTCATCTTTGTCACCCTCCTCTGGACCCGTTAAAGATTGTCAACATTAGCAGACAGCAATGCTAAAACTGAATTCTGCTACATCTGATAGTGGTCTGTAAGCCTCTTCATAGTGCAGTACTGAACAGATGTGATGTCCCTTTCAGTTAAGTAGCAAAGGGCTTCCTTAGACCGACAGTTGCCAGCTGTTGGTTCAGTAGTTCAAGGACAGATATTACTTGTCGGGTCAGTTGTGCTACTTAGCTCATTTCCTTTGGCTGAACAGGAGAATGTAGTGTAATTCTTTTTCTGGCAGTACTGGCAGTTTTCCAGGCGCTTAGTTTTAAATGTAGGAACACATTTTACCTGGTTGACTGAACTTTTGAGTGTTACTATCTTTAGAATAATAAATAGAAGTTAAGGCCCCCCTAGCTTTCCAGAGTAAATCAAATACATAGATCCTCCCCCCCCCCAACTCCACCCCTCCATATTTTCTTATTAAAAATTGGTTCGGACCAGTTGGCGGTGGACAAATTGGTTTAATTGAGGCACAAGCTTTGCACGACAGCTGAAATGTGCAAGAATGTAACTGCAGAAAAGTGACTCAGGCAAAGGCCATTTCGTTTTATAAAAATATTAACTTCCATTCTGTCTGTAGCCAGAATGAGGTAGATGCAAGAAAGCATTAAAGAATCTGAAATAAGTAGATGTTGCTTATCTGTGGGGAGAGGGTTGTTTTAACCTTAATTTGAAGTCTTTTTTGGAAACATTTAGTTTGAATATTTAGGAATGTTTGCTACAAGGTCCTTGATTCCTCATGGGAAACAAGCAACCCTCTTAAATAAGCCTTATCATATTCAATGCAAATGTCAGGGAAATATGATTTGGTCATATGTTTATGCCTGTATTTCCTGCCTTACAATATTCTTAACACTGGCCATGCTAGTTTGGGAATGGGAGGTGCCATCAAATAACAAACAGACCCACCTTGAATAAGTTCGAATTAACGACAGTTCTCTATCTGTCTAAATACATGTCCATTTAAATAACAATCCATTCATTGCTGGTAAATTTCATTGCAATTGTTCTCTATAGCTCTTTTTGAGGGAGAAGTTCAATCATCTTGTCTGTTCCAGAAACGTCTGAAAGCAGATGCCAAAAAGGCCATCGGACGACTTCAGCTTCGCACCTTGAAGCAAGGCGACAAGGTATGTTGGTCTGGGAGAAAGGCCTTCCTTTCTCTTGAGTGGGGTTGTTCCCTTCATGACAGAGTGCGTAGACAACCTGGGAGTTCCTGGACCTGTCAAACTTTTTAGGTGCTGATGGGTATCCGGGGCCAGAAGGTGCTGTGATGAGCTCCACCACATACGGTCTCTAGAAAAAGTAAGAACAAAAGAACATAAGAAGAGCCATGCTGGATCAGGCCAAAGGCCTATCGAGTCCAGCTTTCTGTATCTCACAGTAGCCCCACCAGATGCATCTGGGAGCACACTAGACTAGATATCTGTCTCCTGATGCCACTCTCCTGCATCTGGTCCTTGAAGTACCCCAGTTTTAAGCCTGAAGATGACACATCTCCATCATGGCTTGCATCTTGTGATGGACTTTTCCTCCAGGAATCTGTCCAATCCCCTTTTGAAGGCATCCAGGTCAGATGCCATCACCACACCCTGTGGCAGGGTGTTCCACAGACTAACATTATGCTGGGTAAAAAAAAATATATTTTCTTTTGTCTGTTCTTACTCTCCCAGCCCTCAATTTGAGTGCATGTCCCCTAGTTCTGGTGTTTTGTGAGAGGGATTGGGATTGTTAAATACACTTGGCCAAATTATTTAAAAGCAGAGGTGGATGCACTGGCCGTGAAACACACATTTGAAAACTCTCACTGGGGAAATACTCTGATTAGGCCAACCAGAAAGGCACAGAAATGGGTGTCACCTTCTATGATTGCAAATTTCTTAATCGGGCAACTTGTTAACCAAAAAAAGTCAGTTGAGTAGCAAGGAGCCTTCTTGTAAGACCATGTTGGATGCCATTTGCTTACAGGAGGAAGGTTTTGTGTACATTTAAATTGAACTCATTAAGCAATGTTAAAGTATTTGATTTCAGCTGGTATAGCCCATAGGTTTAACAATCACTGTTTCATTTTAACTGCAGTGCTTTTTCTAAAAGGCTGGCTCTAAAACTCTGCTTGGGATTGTTAAATAGGTCAAAATGTGTTGGATAGTCCTTTTTCTGACACACATTAATTATATCAATCTAATCCAAACTTTGGTAGTTCTACTTAATTATTTTATTTATTTAAAATATTTCTGTACCACTTTTCTCCCTGGAAGTACCTAAGTGACCCAATATTTAAAAGGTAAAAATTCAAAATATACCAATATTAAAAAATAAGAATTAAACAAGTATTATATTAAAATAGTAAGAAGATCGTATTAAAACAAACATTACTGTGGAGCACAATGATCCGTTTGTCTTCAGACTCATTTTAAAGTGTGAGCTCCCAAGTGGTGTAGAGTAGACCCTGATTTCCTTAAAGACAAGCTCTCCCATGGGGGTACTCTCCAGTCTTTAGGGCTATTTTAGAAACCTGTGCCACCAAATTGAATATTATTTATTTATTTAAAATATTTTTGACCCACCTTTCTCCTTTTAAAAAAAAGGCTGCAGTGCAGTATAGCAACATGGATATTATTCTGAAGGTAGGATAATTGTTACTTGCATTGAGATGGTAGTTAACACATCACTTTGCAACAAAATGACTCTGGGTTTTGAGAAAGAATGTTGAGTGGTTCTAATTGTTTGGGTTGGGATTTCTGTGAAAAATCATAATAATCACACATTGCTTTTCAATTTCAGAACCAAACATTTGAGTTTTAGAATATGAAAATCTACATTGTATTTAATAAGAACATAGGCATTTACGGTGGTGATCTTATCCTTATGCTTAGTGCATCCTCACTCCCTTATTGTTGTTGTTGTTGTTGTTCAGTCGTTCAGTCATGTCCGACTCTTCGTGACCCCATGAACCAGAGCTCGCCAGGCCTTCCTGTCTTCCACTGCCTCCAAGAGTTTGGTCAAATCGATGTTGTTGCATCAGTAACACCGTCCAACCATCTCATTCTCTGCCCTCCTTTTTTCCTTTTGCCTTCAATCTTTCCCAACATCAGGGACTTTTCCAAGGAGTCTTCTCTCCTCATGAGGTGGCCAAAGTATATTTTCATTGACAGATCGATGTTCATTCTATGCCCTATTTCTCACCCAAGGGAGCTCACAAATGTTTTAATAAATACTTCAGAACATGATAAATCATCACATTTAAACCATCAATTATATAATAGTATTAAAACACTTAGCTGCAGCAGTTAAGAACATACTAAAGTAGATACAATATAATGATGCCCAACGTCTAAAATCAAAATCCACCAATGCCCATTTAGTTGTTACAAGCCTGATCTTTAGCTTTCAGAAGACGTGCTGGCAAGGGAGGCGCCCTGGCTTGTGGAGGTAATACTTGTGATTACATCTTTGCTAGCAATGGAGCTACAGAATAACATTGTAAAGTTGGCACTGGTCTATGATTATCAGTTGAACTCCAGACTCCTTTCTTGCTCCATGCCAACGTGTCAATTATAATCTAGAATCCTAACAAGCAATGTTATTTTCTTTTCCTTTAGGAAACTGGTCCTGACGCAGACAACTGTGCTGTGTGCATCGAAGTGTACAAGCCGAACGACGTCGTACGGATTTTAACGTGCAAGTAGGTTGTTCAGGTCCCTCGTTAAACTCTTATACTAAGAGAATCAAATGGTCCTCCCTCCCTCACGCTGTAGGCTTCCTCTCCTTGTTAACAAGCTTCTTGCTCAATTTATTTATTTTTACTTGGAACATTTTTGTCCTGCTGTTCAGCTGAAGCAAGATGGTTTTCAAGGTATAGATCGAATTTCAAGACCGAGAGGTGATCCACTTAAAACAAAGCCAGATTATTTAGGAATGCTTCTTATTCCACATACCTCTAGCACTGAAGAGGGATTTGCACACCCCTCCTGTTCATTTGATAGTCCTTGGGATACTTGTGAGTTCTCTACGCAGATAAAAATTATTCTGGCTGGAATGTTGACTTTGGTAGATCATGTGGGTAGACCATCTGCGTCCTTTATTCTGTGTTGTTTTAAAACCTGGCTTTTAAAAGCGGTGTGGTGAAATCTCACCATTCTGAGAATTTCTCAGGCTCGGGCATGAGAATGACTCGGACTTTAGAATAGTGCACACCACTTGGTTACCTGGGTTGCTCAGGGTGGAGTTTTATGCTGTGAATAAATCAACAGTGGATGGCGCAGGGATGCAGGTTTTAGAAACGAAACCTCCCCTCCTTAATATGTAGTGAAAATGTCTATTTTTCCTGAAGTCATCATATTTTTGCACTTCATACCACTTATCACTGCTTTAGACAGTTGTTAAATGGTCGCCAAGCATTAGGATGCCTTATATTAAAAGAGAAGGGGATCTTTTGACTTAAGAATTCCATTTTGTTTCTTATGGTGTACAGTTGTTCATTACATGAACATATGAGCTTCAGACCTGTTCACATTGAGCTTCAGACCTATTCAGAGCTGTTCACACTGAGCTTTATTTATTTATTTATTTATTTATTTATTTATTTATTTATTTATTTATTTATTTATTTATTTATTTGTATACCGCGCCAATTTCCCAAGAGGGAACTCTGGGTGGTTCACATAAAGACACAAGAAATCCAAAATAATAATAATGATAAATGATAAATGAAGTAATAATAATAAAATTAGGGGGGGGGGAAATGTCCAACAACAAACAGGTAATTGGCAAGAGGCATAAGACAACTGATAACAGGCACAAACCTCAAAACAGGGAAGACTAATACACACCCTAGCGATTGCCGAATACATCCCTAAACAATCAAGTTTTAACAGCTTTTATGAAAGATGCCAAGGAAGGAGCCTGGCATATTTAAGTTTTGCCTCAATTGCTTGGCTTGATTTAATGCATGGACCTTAATTCTAAAACGTTTGTTTGGAAGCCCTCTCGAAATGTTGGTTTTGGAAATGAATCAAGAATTCAGTTTGTAGTTCTTTACGGAAATTTTTCACCCCTGCTGTGCCGTAGCAACGGTGAGGAGGTGCAACAGGCAGAACTGGCTGCCTCAGAGGAGCCATCTTCAAAGATACCGGTGCTTTCAGGGCTGCGGGACTGAGGCAGGAGGCTTATTTCTTCCACAAGAATATTATCATTTATTGATTTGAAATGCATACCACCCATCTAGCCCTGGGCCACTCTGGGCGGTGAACAACAGTGACATGTGCTCTCAGTCATGAACATTTTTTGTTTCAGATCTATGAAAGAAATCTCTCTCGATCTATGATGTTGCCATCCTACTTTCGGGTTAATCTTCAACTTTAAAAATCAAGAAAGGCATTACCTGCTGTAGAAAAGAAAGTTCAGGGCTACAGAGAACTCACGAGGCCCTTCCTCCTATTTTTTTTCCTAGGGCCAGTAAACAACCTGACCTGATAAGCTTAATAATGTCTAGGTTCTTTCCAGGGTGATACTAGAAATCTCACATTTAAACGTCTTCTGTGTGACTCAGTTTGGGTGTTCACAGAAAGAAACAAAAATCTTAGCCTTGGCTGTGTATCCCCCATGAGTCATGGTGAAAGTGTCCCCTTCCTTCCAGATGGCGCCATGTTAATTGTGCCACGTGGTTGTATTCAGTTGCTATTGGAGATGGGCCAAACCGATTCGACAGTTCGCCCTAGCTTATTTTGTCGGCTGAACAGGTGTTTGGTGTTTCTAAGCCCCGCCTGCTCTGGTGGGTGCCCACTCACAAGCAGCAGCATGATGTCCCAGCCTTGCCTTTCACTGGGTGCCTGCTAGGGGAGGCAAGACTTTGATGCGCCACCCACCTGTTCAGCCAGTAAGCAAACCAACACAAAATACAGGAGAAGAGCCATGCTGGATCAGGCCAAAGGCCCATCTAGTCCAGCTTCCTGGATCTCACAGTGGCCCCACCAGATGCGTCTGGGAGTGCACAAGACTAGATCTCTGTCTCCTGATACCACTCCCCTTCATCTGGCCCTTGAAGTACCCTGGTTTTAAGCCTGGAGCTTACACATCTCCATCATGGTTTGTAACCTGTGATGGACTTTTCCTCCAGGAATCGGTCCAATCCCCTTTTGAAGGCATCCAGGCCAGATGCCATCACCACATCCTGTGGCAGGGAGTTAACGAGGCACATAACGAGGGAGCATTGTTACATGATGTGATTGCCAGCCAACCTGAAGATAGGTCCTTGTTTTTGTGCAAGCAAGCACTCACCTATTTCTGCATTCTGCTTGCATGGAGACCCTCTCCATGAACCAAAATCTCTCTTCAGATACGTTTAGAGATGTGCCATCTATGTTCAGTTCTTCCCATCCATAATGGCTGAATAGGGGATTTGCATTGCATTCCTAACAGTGTCCCTTGCAAATTTCACAAAACCTCCCCCCCAAATAATACAAAACAGGCAAATATGAAATTATTCAGGATTTGTGTAGCTTGAGTTACTTATCAAAGCCCCTGAGAACTTGCAAACAATACTACTCAACTTATTGTTTTCTAGCTAGCCTCGGAGTCACAACAAATCCTTGTTTATTCTTTCCTTCCAGTCATCTCTTCCACAAGAACTGCATCGACCCATGGCTGTTGGAGCACAGGACATGTCCCATGTGTAAATGCGATATACTGAAAGCTCTGGGAATCGAGGTAGATTTGTGATCTGTGCATAAGTTGGCAATCTAGCATGCCAGAATGGCTGTACAGTAACCCCCATCTATCGCGGGGCTTAGGGACCCCCCCCGACCTGCGATCATCGAAAATCCGCGATATGCAGATGCAGGTCAGGCAGGGGGCACAATTTTAAACATTGTGCACCGCTTCCCAGTACCCTGGGGGTGCGGGCAAGTGGTGCATGATCTTTAAAAAGGGCTCTAGGCTGCGGAGCCGTTTTATCATCATGCGCCGCTTGCCAGCAGCCCGAGGGGTTGGGAAGAAGTGGCGCTCAATACCTCCGGAGACAAGCCCGGGGGTTGGGGAAAGGGGGGAAGGTTTAAAAAGCCTCCAAACCTTTCCGGGTACTGCGATCCCGCGATATACTGGCACCGCAGTATATGAACCGCGAAAGGGCAGGGGACTGCTGTAGCAACTTAATTGAGTATTTGACTGTTGTACTGTGCTTGAGAAGACATTTTGCCCCAAGCAACGTATGCTTCAACTTCTATCTACCTCCTTCTCCTTATGTACATTGACACCTCCCTTTGGTTTTTTCATTTGTGTAAGAACCACACAACTTTGTTCTTTCTTACGGGTTTCCAAGATGGTCCCTAGCACTGATGAAATAAACGTTAGCTATTTGGCTTTGTTAATTTAGGGGTCTTTTCCGTTATGTGTAAAGTGTTTTATTAAAAGACAGAAGTGGAAATAAAATATTCCTTGCAGGAACGACACACCAAGTAAATGTGGTATAGTATATAGAAAGGGAAGAGCATCTTGCAGTTTTGTTGAAATAATGCCACTTTACAATCAGCTTAACACGCCTGAAATATACCCAACACAGGTGGATATGGAAGACAGAGCAGAATCTTTCCAAGCCTCCGTGTCCAATGAAGCCTCTAATATTCCCTCACTTAATGAAGAGGATAATCACAGTGAAACAGCGTCGTCTGGTTATGCTTCTGTGCAGGGAACAGATGAGCCCCATCCAGAACAACCTGCCCCTTCAGAGAGTAAGTGTTTCATTGGGCTTCCAAATTGCACCTGCACTTGCTGGGTTTTCCTGCTTCTTACTGGACTATGGTGAAAATCAGGTGTTCATTTTTTTTCCAGATCTCCTTGGTGGTAGTGGCATGATGCCCAAACTTCCAGGGACAGGTTTAGTGGTGGCGAACCTTCAGCCCTCCACAGAGTTTTTGGACCACAGCTCCCATGGTCCTTTGCTATTGGCAATCTAGGCTCGGAATCCTGGGAGTCGTGGTCCAAAACATCTGGAACGCTGAAGGTTCACCACCAATGTGAGAAGCAATAAAAGGATTTGCTGCCCCCTGCTGGGGGGAGGACATAATCTCCATTCTCCCCTCGAGTTCTGAAAAACTGCCCCTCTTTCTTCCAAGACAGTGCCCAGTTTGTTTATGCAAATAAAAAAGTGTTATGTCATTGTATAATCTGACAAATTTTCTTTGACATACGTTCTCATGGATGCCAGTACACTCTTGTGCTCTAAGGGAACTCGACAGGCAGGCAAAATACAGTGGTACCCTGATTTACAAGATTAATCCGTTCGGTTAACTTGTAAGTCAGGGAGCAGTTTCCCATAGGGATGCATTGAAATTCAAGTAAGCCATTCCGGACGAACGGATTTCAATGCATTCCTATGGGAAACCGCTTTAAACATTGCCTGCCATTTCTCCGTCACGGGGGGGTGGGGGTTTGTCGGGAGAAGTGGTGGGTGATGTTTGAGATCCCTTCCAGTCACGGAGGCAAGTGCTGCCTCGGTGACTGGAAGGCATTTCAAAAGTAGCATGCTGCTTCTCCCGAGCCCCCACGGTGTGTGTGTGTGTGTGTGTGTGTGCGCGCGCGTGCGGGCGGAGAAGCAGCGCACCACTTTTGAATTGCCTTCCAAAAAATGCAATATACTGAGAGTGTAGTATATGAACTGCGTGGTGGCGGGGGGACTGCTGTACCACTGCATAGTCCAAACAGGATACATATGTGAAGAGTACCAAATATGTTGGCTGTAGCTGTCAAATCCCTGGTGAGACCAACTGATACATAAACTTCGTGCAACTGGTACTGAAACAATATATGTAACTGTTCTTTCTAAATTGTTATTCCCTCCCCCACCTCCCAAAAGACGACAATCTCCATCTTGTGAACAACACATCCCAGTCTCCACCGGGAGAGGAGCTTTCGCATCTTGACAATCCCGGTTTTGAGGCCGACGAAGTGCGAGACACCGACCCGAAATGCTGAAGCTTCTTCTGTGGCAGAACTGCTCTCCCCTCGACACACCCAGCATCCAGCAAGGATAAAACCGATGTAGCAGCAATGTTGCCTTGATAACGAGCTAAAAATACACACATTTTTAAAGATTGCGGTTCTATGGCGTGACGTCCCCAGTCATTAACTTCTTTGTTGGAAATATTTTTGGCCCAGTTCTGTGTGGATTTTTCTTGCGCGTGTGAGCAAGGAGGACACAATCTTAACAATAAGCCATCTTGAGGAGAACCACTTTTTCCCCGTGCATTTGAACTTTGCGCAATCCACAAAATTGTACAATGCCCCCTCCTTTTTTTTAAAAAAAAATCTATTGGTTTTAAATTAGCTGCCTTAATTGAGTTAAGAACTGGGATTATTTTGCTTCTTTGGTTGAGCTTTTTGGTTTATGCACCCACTAGGGTGTGTTCTTTTCCAGATTTCCCCTCTGTTCATGTGAGTTTATTTAACCTGCAGAGGGGCCTTATATTCAGTGCACAGACCCCGGCAGTAGCCTCTGCTGCATTAGAACTGCAAAGCCTCCTGTCAGACACATTCATAAAAATATTTGGGAATTCTCTGTACCTCTTTCACTGAGTTAGAGCAAGTTAAAAATAAAAACTACTGAAGAAAATGCACTTAAGAAAATTCCTTAAAAAAAACAACTCCAGTTTGAAGAATCAGGCAACCATTTTCAACGTGCAGGTTTTGTTGAAAAAGAAATGGATAAATTAAAAACATACACGTTGCTTAGATCTACTGTGAAATGTTTTTTTACTGGTGCATACTGTCACAGAGCCTGGGAATCTGTCCGTTGTTTTTTTAAAAATGCTGTTTTCAGCTTTGTCCGAGGCTGAAGATCTGTCATTCACAGGGAATTTTTTTTTTGTCACCACTACTCTTAAAGGCGCCATTGAGTGAAGACGTCCAACCAATGCAGTCGGTATTCACGGTTGTTAGTGTGAAGCCGTAGCTAAAATTACAACTCATGGATGGGTGAACTTCCTCTAAAGTTATTTTTTTCTGATATGTGAGATAGGAGTTTAGATTTAGGGGAATACACAGGGTGCCTTAAACATGGAACTTGGAACCTCATCCACCAAAGTGAACGATTTCTAATAATGCACTTTATTTTTATTGTGTGTCTTCTGTGGCTGTTTCTAATCGCAAGTCTAGCATGAGGGTGGACTGGAACATAATAATAATGAGTTTTTAACTTTATAGTTAATTCTGACAGGAAAAAAATAAAGTACGTCTTACCCCTCATTTTTGTGTAGTGTTTGATAAAACTGTAAATAGGCTTGATTTCTATTAAATTCCATTGAATATAAAATGTAAATAAAGCTACTCTGATGCCTGTTCAGGCTGTTCACTTATTTTTTTTTATAATAAAAACAATGATGTATAAATTGGCCTGTGTTAGCAGTCTAACTCTTGTCAGTCTGGGAACATGCAGAACCAAGGAAGGGTTGAATACTTGTTAGCCTCCATCAGTATTCAAATATACGCAGCCTTTGTCACATCACCCATTGTCTACAGCCCTGAAGACAGGCACTTAAACTGGCTGTAAGGAGAGATGGGCAACGTATGTGGCTGCCACGCCGGATGTTGCTGAAGGGCAGCTCACATTGTCCCCTTAGCTTACAAGTGCTGATAGTGGGTTATAGAGGCCTTTTTCACGACCCCTAAAATCCGCTGCAAAACACTTGCAGATCCAGAGCATAAAATTGTTTTCCCACCAGCAGCGGACTTTAAAAAAATAAAGTATGCACACACCCACTTAAGCGCACCCCAGCACACTTTACAAATACCTGGTCTCCGGAGGTAAAAAAAAAAATTCCAATGCGGATGGTAAAGCTGTGGATGCCGGGCTGTCCTCGCCTTCTGTTTGTTTTTGTTGTCCCCGCTGCCCCTTTAACAGACAGGAATCCCTACGGGGCTGCTCCAACGGCAGGTGGAGGTGAGCCTTCATTTTTTTCTCTCCCTTTTTTTCCTCCCTCCCCTCACCGCAGACAGAAGCAACAGAGTGTGGAAGGGTGGGAACACAGGAAGAGGAACAAAACCCACATGATATCTGGCTGGGGGGATTCCACAGTTAAGCTACCAGTGGATCTCAGAGGTTGTGTAAAACGGCTCATAGTCACCGAGTATCTGGGAGGCTACATGTAGTTTGCCCATAATTGAGTTTTAGAGAGATTCAGAAGGTACAGCGGTGCCTCTTAAGACAAATGCCTCTTAAGACAAAAACTCATAGGAAGAAAAAAAATCCAGGAATAAGCATGCTTTGCATAACAAAAAAAAATCTCTATGGGATGCTTCAAAAGACCAAAAAAAAAAAAAACTGTTCCACATGTACCCAGGGAAAAATGGTTATTTTTGTCTTTATCCTAGCCTCCGGAACAGATTTTTAGTTAATTTTTAGTTAATTTCTTTCCTTTTTTTTTCTTTTTCCTCCCCCCCCCCCTTTTCTTCTTTCTTTTTTGCCGCCATTGCCATCTGTTTTGGGGGGTTATGGTTCCCCTCCTGTTTTTATTGTCTTTTACTTATTTTTATCCTCATTTCTTCTTGTTTTTATTGTTCACCGCCCCATGTTCCTATAGGAAGATGCGGCGGTATATAAATGCAACAAGCAAATAACAAATATAATAAATTAATCTGTTCCCAATGCATTCCTATGGGAAAGTGCATTTCTTAAGACAAAATTTTCATAAAACAAAGCAACCCATAGCCTCCAGAACAAATTAATCCATTTGCAAGGCAAAATTTTCTTAACACAAATTGACCCATAGAACAAAGTAAATTCATTTTAAGAGGTATCACTATCTTTTTATTGATGTCAAAGTAACCCGTTTTACGTTTTGAATGCAGGAGTGTTAAGCAGGTCTTGCAGTTATGCCTGCTACAGCTCTTTAAAACTTAGTTCCGGTTTTAGAAAAGAAAATGGCAAATTGTTTCTTTCGAGAGAGGAAGGTGATAGAGATGAAAGTTTGGGCACTTCCAGTATGCTAAGTTTTCCTCTCTTGAACAGCCTTTTTATATTGAAAACATGTTTCTAGTTGTGATTGTGAAAGAAACAGCACAGCGTTTTGGGTCTAGGTGTTCCTTTTTGGATAAGGGCTCGAGCTAACTAAGAGGATGGAATAGGACTTTGTGTATTTTTTTATTTTTTTATTCTGAATATTATTTACCGGTTTCAAACTACAGGAAAAGAGATTCCATTTGAACATTCGGAAGAACTTCATGACAGTTAGAGCTGTTCGGCAGTGGAATACGCTGCCACGGAGGGTGGTAGAGTCCCCTTCTTTTGACGGTATTTAAGCAGAGGCTGGATGGCCATCTGTCGGAAATATTGTGAAGGGGTTCCTGCTTGGCAGGGGGTTGGACTCGATGGCCCATGAGGTCTCTTCCAACTCTATGATTCTATGATTCTATGATTCACCCTTCTCCTTGGAAAAGGGCCCAAGGTGGCTTACAATAATGAGGGACAATATATACAGCCCAGAACATTTCTGACATACTCGAGTTAAGGACAGGATATTAGAAGAGGCATCCTGGAACATTAAAAGGTAACATTAAAATATTACATATTGTTACATACGTATTAGGCATAGAGCCTCTATAAAATGCATTGATTTGAAAGAGGGAGGGATCAACCTTGTCTGTCTCTTGTTGTAAAACCAGTGACCTTTTCTCTTGCCATGTGTCATGTTTTCTGCGTTTGAAATGCCACCGGCACAGACAAAGGAGTCAGTCAACAAAGGATTTGGGCAATGGGTTTCCTGGGTGATAGTGTTTCTGGACTGAGAACATAGACGTTACATATATTCAACTGTTATTCAAGAGAAGTCTCATACTTTCCCCCAGCCACAAACCAAACATTCAGGCATTCGATGAAAAGAGTAAAATATATTAGATGTTGTATTACAGAGCCTTTGTTCAGGACATTTCCACAATAAAAGCCTGTCTTGCAGGTTTAAGGGCATACCTGTGCAACATAAAGCAAAGCAAAGTGTTCTGCTTCTATACTGCCCCATAGCACTCCAAGCACTCTGGGCGGTTTACTCCTCACATTGGAGGAATTACACAGCTCCCGCTGTCTTAAGAAAGCACAGAATATTACAGGAGACATTTCTCATCCTGGACACTCTCTGTTTGTACTGTTGCCATCAGTCAGCAGGTATAGATCTATTAGAACAAGGACAGAAAGATTCAGAAACAGTTTTTGCCCAACAGCAATAACCATGCTAAATTCTGTTAAACATACATGTATATTGTTGTTTTTTAAATTGTAGTTTTTATCTATTGGGTATGATTACTGTCAGGTGAGAGAGTGTAGGGCTGTGTGTGTATGTTTGGTTTTATGTCAGTTTTAAAATGGGGGATGTGTAGCCTGCAAAATTAAATTGTAAGCTGCCCAGAGAGTAAACACTATGTGGCAGTATATAAGCAGAACACTTTGCTCTTGTCCCATTACTTCCAATGCAGCAACTGATTCCGAGGAACTGGGACTGTAAACATAACATCTCTTCTCCCTGCCTCAACTAAGAAGCTACCTGGCATATTTTTTTCATCTTGCCAAGAACTCTCCATCTAAGAACTAACTCCTAGCAATCCCACCTTTTACCATGCTTGAACTTTTGGTACAGCTCTGAGGAAGAGGATGTTGCCCTCGAAATATTAGCAACTTTTTTTTTATTATTTTACTAGTAGCCTAGAGGTATCACCTGGCCTAGTTTTGTAACTGATTTCTTGGGTTTCCTCTCTCCGATGCAACAACGAATTGGGACTGAAGCCAAAGCATCATCTGGTATCTTATGGAAGTGGCATAACCTCCCCTGGGGACGCAGCCTCGTTTGTGTGTGTGTGTGGGGGGGAGAAACCGACCTGCAGCCCCTAAAAACTTGCAAACTTGGCCCCTTGCGTTTTGATTTCCTGTGGTCCAACAACTGGATGACCTTATTTATTTATTTATTTATTTATTTATTTATTTAAACCGATTTTCCCAATGGGAATTCTGGGCGGTTTACATGGAAAACCATACCTGTACAATAAAATCAACACGTGGATAATGCATATATAAAAATAAATATAAAACCAATAATACCATAAAGACGACCAAATAAGCACAGACAAATAACCCCTTCCCACGAAAGGGAGGCGCTTGAGGGCTCGGCCCTCCTCCTCCTGGCCGGCGAGCTGCCCACGAAGCCGCCAGAAAGAAGCCCAAGCGGAAGGAAAGGAAGCCCGGACTTGGCTCGCCCTTCCCTGTTGGGGCCACCGGGACAGCCTCTTCTGGGCGGCCCGGGCAGAAGGAGGAGGAGGAGGAGGAGGAACCGCGGCGCAAGGCTTGCCGGGACTTGTAGTGCGCCCCGAGGCGCTGGTCAGCAGGAGGAGCCGCCGGGGAAACTACAGCCCCCAGCGGGGCCCGCGCGGGAGGGTGGCCGGCCGGCTAAGCTTCGCCCCCTCCTCCCTCGGCGGGGCTCCGGCTGCCCGTCCTCCTGTGTGTACGTGGTGGGAGCCTCTCTCTCTCTCGCTGCCCGGAGAGGCGCGGAGGGGCCATGGCGAAGGAGGGGAGCCCCCGCCGTTAAGCAGCAGCAGCAGCACACACACACACACTCAAGCGCACGCACACCGGCGCCATGTGGCTGAACCCGGAGGAGGTGCTGCTCAAGAGCGCGCTCCGGCTGTGGGTGCAAGAGCGCTCCAACCGCTACTTCGTCCTACAGCGGCGGCGAGGCTGCGGGGAGGAGAGCGGCGGGCTGACCGGTAAGGAAGGGGGCGGGCGGGCGGACGCACACACACACACACACACACACACACACACACACACACACACACACACACACACACACACACACACACACACACAACACGCACACACGTGCGTACAAACACACAACACGCGCATACACATACACACAACGCACACGCACTTACACATAGCAAACGCGCGCGCACACATGCATATACGCACACACGCACAACAAACACACAACACCCATGCGCGGGCACACGCACACGCACACACACACACACACAAAACACACACAGAACAAACAAAAAACACATGCACCACACCACACACATACAGAACAAGCATGCACTACACACAACACGCACACGCACGACACATACACACCACACATGCATGCACACCCACACACGCACACCGCTGCCCCAGGGCTTGCGCTTGCTGCTGCTCCTGCCGCTGCTGCTCCTGCCTGCCACCTTCCTCCAAACAGCCCTGCAAGGTGGGACGGCTTGGTAGGGCCAAAGGAGGCAGCCGCCCCCAGCCGCCAGTACGGGTTCCTCCTTGCAAGGGGAGCGCGCTGTTAGCCGGTTCCCTTTCACTGCAATAAGGAATATTGTCCTGACTTTCCCTGCCTGACAACCTAACTTGAGGAACAAGGGGGTTCACTGCTTAGCACCTGCTGCAGCCTCAGGCAGCAAAATTTTGTGGGGAGACGCCCAGAGTCTGGTATGACTATTGACAGATAAAACGGGGTGTAGGCTCCATCCTAGCACACAACAGCCCTGTGAGGTAGGGCGGTTAGGATAAGCTTTGTAGGAGGATGCACAGAGGTGTCTTTCTGTTTTCTTACCTTGTTTTTCTCTTACAGCAACCTTGTGAGGTAGGCAGGCGGGCAGATGATTTGTTTGCTTGTTTGTTTTGTATTCTGGCTCATCTACCGGAAGGCTACTCTGGGTGGCAAACAACAGTATAATATACATAAACATAACACAGTCACCAAAAATAGCCTGCAACAAGTTCTGTTGGCAAGTTCTGTTGATTCAGTGGGTCTCTTACAGCAGTGGTTTACTACCGAATTTTATCCCTAGATTTGAACCATGCTTCACTTGGCTGAAGTTTTTTTCCATGGCGTAGGATGTGTGTCTCACTTCTGAATAGAATTGCCTAGAATTTAGCGGTCTTTCATTTGCCCTTACTAGGCCATTCTGACTGCAAAGTAACACCCCAATGTCATCTGTCAGTGCCACCTTTGAATAAGAGCTGTCTCGTACGCTCATCAGCAAGCACACTTTCTCTCTCTCCCTCTCCCTCTCTCTCTCTCTCTCTCATTTTGGTTGGCCTAGTAAAGATCTTTTGCCCCATTGTGTATTTTGGCTTCCATCGTTTTTGGTTATTCTTCACTTGCTCTTGAACCAGGTTGTGGCTGAATGAAGCGGAAGCAGATTGCTTCTCGAAAGACTTGTGTGTTGATGTAATAATTCCTAGGGGTGACTGGATTGAGCTGCATGTTTTCATACCTTCTGCTTCTCCAAATAGCACTCAGCATTATCGAAATGTAAGCCTTTAAAAAATAATATCTATAACATACTTTTCTTCAAATACAGGGGCTCAGGTTCCAATATAATAAGATTAAAGACCATATAGGGATTAAATGAAATGATTGTAATTTTAAACACACAACTGTGGAACTCCTTTGTGTGAAAATGCTCTGTTTTACACTTTATCTTTTGGGTGCCAGTTAAAAACATGATATATTTGTGCAAGCTTTAGGGAAACAAAAAAGTGTTCTCTTTTTTCTTTGACCATCCTCAATTGTCATTTGTTTATTGTATTTTTACAGATACTTAATTGCAATCATTTGCAGTCATTAGATGTATGCAGTTTTAAAAAAATTAAATGTGTGATTTTTATGCATTGTGGCTTTAACTGTTGTTTTATCATGATAACATAAGAACAGCCTTGCTGGAACAGGCCACAGCCCATCCATTCCAGCATTCTGTCTCCCACAGTGGCTCACCATTTGCTTCAGGGGATTCCCAAGCAGATGTCTTCATCGCTTACGATTCCATGCAAATGGCATTGAGAGATATCCTTCCTATCTCTCCAACTTGGAGGTTGCCCTTAGGCATCCATAATGATAGCCATTGATACCCTTGTTCTCCATGAACTTGTCCAATCCTTTCTTAAAGCTGTCAAGGCTGACAGCTGTCACCACTTCTTCTGGCAGGGAGTTCCACAGACCAGTGATCCTCTGGGTGAAAAAGTACTTTCTCTTATCGGTTTGAGATCAAGCACCCAAAAATTTCACGGATTGTCCCCTAGTTCTAGCGGTGTGCAATAGGGAAAACAGATTTTCCTTATCTACCTTGTCTACACCGTGTATGATTTTATAAACTGCCAAGACTACTTTATAAGGAAGAGTGAAATATACATTAAATGAATGATTGAGACAAATTATGATAAGCTCAAGGCAGTTAAAAAAGTTCTGCAACCCGATGAATGAAGCAAGGCCACCACCTATGCGGGAAATGCTTGTTTCTTATTCACTGGCCCATTGCTGAAAGCTTGCTTGAATGAAAGTATCTGTGCCCCTGGGTCAACTTTGCATGTGAGCCCAGTAGCTCCTGGCCCATGGTGGTCATTTGTGGGACTGTGCCAAAATATTTTGCGACCCAAAGTGGAATGGTGAGCTCGGATTCATCCCAGCTGCCCAAGTCAAGGCACAGATGACTGAAAAAGCAAGCCAAGGTGGCCAACAGTCCCGCGGGCATATTCTCTCCATCCTCTCCATTTTATAATAATAATAAACATTATGAAAGCAAGATTTCATGGCCCTTCTTTGACCCCTTCAGTCCGCTGCCTGAGGGGCTCACCCCCTCTGCCAAAGGACAGACCCGGTCTTTGCCATTTTCAGCATGCTGTTGGTCTGGAACATGGCGTAGAGAATGAACAAACCTCTTCTGTTTTACAAGCTGTTCCCTGCTTGCAAACAGATTGGTTGAGTCATTTATTATTCCAGGTAGCATCAAGGTTATAGATAAGCGAAGAATGGATTTCATCTTGATCCCCTTCTTTCATATGCATGCAACTGTATATTTGTTAGCATGGCTTTTATTTTGTTATATTTTATTTTGAAGTATGCAGTGTCGTCATTTCATTTGTTTTTCTTTTTTCTTTTAAACAAACTTGCCTGTTGGTCCGAGGCCAGGAGCTAAGAGTTGAATTGTGCCAAAGAGGATGTAGTGAAATGATGTAGCTGAAAGTAGCAAGCTTTGAGTCACCGAGAAATTATTGGCATGACTAACACTGCAGGTTTACAAAGTGTGGCTTTATCCAGTAAAAGTGATATTTCTGCAGAACTGCTTTCGGTCATAATTTGTGTCCTCTGAAATCTATGATAGTATTAGTCACTAATGAGACTGTTTAATATAAGAGCACATCTTTTGGCCCGACCTAACCATGGAGCATGCAGCTGCCTAGATGCCCTAAGCACGTCCGATCTCGACTGATTTCAGAAACTAAGCAGGGTCGGCCCTGGTTAGCACTTAGATGGGAGACCACCAAGGAATACCAGGTGCTGTAGGCACCTGGAGTAGGAACTGGCAAACCACTCCAGTATTCCTGCCAAGAAAACTCCATGGACATGGGGTCACGAAGAGTCGGTCACAACTGTAACGACACGACACACACACACACACACAATCATGGAGCACACTGTGATATCTCTCTCCTTCCTGTTGTGTTTTTCCTCCGTCCCAGATAGGGTTAGTAATTATTAGTCACCATGGGATTTGTAGTTCACCAGAACTAAAGGATCCTTGTATTTGTGATGGGGAAGTATTGTATGACATTATTGACCGTGCTTGGCTTGGGCCAAATTTGCTTGGGGTTGCTTTGTACCCAGCCTTCTCCTGAATAAAGTAGCACGTGATTTGCAAGGTGTGATAGCTCCTAAGTCTAAAAGGAATTGTGTTGTATCCTCAGCATCGGTTGAGTGTGAGTTAGAAAAAAAACCTCATTATAAAGTTGTTCATGCCCCTATGGAGGTGGGTACTTAAACACTCCCGTTAAGTCAACAGTGATCTCCAAAGACAGATTTTTATATTGATTTTTAAAATAGAGTTTCGTGATGTGATCATGCCTGCTATCTTTGATCACATTTGGTGTCCTTTTTGCAAAGGGACATGGCTAATGCAGACGAAGAAATGTCACCTTGGACTTGTTAGGAACTCATGCCTGCAAAACGCTTTCCCCAGTTTATCTTCAGCTGGCACCTACGGTACTTGCATACTAAAAAGTTTTGTCCTTTGGGCCAACATAAGGCCAGGGGTGTAGGTGGTGTTCTTTGAAGTGCAATCACTCATTATGACAATCGACAGAAGCACTTGACCAAGGAGAGTCCAACAGTTAGAGATGGGTGCACTGATCAGATCCGTAAACCAGGTCTAGGAAGGTTTTTTTTTTCCTGCTATGAGCGGGTCTTATGTAAAACTAATGGATCTTAATTGTCCACTCAAGAGAGCAAGGTGGCACATATTATTTGGTAATGCAATGCAAGGAGTTGGGATGTCATAGCTTTTCCTGTTTTAAAAGTGCCTGCAATTTGAGTGCCTCCACATCCTGACACTACAGTACTACTGCTCTATGCCAATAATTTTGCAGTCTGGCAGGACTAGAACCCTGGACTTTTAATTAGCAGGAGCTATGACATCATCTGCCACCCAGCCATCAGACTTCCTTTTACCTATTGAGCTGCAATTTTCATAGTAGCTGGGTAAGAAGATTACTTTTCCAGGAGCAGTGTATTGTTGCAATCAATCCCTCTTATAACCGAAATAATTTGAGGGTGTTTTGGCCTTGAATGGGCAATTAAGAGTCACTAGCTGTGCAAAAGACCCACTACTCATGTCTGTGAAGATTCTCAGTCCTCCAGGTGAGTTTATCTGGAAGTTGAGTCATGGAAACTGGACTGACAAAGCTTTTTGGATGAGCAGCAGAACGTTTCAATCTCTCAAGAAAAGGAAGTCCAGTTACAATGACTCAACTTCCAAACTTGCTACTCATGTGTCGAAATGTCCTAATCAAGCAATCTGGATTTTTGGACCTTATTTTGTGGGTTATGGCAGTGGTGACAGTCATTATCACCAGCTAAATTTGCAGATTTACTGCTGCACCACTGCTTCTGGCTGGGAAGTTTAGTCTGGAAATGGAACCATTGGCCGTCCAACTGCCTTGGCCGACAGTTCCCACCAGGCCCAGCCAATCCATCTGTTTCTGTAAAGTGGAAGAATTGGATTCTATTTTATCATTTCAGGCTCTCCATAACCCACCATATGACCTTTTGAGAGCTTGTTTCCAAGGCTGCCTTTCAAAACTGAGGATATGTGACCACTTTTTATTCAATACTGTACCATTAAATATGTTTTGGCATCTTGAGAACTCCTTGCTTTGTAGAGTTGGTATTGTAAATCTCTCTCTCTCTCTCTCTCTCTCTCTCTCTCATGAGATTTGCACTTGGTCTCCTTGTGGTTTGTAGGATCAATAGAGAGAGGAAAAAGAAAAAAAACATATTCTGATAAGGTTGTCTGAGCAGAGAGGAAGCCAGTTGCAAGACACTCTCGGTGTGATGAATAATTCAGCAGAGAAGCATCTTTCCAACAAATAGAGATGTACCTCTTAATGTCAGGGTAATAGGCTCTTGGGCACAAGGAAATATTAGATTACAGATGTGGAAGAAGTGATGGTGTTTGGATTTAAATGGCAGCGTAGCTCACCATGCATGAAATAAAATCCTCTGTTGCTTTCTTTCCATTTGATCCCCTAGGAATGGCAGGCTGCCACTTTCAGGCCAGGTAGGTAGATGTTTTCATAGTGACCCCAGTAACAAAGCTTTTTTTTAGGGCAGGTGCAGTGGTGGGGTGGGGGAAATCTCTGGGCTGGTGCCAGCCCTGGCCCTCTCATAAGAAAAAGCCACGTCCGGTATTCTGATTCCCAAAAGCAATGCAAAATCCACAGGAGGTTCCCCACGGCCACATATCCCTCCACCCCCACCCCCACCCCACCCCGGGGCCTGCAGGGTAGGTGAGGCTAAGAGTGTGTAGTCAACGCAAGGGCACCAGGTGAGTTTCATAGCTGATGACCTGGAAGCCCTTGCAGGCACATGGAAATTGGTCCTTCAAAGGTAGCCAGGTGAGAAAACGGTCAGACCTGGCATTTATTTATTTATTTATTTATTTATACAGCAATACCTCAGATAACGAATACCTCTGACGACGAATGTTTCGGATAGCGAATGGAAATTTCTGGGCATAGGGCTGCCTTGGATAACGAATGTTCCCTATGGGCTATCTCTGATAACGAGTGTTTCATCATGCCTTGCAAAAAAAAAAAAAAGTATAACCAGGATGCATTGCACACACACACCAATAGTTTGTGGAGGGGTGGGAGGAGTTAGAGCATTTTTGTGGTGTTTTGGAGCCATACCAGACATTTGTTGTTGAGGAATTTGGACCTTTTGAACTTAGAAAGGTAGGGAGCTGAGTCCGTTTGCATTGCTTTGCATTGCAAAATGGGGGGGGGGGGTATGCTGAGGAGGGTTTTGCAGAAAAAGCTCCCGGTTTTGTGTGTGTGTGTTTGTTGGGAACTACCAGGTGGGGTTTTTCTTTTTTGGAGCTTGGTTTTATTTATGTATTTATTTATTTACAAGATTTTTCAACCACCCCACTACCAGGTGGTCTCTGGTTTTATTGATCTTTGAACTGCTTTCCATTGCATTTTTGGCAGGAAAAGGCTGGGGTAGTCTTGCTGGAGTCTTTTGTCCATGTTTGCATTGCACTGCGGCGGGGGGGGGGGGATTGGGGTTTTTCCAGAACTGCAAGCCTTTAAAGTGCATTTTATAAAGAGGTCTGGGGGGAAAATACCCAGCTTCTTGGCCTTTTGTCAGACCGCCAGAATGGATTAATCAGTTTCCCATTCACTTCAGTGGGAAACCGTGTTTTGGGTAACGAATTGCCTCAGAGAATGAATTAAATTTGTTATCAGAGCTACCAGTGTCTGTATGTTTATAGACTGCCCAACTTTCCAAAGGAACTCTGGGCGGTTCACAGCATAGAACACAAACAAACAATAAATCATAATGCCTATACCAGTGATGGCAAACCTTTTAGACACCGAGTGCCCAAACTGCGATTCAGAACCCACTCTTTTTTTGCAAAGTGCCAATACAGGAATTTAACCTGAATACAGTGTGTGTGTACACACACACACACACACACACACACACACACACACACACACACACACACACACACACACACACACACACAAACCTAACCATTAAAACCCATTAAGAAAACAATAATAATTTAAGATGGCGGTGAACGTTGTGATTGTGCCTGCTGTGTGTCTTGCTCTTTCTTTAGTTTGCCCATCACAAATGCTTTATCTCACACACCTCTCGGCTCATGCACAATTTCCAGTTGTTGTTTGGGATGCAAAACCTGCTCCCTAATGGGTGCTGTGGTGTTCAGCTGTGCTTCTCCTCTCACAGGCCTCCTGGTGGGGACCCTGGATGCTGTGCTGGACTCAACATCCAAGGTGGCTCCTTTCCGCATCTTGCACCAGACTCCAGATTCCCAAGTGTACTGGAGCATTGCATGTGGTAAGTAGAGGGAATTAGTCAGTTAATCATTGATTAATTTGCTTTCGTGCAAATCACCCAAGGTCCCTATTTGGGAAATTGGGTGGTAGGTGGGTGGGTCTAGAAATTAAATTAAATAAAATAAAATAAATAAATAAATCCAATCAAAGCATCTTGGGGTGGCACAAAGTCTGATTTTGGATGCCGTAGGGCAGGGATGGGGCATCTTCGGCCCTCCAGATGTTTTGGACCGCAACTCCCAGAATTCCAAGCATATATGGCCAATGATAAAGAACTATTGGAGTTGTGGTCCAGAATATCTGGAGGGCTGAAGGTTCCCCACCCCTGCCGTAGGGACAAGGAAGTCCCAAGTCTGTGAACAAAATCATGGTTTCCATTGTTTTCCCTCAGGTCCTTTGGGACCTGAGTTAGTACCGACTCGGGTGCTAAGGTCATCAGGAGAGGTCTTTCTTTCCGTTCTGCCTCCCTCACAGGTATGCCTCATGGGAACACATGAAAGGGCCTTCTCTGTTGTTGCTGCTCCCAGACTTTGGAACTTCCTCCCACTAGAGGCCAGGACTGTCCCGTCCCTGCTGTCCGTCTGGAAGCAGGCAAAGACCTTTCTCTTCAGGGAAGCTTTCCCTGAATGATGGGCTCCCTACTGTGTATTTTTATGAATCTTCCATACATGGCTACAGAGACTTTGTGTTTATAGCCACTTATAACTTTGTGTTTATATCCCTCCTTGTGTGGTTGCTTTGACACTATGTTATTCCATTGTTAGTTTCAATGTTGCCTTCTAATGCTGTAAGATACCCCCTCAATACAATGTTTCTCAAACTGATTGCGTCTTAATTGTAATGGACTGTATAGTCTGTCCTTACTGTAAGCTGCCTTGGGTCCTCTTCTAAGGAGAAAGGGCAGGGTAAAAATACTCAAAAATAAATACATAAAATAAAATAGTAGTTAGAAAACCTGCTTTGTTGGCACAGTAGCTTAGCTTCCAGCCTTGGGATCTCTAATTTAAAAGATCAACTAGCAAGAATTTGGAGAAATCTCGATCTCCCTGAAACCCCGTAGAACGGCTGCAAGTTAAGGTAGACTATTCTGTGCTGGAGAAAGAAGCATGAAACGGGATGTTGCACATAAATTGCTCCCATGCCTCCTGCACTGTGGTTTTTAAGTGTTTCAGATGACAATTTTTAATATTATTCGCTTAATTGTATATTATACCCTGCTCACTGTTTGTACATGTTTCTGCTGACATCATCAGCCAGGTCAGTTTTTAGAAAAATCGTCATTCTCCGTCCCCTTCCCATTCTGAGGCCTCAGCAGATCCAGGGTCATTCCTTCAATTGTCAGGATCTTGGGGAGGGGTGAGGAATGGGGCGGGAAGTCCTTAATTACCTCAGATTGTCACAGTTGGGGGACCTTTACCTTTTTTTTATTTCAGGCAAAAAAAATCAAAGAAAAACCAAACAAAACAAAAGACACAAAACATGTGGCACCTTAAAGACTAACTTTCATATTTTAATGTAACGTTTCGTGGACTAACACGTCCACTTCTTCAGACATAGAGCAGCATATTGTCACAGCTACTCTTACAGGAGGGAGAGGGGAGGTTTGCTTTTCTGAAAAAAAAGTTGCCCTGGTCAGCAACATTATCATGGGAGTTACTAGAGCAGAATTTCAGCCATTGTGTTCTTGTGTTATTACATTTGTTTTAATTGATTGTAAAACACTTTAGGTTCCCAGTGGGGAGTAGCAAGGCAAATTAAATGATAAACAAACAAACAAACAGAGTTTAGGAAAATGGTGGCTTTTACTACTTTGATGTTTAATCATATTTATTTTATTTATTTATTTTAGAGTATTTTTACCCCACCGTTCTCCTTGGAAAAGGACCCAAGGCGGCTTACAGTAATGAGGGATAATATACAGTCCAATACAATTAAGACATGTTCAAGTATTGAGAACAAGGAATTGAGGGACATCTTACAGCATTAATAGACAACATTAGCTTAAAGCAACACGGTTATAAGTAGTCATAAACACATAGTCTATGTGAACCCATAGATTCATATAAAATACACATTGTAGTCCATCATTCAGGGAAAGCTTGCCTGAAGAGAAAGGTCTTTGCCTGTTTCCGGAATTGACAACAGAGATGAGGCATTCCTGGCCTCTAATGGGAGGGAGTTCCAGAGTCTGGGTGCAGCAGCCAAGAAGGCCCTATCATGGGTTCCCACGAGATGTACCTGTGAGGGTGGCAGGATGGAGAGAAGAGCCATTCCTGGTGATCTTTCCTAGGGACCCTCCTTTCCCCAATTCTGGGGCCCAAGGTAGCTCATGACTTGAGTGAAAAAAAACCCCACATGACATTTATAACACCGAAATACAAATGGAAAGTATTGTGGGGCTGCTGGGGGGTCCCCTGGTCCATGGCACACAATCAACCGATCCTTCACTCCCAGAAGGGTTTCACTGTAAATTGGGTGATGGGCAAAATCACTCAGGGATCCTTTTCCAGACCACAAATGACAGTAAGGTTTTATTTGTTTTTGTTGATTATCTGTATTTCACCTACATCTGTAATTTTAAGTTATGCAACACTCTGAAGCATAAAAAAAAAATAGTTGGCTTAACTGAAAGCAGTTTAGGAAGGGCGTGGGAAAGAGGAGATCCAGTGCTTGATGTTAAAAGCCCCCACCTCACCCCACCCGAGTCAGTCAGTTGCCAAAAGTGGGTCTGAGTAAAAAAGGTAGTAACCATACTGTCAGCTGATTCTGGTAGTTACAGTCATACCTGTCAAGTGTTCCCCACAGCCACCCAGGGAGAGAGGCAGCCGGGCCCTTCGGCTAGAGGGTGGAGCTTCATTTGCATACAGGGTTCCCAGAATCCCTTGCGGTGGTTTCACAATGCTCACTGTGACCTAGGTGTCTCGGCTTTCTAAGGGATATATATACCAATCTGGACAGCTGGCGGGGTGTGGGTTAGGGGTTGTGCAGGGAGAAGTGCTCTCTGGCGGGCCACCTTGAGGCCGGCCGCACAGCTGCCCAGCAGCATCTGGAGCTCAGCCGCCCACCGCCAGAAATGTGGGACATTTCAGGGAATAATAATTTTTCGGGAAGACGGCGGGAAAGAGGGATTGATCCGTGAATGTCCTGCCCAAAACGTGACACTTGACAGGTCTGGTTACAGTTAAAAATGTAACATTTCCAAGCTCAGCAAAGAGTCTGGCCTGGTTTAAGACCTTTTAAGGCTTCCTTCGTACTCCCAGCTTGTAGGTCTCTTTCTCAAACTGGGGAAAGGTCTTTGATGTCTTGTCCCATATAAAGTCCTCTCCCCAATACATCCCAATGCCACCAGGTTTACTTGTCTTCCCAGCCCAGTAATTGTCCCCCCCCCACCCCTCCCATCTCTTCTGGTACCACATGCAAACGATGGGGTTGCTGCTCCAGCGGAAGAGTCAGAATAAACACACTTTTATTGTTTATGTTCAGAGGCGTGACCCGGATTCTTGTTGCTCCCTAGCGAAGCATTTACCCAAGGAGTTGGCAACCCGGCACCCAAAGCTTGCTTTCAGAATCCCACAATGGGAACGTCTAAACTGTCAAAATTAATCACTAACCACAACAATGTTGTTTGTGCACTTTTAATTTTTTACTCGCACTGGAAAATGTAAAGCAGCAGTGAGCAGGGGTTAGAGCAGTGTTGGCGAACCTATGGCACGGGTGCCAAAGGTGGCACTCGGAGCCCTTTCTCTGGGCACCTGACATCGCCCCTCCACAGCTAACTGTATTCAGGTTAAACTGCTGTATTGGCACTTTGCGAAAAATTGGTGGGTTTTAAATTGCAGTTTGGGCACTCGGTCTCTAAAAGGTTTGCCATCACTGGGTTAGAGCCTTCCAGATGCTGCGGGACTACAACTCCTGTCGTCTCTTGACTCACTCACCTTGGCCAGCGGCATGCACGAATTAAACAAGCAAGCATGTTGTCCAGCTTACAAACTTTGGAAAAGTTGCTTTTAGGATAATAGTTCTCAGAAACCAACTGGCTCATGCTGACTGGTTGATTACGGTGGTTGTACTCCCTAGTGGCAGTTTTTTCTGAGCCCTTTGCTTCTCACCCCCCACTCCCAATAATCCCATCTGTTTATTTAACTCAGGTTTGAGTTCCAATGCTTTTCTGGTGACCACAGGGGGGTAAGAACTATTTAGAAGAAAATAGACGTCCTTCCATGCAGACGCCTAGCACAGAAATCATTTGAGCTGCCTGTCAGCCTTTGCAGGAAGGCTTTGTCTTGCCTTCTTAAAGATTTTTTGCACGCTCTTGGCTTTTCCATGGGCTCATTTACAAATCAGCCGTAATCCAATTTTGAGATGGTAGGAAAGCTCATTCAGTTTCATACCTCCTTCCGCAGCCATAAATGCTAGGGGAACGGGCAAGAATTTCTAAGGACCCCATGGGGCCCCTTCCAAATCTTTATTTGATGGCTGCAGTCCTCCCCTCCTCCCGGGACAAAATGTTCGTACCAAAAAGAGTTGGGGAGGATTGTAGAAAACAAGAGGGATATCTCCCCTTTAGGAGATTGTTGCGAAATAGGGTATATTCTCTAGTAGTGGCTGGCTTTAAACAGGAATTAGGACTCATGATGCAGAATTCACTATCAAACCAGACGTAAGTTGTTAGTGGCTTGACTTGTTGCACGTGTGTGCGTGTGTTTGTTTTCCAATGACTTGGAATTCCAGTGGATAAAACTCATGACTTGGAACCCACCCACCCCTCCTTTGTTTCTTTGGGAGGGGGGAGCTTGGTTTTAATAAGGCTTTGGACTTGGGATTTGGTACTGATGGCTTAGACTTGGGATTCAGACTCAGACACATCCCTGGCTCTAACATGAGAACATGTCCTTGGTCCTCTCCATCACCTTTTCCTTTTATATCTTGCCTGCTGTGATTGTTAGCCTGACCGCCCAAGGCATGCCTTCCTTTGTTATTATTGATATGTAAACTGCCACAAAACCTCCTCCCAGATGTAGAATGGGATGTAAGTGCGATATAGTGGTGCCTCGAATTATGAAGGCCCATAGTTGCGAAAAACTTGAAATACGAAGGGAAATCCGTCCGGCGGTGCAAGGCATCCTGGGAATGGAAGTCTTCCACAAAAACCCCGAGATAAGAAAATTTCCTATGGGATGCCTCAAGATAAGAAAATTTCCTATGAGATGACTCAAGATACGAAAATTTTATGCAAGACTTCAGTTCCCAAGGTGCATTGCGCCCCATTCAATTTGAAGTTATGAAAATTCCAAGATACAAAGCGTCACAAGGAACGGATTAACATCGTAACTCGAGGCACCGCTATATTTAAATTAACCTGTCAGCAGCCTTACGGGGTTTTGGTTTGTTTGTTACTCCTCTCTCTGAGATAAACAGTAGGACCCCGGTATCCGCTGGGGATTGGTTCCAGGCCTTCCCGTGGATAATGAAAACCATGGATAAGAGAGAATGCCTGCCCACCCACCCTCAAACTGCTGTTTCCTGACAGTAGCTTGCTTTATGACTGCTGTTTTGAGACAGTAGTTTGCTTTATGGCCGCTATTTGTGACAGTAGCTTGCTTTACAGATGCTGTTTGTGACAACAGCTCGATTTACAGCTGCTGTTTGTAACCACAGCTTGCTTTGCAGCTTGCTTTGTGGCTGCTGAATTATTTAATTTTTTCCTCTGCCAACCGTGGATAACTGAATCATTGGATAATGAATCAGTGGATGCAGGGGTCCTACTGTATATCCTCCCTCTTCATTGCATCCGAGGAAAGGGTGGGCCCGGGTGGGCTTCGTTTGTCCCTTTGAATCAGGGGACACTTACTTAAAACTGATTTATTCTGTCCAGGGACCAACAGAGAAGAAATAACAGCTCACTGGAACTGGCTGGAAGAGAACGTCATGAAAACGCTGTCTGTGTTTGATTCCAATGAGGACATCACCAGCTTTGTGCATGGGAAGATCAGGGTGGGTAGAACCTGGTGTAAACAGACTCATGGCTTCCTTTGGCAGACAGACACATTCTTTTCCCCGGGGGCCCTTCGCTGACATGGTGAGGGATGCCTGTGTGGGCGTTGAAGCATAGAACAGAGATCTGCTAACAAAGTAAACAAGCCTCCCCTGGGAGAAGCTGGCAAGCCTCTCTTTCAGGGCAGGTGCCTCTGAGATGTGTCTGCATCATCTAAAAGCAAGTCTAAGCACCTGTTGGTTCTTAATCAGATGGCTTTATGCAGATGCAGGTTTAGGTGGACTTGCCGTTCATGCCAGAACGAGCTTAATAGCTCAATGAATTAGGTCTCTGGCTTTGGAGCCAGAGGTTGGGAGTTTGATTCCTTATTGTGGAAGCTAAAATTCTTTGTGCAGTTCCTTAAGCAAGCTGCACAGCCCCAGGGCATCTCCAGGAAAAAAAGAAGAAGAAATGTAAGCTACATCCCAGTGATCCATGATGAGAAGAAACTCATGGAAAGCATTGCCTTACATCTGAATTGTTTTAACAAGTTATTGTTGTTACAGTTTACGGCTAACAAGTTTACTCAAAAAATAAGTTCCATTATTTTCAGGGATACTCACTCCTAGATCTAGTGTTCCAACTGGTAGCTGTGTCTGTGCAAGCATATAAACAGCAGCAGCAGCAGCAGCAGCAGCAGCAGCAGCAATTACAACAAAGATGTGCCAACTTAAACGCAAAGTGCTGTGTTTTAATGGGAGCGTTCATGGGACAGACCCACTTTTTCGGACGTAAGAGTGAGACTACAGAGACTACATGGCAAAAAATGTACACATGACTGAAATAAAGGGGCAGTCATGGTGGATAGGCTGAAGTTGCACTTCACACTATTTGGTCTTCAGTTCTTTCTTTTGAAGCCTTGTTTTCCAAACAGCAACAGTGATTAGTGACCAAAGGAAGCAATGTCAGAAGCAATATGTTATGTTAAGAATCACTGTCTTTACCTTTGAAGCTTGTTCCGTAAAGATGGAGGGGTTAGTTAGGAAGGAAAATGTCAGCAGATAACATTATTATTGTACTACTGTATTTCACATTTGGTAATGGCTTAAGAACCCTTGGCTAATATCTATCCATTGAGACAGGTACTAAGCTTATGCATATATCGTATTTTTTGCTCTCTAAGATGTACCTGACCTAAGACACACCTAGTTTTTAGAGGAGGAAAACATGGAAAATGTTTAGCCTAAGGATTCATGGTGGGGGAATACTGGCTGCAAAAGGTGAGGGCAGAGGCTCCGTGGAGAAGACCTCCATGCAAACGAGGTGATTTTTGACTGAGGAATCCTGGCTGCAGAAGGGAAAGGGTGGGGAGGGGCTCCCTGGAGGAAGCCTCTCTGCAAAGGAGGTGATTGGGGCTGGGTAATCCAGGCTGTAAAAGGGGAGAGTTGCAAATAAGGTGATTGGGACTGGGGAATCCAGGCTGCAAAAGGGGATGAGGGGATGGGAAAGGCTCCATGCAGGTAACTTCTCTTTAAATGAAAATCTGTGATATACTGTATATGTAGCAGGAACTACTTGATTTGATCTATAAACATTTCCCCTTACTTTTGAGGGGGGGTGCATATTAAAGAGCGAGAAATACAGTATTTTTTCTCAACTGTTTGCTTCTAGATTCTTGTTCTGTAATTTTTCTTCTAGATACTTTTAGATATTGGCTGTAGCTCTAATTGAGTTGTGTAACCTGGCTATGGAATCAGGGATTCCAAATTTTGTCCCTTGGGTGATTGTCCTGAGTGGAATCTAATCTTCATCTCTTTGTTGTAGGGTTTGATTGCTGAGGAAAGTAAAGGATCTTTAATAAAAGAGGAAGACCCGGAAAGGTTCCGCGAGGCGCATATGAAATTTGGGAAGTGTTTTGGGCTGGCCGAACAGGAGAAGCTGGTGACCTACTACTCTTGCAGCTACTGGAGAGGCCGGGTCCCTTGCCAGGGGTGGCTGTATCTGAGCACCAACTTCCTTAGCTTTTACTCATTTCTTCTTGGAGCTGAAAGTAAGTGGGGTCATGTCATTCCTTTGCGGTTCTATTTCTCTGAGTCTAGCTGTGGGTTCAAAAATGTATTTCCTTAAAAGTCAGAAACGTTTTTGTCTTTAATGCAGAAGTTTGCAGGAGAAGAGTTAACTGGGTTGGTTTATTGCAGAAAAAATGTTACCTTTTTATTTTTGCAAACTAAAAAACAGAGTATCCCAACAAAAAAAATCTTGATTTATGTCACAGAGACATCTCAAAAGCTTGCCCGTCCTTGTTCTAAGATTCCTGTATTTCTCCCTCCTCTTCCACCTCCCCTTTTCTTTTAAAACTCCTTTTGACAGTAAAACTTGTTATATCCTGGGACGAAATCTCCAGATTGGAAAAGACGTCCAATGTGATTCTAACAGAGAGCATCCATGTTTGCTCCCGAGGGGAGGATCACTACTTCTCTATGTTTCTGCATATCAACGAAACTTTCCTTCTCATGGAGCAATTGGCGCTGTATGCTGTCCGAAGACTCTTCGACAAGGAGACGTTTGAAGATGACCCAGTCCTCTGTGACCCCTTGCAAATCACCAAGAGGTAATGGTTCAGCAAAGTGAGAAGCAAAAAACCTCAAGAGATGAAGTTAATAGCTGCTTTGAGTTTGAAGTTAATAGCTGCTTTGAGTTTTCCGGGCTGTTTGGCCGTGTTCTGGACGATTTTCTTCCTGACGTTTCTCCAGAATCTGTGGACAGCATCTTCAGAGGGCAAAGAGCTCAGGGAACTAGGAGTTCGCTCTGTGCTCTATGTTCTCTGTATATACCCCAGAGCACAGAGAGAACTCCTAGTTCTCTGAGCTCCTTGTCCTCTGAAGATGCTGGCCACAGAATCTGGAGAAACATCAGGAAGAAAAACTTCCAGAACATGGCCAAACAGCCTGAAAAATTCACCACAGATATCAAATCTTAGCCATGAAAGCCTTTGAAAATACCGATGAAGTTAAGTTAGACGTTTGTCCGTACTCAAGTGGGAGACCATCTACTTTCAATGCTAGAGGTCCCAGTCCAGTTCTTTGTATCTCCTGTGTGTGTGTGTGTGTGTGTGTGGACTACAACTCCCTGTGTTCCATGCTGGCTGGGGAATTTTGGGAGTTGTAGTCCAAGAATGCAAAGGAGACAAACCTCTAATCTTCAGGTAGGTCTGAGAAGGTCCACTACTATGACCTTGGAGAGTAGCTACCTGTTCATATAATCCCATATGCTGGAAACCTTTTGTCTTTCCAAATGCCTTGGTCTTCCCAATTCTCAAGGGTCTTACCTAAGCATGCCAGTAGAATGGGATTAGCTGTCATTCAAAACATGGAGATCAGAGGTTCTTCCTGCTTGGTGTAGGCCACTGGTTTCCTGCCTGTTGAGTTCTCGGACCTGCCTCTGTGCCCCGAGGTGTGTTTTGGGACCCATGTTTTAACATGTTCTTTTTAAAAAAAATGACATAGTTGAGCAGTCCTAGTGCTGCTGGCCCAAACCTTAGGTAGTTTGGGCTCCATCCCTGTTGTCGTGAGAGCGGAAAAAAGAAAATCTACTTTGTGAGGTTGCATCTTCTGCTCTCTCCTTTTCCAGCATTGGGGGTTGGTAGGATCCAGCAAGACCTGCAACGTATCTTAGGTAAACTACGCATATGAAAAGCAGCCCAGTGACTTGTGGCAGCTTCAAATACCATGGCCTCAATTCATCTTTTAGTTCCATCTAGAGAAGAGCCATTGAATCGGCTGCTGAATGGTAAATCCACACTCACATGAACCTTGTTGATTGGGTTACTCTCGTTGAGAGTGGATCTAGGCGTATCAAGGTCTCCCCAACTGAGGTTTCATGGGCTGCCCACTTGGTCGGATGTGTGGAGTGTGATCTGAGTAGGCAGAATGCAAAAGGTGGAGAGCATGGACAGTAATTCCCCCATTTATTGGAGGGGTTAGGGGCTGGACCCGACCTGCGATAAAGAAAAATCTGCGACATGCGGATGCTGGGTTGGGTTGGGACTGGGAGGGGCTGTCTGGGGTGACCTACACTTACATGAGGCCTCGGCACTGCTCAGAACAGGCCTCCAACGGGTTTCCTAGGCCTGTTGGAGGCCCCAGAAGTGGTTTCGGGCGATCCTGAAGGCACCTCCAGTTTTTCGGGGGTCACTTCCGGTTCATCGGAAACCACATTTGAGGCCTCCAACAGGTCCGGGAAGCCCATTGGAAGCCTGTTCTGGGCAGTGCCAGGCCTGAGGTAAGTGCAAGAGGCCTCAAAACAGGCCCATGCAGCTTGTCCTAGCGGCTCTTGCCTTCATATACTGCAGTCCCGCGATATACCGGGAGTCCGGGACCGCAGTATACGAACAGTGAAATGGCGGGGGATGACTGTAGTTCACATGAGTTGACATGAACCTCAAAAGCCCATTCTTGTTGTTTTTTTAAAACCTACCTCCTTTGCTCCCACTTTCCCAGGGGCCTGGAGAACCGAGCCCACAGCGAGCAATTCTGTGCCTTTTTCCGACTGCCCAAAGAGGAGATCCTACAGGAAGTCCACGAGTGTTTTTTGTGGGTGCCTTTTAGCCATTACAACACTCTGGGGAAAATGTGCGTTTCTGAGAACTATGTCTGCTTCGCCAGTCAGGACGGCTCCTTGTGCTGCGTCATCATTCCGCTGAGAGAGGTCAGCCGGGTGGACATCACAGGGGGAACCGGGGGGGGGGGAGGAATCGGTGTCGAGTCTGCCTGTCCTTCGTTTACAGTCAAGAAGCACGACGTTACATTATTGCACTGACTCGATTGTTGCCAGACACTGCAGTAGCTGGGACATGAGTTTTAGTTTTGATGGCTGTTTATTATGGTGTTTCATCTGATAACAGTGGACAAAGACAGGTAGATATGTGCCAAAATGATGGATGGCAGTTCAGGGTACAGGAAGAAAACAGTGACCAGGTGTGATGACACCTCCCTTTTAAACGTGTAATTGTGATGAAAATGTGAAGTGGAGGGAACCAAATTATTAATCTTCACAGGATCCACTTGGTAATGCTGCCACCTTTTAAATCGTCGCCTTATGAACTGGGACAGACTCAGATGTATAACATAAAAATAATAACAATGTTTATTGAGAAAATAAATAAATACAATAATGACTGAAGTTGGTATGCATTGCCTTAAACATACAATAGATTAAATCGAATCTTCAAGCCCCCCTATCTTTAATAAACAGTAAACAGTAAAGCCCTCACACCTAACCTGCCTGACTGAACTCTAACAGAGCTGTGCTCTCTCCCAGCACTCACTATCAACAACCCTTAACTCTCAACAACAACTCACAGACCAGGCTCCACCCTTTTTATACCATACAATCCCCTGCCCTCCTGCTGGGATTGGCTGATGATTTACATATGTATTTCTCCTGCTTTCAGGGTGTCGTCACACCAGGTCACCCAGGCATGCCCAAACTTCAGCCGTCCTGATGTTTTGGACCACAACTCCCAGAATTCCAACCCTGTATTGCCAGTGGCAAAGAACTGTGGGAGTTGTGGTCCAAAACATCTGGAGGACCAACATTTGGACATGCCCGAGGTAACCCATGTGGCTGCTGAGGTGTCCGCCCAGGTATTGCTCTGTATGAGTGGGCAACTTTAAGGTCCCAGGCCTTTAATCCAGGTAGTCCAAAGGTGACTCAAAAGCTTAAGAAGAATTAGGTCCATCCCCCCTTGCAGTTCTGAATGAACTGAATCCTCTAGGAATCCTTTGACCAACAAAAAAACTATGCGTATTTTCACATGTACGAAAATGGACATTGTTGTACAATTTGGCTCTAACAGTTAAGAAGTTCAGGGCTGTATGGCAGTGGAACAATTAAACTGTAGAGGCGGCGAGTGCTCCCACGTTGGAGGCATTCAAGAGAAAAACTCGACCTCCATCTGCCAGATCTCCTTTGATTTGGACTCCTGCGTGGACTCAGTGGCCTGACAGGCCCCTCCCAACTCACTAGGGTTCTATGATCTCCATTATTTCAGAGAAGCAGAATCAAATTCTGAAAGCTTCCAAAAGCCACATTCTCCATTAAATTAAAGTGGGACGTCCTCACATCTTCTGTTTTCAACCCTGCCCATGTTTTAGGTAGCCAGAAGTGAATTTTCAGGCCGCTTCTGTTTGAGGTTTCAAGGAGGTGTCGTGGCTAGGAGGGAGTCCCCTAGGAGGAAATTGGCCACCAGGTTGTGTGAGTTTGCCCATCCCTCGATTAAGAGGGTTGCTGGCTGGATAGCTGAGTGTGTTAAGTATCTGATTGGGAGCTTGATTCCCCGCACTGGGCCTCCTGGGAGAAGAACCAGCCTGGGTGGCCTTGGGCAAGCTGCACCGTCTCTGGGTGCCTTATAAGAAGGGAATGGTAAACCACTTGGGAGGACTCACTACCTGCAAAATATAGAAAAAGGATCACCATAAGTCAGAATCAACCTACACAGCGCTCAGTTAATGAATTACATTAAGAGGAGCTTGCCTAGAACGTGGCTAATTGGGATTTAATGTCCACGTTAAGGATTAAAAACAAACCTAGTTTGACTTTAAATGCAATGTATGTAAGAGGAATGGTGCTCAGAGTGAGCTCCATTTTTAGGCCACCGGAGTAAATAGAGGTTTTAAATCTTAGTTTTACATTGAGGGGGTTAGGGACCCAACCCAACCCGCGATAATTGAAAATCTGCAATATGCGGATGCAGGTCAGGTTGGCCCTGGGGTGCCTAGCTGGGGCCTCTTGTACTTATTGGAGGCCTCAGAAATGATTTTTGGCGATCCGAAAGTCACTTCTGGTTTGCAGGGAGGCCCTTTTGGGGCCTCCAGAAGGCCTGGGAAGGCCCTTGCAGGCCCATTCAGGACAGTGCCAGTTTGGGGGTAAGTATGGGAGGTCTGAAACAGGCCTTTCCCCCCTTAACCCAGGGGGCCTTTTTTCATAACTGTGGTCCCGCAATATAGCGGGACCGCAGTATATGAACTGCGAAAAGGGGGGGGACCACTGTACTGAACTAAAGAGCCAAGGTGGTGGCTGGCATGGTTCTGTCTTCTGTTGCCTCAAGGTCATAGCGGTGGAGGTGGCCGATCCTGCCAGCAAAGCCATCACCATCGCCGTGAGAGGGCAGAGAGCCTTCCGTTTCTCCGAACTGAGGGATTTTGAACACCTGACAGCGAAACTTCAGAGGAAATGCCAAGCCAGCGCCAGCCCTCAGCATAGCACGGGCACGGAGGTACAGTACAACCGCCGTGTCCGTAGGAGATTGGTTCTGGCTCCCCTGCATGGATATTGAAATCCACGGATAAGAGCAAACACTCTTATCCAAGGATAATGGTGGCATCAGGGGTGGTGGAGTACCAAGACAAAAACCTTTGCCCTTACACCCCCCCCAAACGCTTGTTATTGCGTCGGTGGCAGCAAGGAGGGCTCGACATCGGTAAGTTTTCTATTGTTTTCTTCCCTCCTCACTCCCGCCAGCAGCTAGCTGCCCTCTTCACTGCCGGCCTTGTGGCTACTGCTTGCAACTGTAGCCTGCTTTCGGCTACAAAATTATTTTTAAAAAAATATTTTCCTCCTCAATCCACGGATAAGTGAACCAGGTGGATAATGGTTCAGCGGGTGGGGGGGGGGGGGTCATACTTTACTGGTGGAACTCATCCCAGTTATTTCTCTGCTGTGTCCTTTGGGAGATGCTAGAGAGATTGCGAGACATTTCAGATATGCTCTCTAGGCTTGGTCTTGCCGCTCGCGAGATTGACTGACCACCACAAAAACTGCTCACCATGAATGGCTACTGGGCCAGGTTGCTTTAGATAGGTTAGATCTCTTGTTGCCCAGTTCCTTCTTTTTTTACCCCTTTGGATTCATTTTTAGCCATTGCTGGCAAATGGAATGTAACGGGGAACATTGGCCAATATGGTGTTCCATCATTATGTATACAGATGGGCACGAACCACTGGTTTAATGGTTCGGCGTGGTTCATTTCCCGGCTGAACCGCTGTGTCCTGCCCCCTGCGTCACTGGGCAACAGCAGCGGCAGCAGAAGGCAAGGTGGGGCAAATGCAGGCCTTCTGCGGGGGGGGCGGGGGGCGGCGGAATGCAGAACTGCCCATCCCCTGTTCAGCCAGGAAATGAACCCCGCCGAACCAGCAGTTCGTGCCCATCTCCAAGTACATACTGTATAGGCAACTCCAAGTGAAGAAGCCACTGTGGCAATCTTAAGAAGGTTCCAGTCCTGTGCCTGACCACACATGACACAGATCATCGCAGCAGTTTCTGCAGTTGGCAATCACTGTATAGATAAATACAGTAGGACCCCAGTATCCGCTGGGGATTGGTTCCAAGCCTTCCTGTGGATAATGAAAACTGTTGATAAGAGAGAACGCTAAAATGCCCCCAAAACTGCTGTTTTGTGATAGCAACTTGCTTTACAACTGCTCTTTGTGACAGTAGCTTGCTTTACGGCTGCTGTTTTATGACAGTAGCTTGCTTTACAGCTGCTCTTTGTGACAGTAGCTTGCTTTACGGCTGCTGTTTTATGACAGTAGCTTGCTTTACGGCTGCTGTTTTATGATAGTAGCTTGCTTTACAGCTGCTCTTTGTGACAGTAGCTTGCTTTGCGGCTCCTGATTTATTTATTTATTTATTTCCCTCTGCCAACCGTGGATAACCAAATCCGTGGATAATGAATCAGTGGATACGGGGGTCCTACTGTATTAAAACAGGATACTGGCTAAACTGATGGGGCAACTTTGGACTCTGGTTGTAACACTGCTTGTGATATGTAACTTGGCTGCACCTTTTGTACCCCAAAAGTAACTAATTACAGGCAGCTTGCTTTCTGTGCCCAACTCCTGTCTCAAATGCATCTTGCAGGTTGCCTCCTTCCCAAACGCTGACCTTCTTCTGGACGACTGTGAAGGGCCACCGATGGTCAGCCACAAGGACAGCAGCAAGACGGTTAGTACAGAGGCCCTCATGACCGTCTTTCACCCTCAGGATGTGGAAAACCTGGACTCAAAAATGGTAAGAAGGCAGTGACTCTGCTGTCTTGCACGTCTCTGCGCTTTCCCAGGTAGAGCAGGTCTCGAGATAGCCGGAGTTTTGTTAGGTTCATTTAAATGCAGAGCTGTCTTCCCCTCCACAGGTTTGCCGGGGGGGCCTTTTGACTGAGAGAACTCTTTGGGTGCCCTGGTATTGCCAGTGGAGAGGTAGCCGGAAATCGCCACAGGATCACCCCCAGCAGTGAGAATCGGGCAGCAGTGTCCAGATATTACAGTAGCTTGTCAAAACTTCGACCCTCCAGATGTTTTAGACCACAACTCCCACAGTCCTTTGTCATTGGCAATCTAACCTTAGAATTCTGGGAGTTGTGGTCCAAAACATCCGGAGGGCCGAAGTTTGGTCATGCCTGGCACTCCCTCCCACCCGCTTGGTCCCAAAGCTCCTCATGTCTTTCCAAAATAAAAAAGTTACCCAAGAGAAGAGGGCAGTACAGGAAGCCTTAAACTAAGCTAAGCTAAAATTAAGGAGTAACTCCACAGGCTGATGATGTCATCTCCAAGTATGCCTGCAGAGTCCCACAAGAGGAATTCTGCCAATGTTATTAATCTTCAGGGTAACCTTTCCTTGCTCTCACCCATGTTACGGGTGGGGTGTGTGAAAGAAGGGTTCTTTTCAGCAGTGGGTCCCAGGCTGTGGGGCTCCTCCTTGCTAATGAAGGCTTTCTCTTTCCGCTGGGTTTTGTTAGGTGGCTGAGAAAAAGACCTTCAATGGGAGATGCTGTACGTTTTGCTTTTTTAGGTTTGCTTTAAAGTGTTTTAAGCTAGCCGTTGTTCAAATGCACTGTACCCTCGTATAACAAACGGTTTATATAACACAAAATCTGAACAACACAAACAATTCTGGAGGTAGGAGAAATTTGCTTAACAGAATTGTCTATGGGGCGAATCCGTACAACATAAAAATGGTCGCGATTAGGGATTACTCCGTTTTCAATGCATTCCTGTGGGAAATTGGTATAAAGGAAAATTTGCTCAACAAAATTTCATTTGGAACAAATTAATTCCTTTATACAAGGTAACACTGTATAGTCATATGGGGCATGCACAAAAAAACGAAGAGGAAGAGTGGATGATGCCAAGGCCCTTGACGATAAAGAGTGTTCGCTTAACATTTGCCGGCAATGCCATATGCCCACGTTCCGAGTCTGCCTCTTTTAAATAGCATGAGCGGCCTCTGGTTTCCTGTGCTTTCTTGCTCACACCCTTGGCTTTCACCACCGGGCACCCTTTGTGTGGGCAGGCCTCCTTCTGTCCTGGTCAGGGATTGGGCAGTGACGCTTAGGAGGCGCATCTATCTATCTATCTATCTATCTATCTATCTATCTATCTATCTATCTATCTATCTATCTATCTATCTATCTATCTATCTATCTAT
>JAHTLZ010000280.1:2545949-2564309 GCA_023846285.1 Phrynocephalus versicolor | reverse complement strand
CATAAGGTCCATAAGATGATGATGATGATGATGATGATGATGATGATTGATGATGATGATGAGCCGGATGTTGGGAGGTCAGTTCCCCACTGAGCCTCCTTGAAAAAGGGCTGGATTCGTAGATTCATAGGGTGCATTCCAGCTCTGCAGTTCTAAGATGATGATAATGATCATCATCATCATCATCATCATTATGGCCCATAAGCAGGGCTGTGTATCAGATCTGGCCAAATCACCAGTTTGGCATCCACCGTGCCCGAGCACAGATCGACCTGCATGGTGTTAAGACTGAAGCAGATGGATCCGATTCCGTTCCAGGGTGAAGCAAATTGAATTTCAAAAGCCTCTTGGCTTCCAGAATAGAAGTTGAATTAGGTAGGGCAGGTGCTGTTTTAGAAGCCCTGTCCCTAGCAAGGCAGGGAAAGAGTGCGTGGGGAAGGGTTGTGCAAGAAGAGAATTGCGGGTCTTGTCCCCTGCTGCTGCTCACCTGTTGCGGTTTCCGCATGAAGGAAGCCACTTTGGAGAGGAAACGGTGAGCTGCAGGTGGAGCAGTCAGGCCGTAGCGGAGCCTGGGAAACACACAGGGCTGTTCACTCAACATAGTAGAGAGACTGAGCTGCCCACATCTGTGGTCTGACTCAAATACGCTACCGTCTTTAGGTCAAGACTAGCTTTTCTAAGACAATTCAAGTCCTGAATTGAGTCTGGCTTCCCACTTTCGGTCCTGCATCCATATTGCTTTCTGAATTCATGGTGTCATGTGTATTAGAAAACCAAATCGGTTCTGTTTTCCCCACCTCCTTTCCCACTGATGTACATGAAACTGGGAGACAAAATAGAAACTTAAAAAAAGAGTAAAGCCATCCGATTTATGACAGTAGCTTCAGGGTTTCGGACGGGGTGGAAATCACTAATTTCTCAGGGGTCTGCTTCTTAGTTGGATTTCAAAGTTGGTTTTAAAAAGAAGGTCGTCACCTCTGAAAAATGGAAGGGCACGATTGTAGCTTGACTGCCTTCTTTCTGTCATTCGTCGTAGCTGCGTGTCGTCTCCCAGGAGGTGAAAATCAGTCCTAGCAACCTGGAAGAGCTTTACGAATTATTCAAGGTAATGTGTTAACGATGGCATCCAATCCCTCTTGCCGTCTTCGCTTTCTGCCGAGCGTCGTTCGGGTCCTTTGCGTTCTCCCACAGAATTAAGAGGATCTGGTTTAGGTCTGGGCTGCTCCACCGTTCAGCAGTTGCTGAGCCCCCCTCGTGCCATCAGGACGACACCAAAGCCCTGTTTGCCCCTGCCGGGAGGGAATGCATTTCTCCCCCTTTTTTCCTGACACGTCTAACCGTTTCTCGTCTCCGTGTCCGCTTGCAGAGGGAGCATTTTCTCTCTTGTTACTGGACGCTCGACGCCCCTGCCCTGAAGCACCACGACCCCAGCCTCCCTTACCTGGAGCAGTACCACATCGACTGCCAGCAGTTCCGCATCCTCTACCACCTCCTGAGCCCCTGGGCGGGTTGTACGAACCGGGACTCCCTGGCTCTGTGGACGTTCCGGTTGGTGGACGAGAATCTGGACGGCCTGGTCAACTTCAAGGAATTTGCCTCCGTTCTCGGTAGGGAGGCGGCTGGGAAATGGGGGGTCTCACCCGATGTGGCTGGGGTGCCACTGTGTCGCAATTCCCCGTTGATGGTGCTGGTTGGGGGGGAGGGGGCTGATGGCACTCGGGGCCAAAGCAGGATCTGGAGGGCTGCGGCGGGGGGTACCCTCTGGGCCAAGGAAGGGAACTCCAGGCACTGCAGTCCCTGAGAGAATTATTGGCCTTTACTCCCAAGAGTGAGCTGGTTCTGCTGTGATACAAATTGAATAATCTTTTCCTCCTCCCCCCCCCCCGTCTTTCCCTCCCCACCTTTTAGATGTCATGTATCATGGAAGTTTCACCCACAAGCTGAAGCTGCTTTTCAAACTGCACATTCCCCCAGGTGAGGAAAATAACAACGACAACAACAACAATTGGTGTGTGGGTTGGTTGCTAGCATTTACGTCCCCCTAATTAGGAACTGGCTAGACCAGTGTTGGCGAACCTATGGCACGGGTGCCAAAGGTGGCCCTCAGAGCCCTTTCTGTGGGCACCCGACATCGCCCCCCTCACCGCCACTTGTATTCAGGATAAATCACTGTATTGGCACTTTGCGAAAAATTAGTGGGTTTCGAATTGCAGTTTGGGCACTCGGTCTCTAAAAGGTTCATCATCACTGGGCTAGACACTCCAGTGAACTCAGAAAACCCCATTGAAGCCCAGAAAACTCCATCGACATGAGGTCACAACTGTCACAACAACGAACAAAGAAGAAGAAGAAGAAGAAGAAGAAGAAGAAGAAGGAGAAGAAGGAGAAGGAGAAGAAGAAGAAGAAGAGGAAGAGGAAGAGGAAGAGGAGGAGGAGGAGGAGGAGGAGGAAGAAGAAGAAGAAGAAGAAGAAGTTCATGCATTTATTTTCTCAAAAGGCTCAGGCTTGGGAAAAGCAAGAGACGAAAGGAAAAGGAGATGAAGAGGGAGAAGGAAAAAAAGAGAGGAGATTTAGCCATAGGTTTGTAATGTTAGCAGGCTCCTTAGCTTTTACGTTCTTTGCGGGTTCCCCTTCCTGTTCTGTATTGAGATTTAAACAGTGCAGTGCCTTGTGCATAGCAGTGGCTCTGATGGATTTATCTGACCAGTGACTCCCTAAGTCTTGGTCTTTTTACAAGCCACTGTGGGACGGTGTTGTGTTATCTCTCAGGCTTGAAGGGTTTGAGTTTGCATTCATTGCTGAATTGTAAAGGGAATTGGTTGTAAATAACAGATGTAGAGTAGAAAGGGACTCCTAAGACCATCTGTTTCAGTCCCCTGCAATGTGCAGTATTTGTCCCCTCTTCACGGGGGAGGAGGGGGGAGCTGGTGGTTGGGGCTGAGCAGAGGCATGTTTGTGTATGTGCACAACCTCAGTCCCCTCTCAGTGCAGGAAATGCAACATGTGCATCTCTCTGCACGGCCCTTGGGGTTGATTGATGCTGCTGGTCGTTCTGCAGAGGATTTACAATCACAACGATTGTACCGTTTAATACGTTAGCAGCTTCCCAGGTAGCATATACAGTATGGTCTGCCTCCGAGTCTTGTCCAGCTTGGCTGTTCTTATGTGTCCTTGAACAGTGGATCAATGAAAGACCTCACATATTTTTGTGAAGACACATCAAGGGAACAGGGAGAAGCCTCTCTGGAATTCTTTGGAGGAAGGATGGGATATGTTGTGCGCTGCCCATTGTGGCCATGAACAACTTACATTGGGTCCTGGGTTGGATGTCCTTTCTCAGCCTTAGTTTTCCATCTGTCTAATGGGAACAATGGTGGTAGGGATGAATAGAGTAGGTAGCCGTCCTGTGGATCTGCTTTGCCAATGATACCTAGGGGTCTCTCCCAATAGTGAATCTCAGCGACCTGGCTGTTGTTGTTTTATCTCCAGCTTTCACCGAAGTGGAGTCCCTGAGCCCTTCCAAAGGGGTCCAGATGTCCAAAGAAGAGTTGATTCACTTTAGCCAATTAAATGGTAAGTCTTGATGTGTCCGTTTGATAGATCGATTGCAAATGGGGATGACAGTTTTTCTCATGTAATCTGTAGGTAAGCAGACCGGGCCAGAATATTTGCCCTTTGGGATTCTATTTTAGGCCCTGTTAACGATGCTCTTAATTGTGTTTTTGTAACCAGAGCAGTGGCCTCCCTCCCCTGTTTTCCCAGGACACTAGTGGTGTTGGTGAGCAAGGGATTGAATTGAGAAAGCAGGATTAAGGGATTTGAGAAGGGTGAGATTTGCTCCATTTCAGGGCAGAATGTTCAGAAATGAAGTAAACACAACCACACACCAAGAGCTACAATTTTTAAAGCAAAAAAAAAAAAAATGACATTTAGCAATTATGTAAGTTGCAGTCATCGACGTGCCTTTTTGAAATGTGGCAGTGTGTTGTGTTGTGACATCCCAAGTGTTCAAAAAACTGAGTTTTTAGAAAGAAGAAATTGCCAGGCCTGTGGAAAAACCAGTGTTTCCTTGCTGACTGTAAACATCTCTTCTTTTATTGCAATTTTTTAAAGGAACCTTTGTGTCATGCTTTTAGGAAAGCTAAAAAAAAAAATAATCTTCTGACGCCTTCAGGTTTTTGTTTGTGTTTTGTTGTTGTTGTTGTTTTGAAGAAGTTGCTACTAGATTTCCAGTCATGCTTAAAATATAATCCTGGACTCCCCAGCTGTAAGACATACATTTTGGTATCTCTTGCTTATTTTTGGCCTTCTTTCCCCTCCCAGTGTCTTCACCCGGAGACAGCGAGGATGCAGAGGAGCTGAAGTCAAGCCCGGAAAAAGGTAAACTTAACTGTTAAAAGTATATAACCCTATTAAGCATATAGGGATATGTTATGTTGAAGAAAATACATAAATCACTAGCAGAGATGAGCAGCCTTGTGGAAGAATAAATGCATTTAGTGAATAAGGAGCTAGGAGACAAATGAACAAGACAATAGAACTTAGTAGAAAACTTATATTACATATGTACACATGACAAAGAGGAATACACAATAACAATATGTAAAGCACAGCATAACAGAGAATGGGGGAAACTGCCTCTCACCTTAGACAGTCCCAATTTACACTGGTTTGCTTGATAGCTATATACACAAAGCAATATGGTGTAAGCCAATCACACACTACATGGGATGAGGTGATTTAGCTAATCATCCTGACCTTCCAGTACTGATGATTCTTTACACCTGTGACCTAGATCTAATACACATTCTTGTCTAGCCTATGACATAACATTTTACACAGGATCCATTTTGTAATCGGTTAAATATATATATTACTGGCATTTTGTCAAAACTACAATCCTTGACACTAACCAGAGCTACAGTCCAGAGAACCTTGGGGAGCCATTCCTGCTGTCCTAAGATTTCAGAAATGCTTTTTGAAAAGAGGCGGCACATGCAGGCAGCTTCCCCCTCCCTTCCCCCCAGTATTTGGAAAGGTGGAATAGAGAGAAGCTGAAGCTTCAGAAAAGGTCAGTGGGTCCGTCGTTGTCTGTTTTAAGACAGTTTCTTCTCTCCCACCCAGGGAAGGGAAAGATTGATATCCAGGCCTATTTGAAGCAATGGCAAGACGAACTGCTGAAAAAGGAAGAAAATATCAAGGATTTGCCCCGCATGGACCAGGTAAAGTTTTCCTGTGTGTCTCTTTTGTTCCGTTTCGTGGTGCAATGGTTAAATGCCTGTACTGCAGGAAAAACTGTGCTCACGGCCTGGGGTTCAATCCCTGGTAGCCGGCTCATGGTTGACTCAGCCTTCCATCCTTCCGAGGTCAGTAAAATGAGTACCCAGCTTGCCGGGGGGGGGGCAGTGTGTAGCCTGTACACTGTCATTAAACTGTAAACCACCCAGGGACTACTTGGAGTGGTATGGGGCGGTATAATAAGCAGAACACTTTTTTTCTTCAATGGGTGCAGTTTGCCCCCCCCCCACAGTCAAGACAAGCAATGCTTTGACATGCACTTGTGGGGTCTCCCTCAAACCCCTTTGCCCCTGCAGAGCTTTTAGGCTCCCACTCCTCTCATCTAAACTAGAGGGACCGGTGTGGATGATGTGGGGGTGGTAATTCAGCACTTTGGAGAAGCACCACAGGGAAGGGAAGCTGCTCCTTTTAAAGGATCAAGTACCACTTTCAGGGGGGTGGGGATTGCAAGCATTGGCACATGCCAACTCCAGTCAACTTATTGGGCACATAATGCTTACTTCAGATGCAGACACTGCATTCAGCTATTTGTTTTGCTGGATTCACTTTAATGGGGACCCGAAATTGGACTTTGGGTGTTATTTTTGCTTTTTATGAAATTGCGTTCATTCGGGAACAGAAAACAATCTTGCTTTGTGCGGGGGGAGGGGCGCCTGAGGGGAGATATGATTGAGATGTACGAAATAATGCAGGGCATGAGTAAAGTGGATAGAGGGGCACTCTTGTCTTTCACACAAAATACCAGAACTAGGGGACATCCACTCAAATTGAGGGTTGGGAGAGTGAGAACAGACAAAAGAAATTTTTTTTTTACCCAGTGTGTTGTGAGTCTGTGGAACTCCCTGCCACCGGTTGTGGTGATGGCATCGGGCCTGGATGCCTTCAAAAGGGGGATTGGACAGATTCTTGGAGGAAAAGTCCATCACAGGTTACAAACCAGGATGGAGATGTGTCATCTCCAGGCTTAGAACTGGGGTACTTCAAGGGCCAGATGCAGGGGGTGGTATCAGGGGACAGACATCTAGTCTTGTGCGCTCCCAGACACATCTGGGGCCACTGTGAGATACAGGAAAGTGGACTAGATGGGCCTTTGGCCTGATCCAGCATGGCTCTTCTTATGTTCTTATGCTTAGTGCTTATATCACTTTTGTTCTCTCTCTCCCCCCTCCCCCACCACAGTCCCAGTTTATACAGTTTTCAAAAACCTTGTACAACCTGTTCCATGGGGATGCGGAAGAGGAACTCCTGTACCGGGCCATTGCCACCGTCACCAGCCTCCTGCTGAGGATGGAGGAAGTTGGCCGAAAGCTTCAGAGCCCAGCTTCCCCAGCGGAAGGCCAGGCACCCCCCGTGCCTGACTCTGGTGCAGAAGGCAGCAGGAGACTCCAGGAGGGACAGCCCACCTCCCCGCCGGAAGGCACGGTGGGCGCCCAGAGACAGAGCAAAGTCAACCATGAGTGGTCCTTTGCCTTCGAGCAGATCCTGGCCTCGTTGCTCAATGAACCTGCGTTGGTGAGATTTTTCGAGAGACCAGTCGACGTCCAAGCCAAGTTAGAAAATGCAAAAGCCACTCAGCTGAAAGCGAGAGCCCAGGTATAGCCATTTGCCAGAGGCATCCTCCCCTGGCCCCACCAGCCCTCATTGCTCCGCACCCTTATCTTTGTTTCGTACAGGTAGGCTCAGAACCAGGAAGCACCATTTTGTGTATTGAATTTATGTGGCGAGGGGAGGAAGGCGCTCTGTTCCTGTGTATGCTGTGGAGTTTGTGGTGTGTTTTTTGCAGAGTTCAGGGAGTCTAGCTTGAAGCACAGTTGCACCTAATCTCTTTCTCTTTGATGGCACTTGAAGTTTTGAAGCTTGTCCATAAGCTCGTGTGTACTTGGAGGAAAACGCCAGGCCCAGCTTGCAGGAGGCATGTTTGCGCCATGTTCCAGGCGGCTGCTTTTCCACACTACAGTTCCTTATTTCTTACACTGAATGTAAATGTCTGGCACTTTTCTCTTAAATGGAGACATATTCTTGTCGATTTGTCCTTATATATATATATATATATATATATATATGAGACTGGTTGGATCTCCAGAGAATCACTTCTTAAACTTTGAATGTAGGTTTGTCCGTTGGAGATGGCTTTTAAAGAAATTTATGGGAACAGGTCTACGAGGTGCTTCTGGTTACGACAGGCCTGCCCAAAGTCCACCCCGGGGGCCAAATCCGGCCCGCCAGGCCATTCTGAGTGGCCCGCAGCTGGCTGGCCCACCCCTCCCTCCCTCTCCTTCACCCCATGTTTTTTTTTAAAGAAAGTGGGTGGGGCTTGCAGTGGGGTGGCAGGGTTGGGGAGCAACCGGCCCCTGACACATTCTCAGCCACCAAATCTGGCCCTCCTTACAAAAAGTTTGGGCACCCCTGGGTTACGATGAGAGGATCTTAATTGTATCTGCTCTTGATATCTCGAGGAGACTTCACGTTAGGGCTTGGGACCCTAATTGTCTTCCCAGCGGAGAGTTTGCAGCAGGAGGAGCAACTACATTGGGATTTGTAGCGCCTTGAATCTCCCAGCCAACACGGCCACTGGCTGTGTTGATTTGGGGATGATGGGAAGCATAGTCAAAAGCTGGCCTGAGGTCAGAAATGCGTTGGCAGAGATGGCCCAAGGACTAGAACTTTGCAATTTGGCATGTTGTGTTCAGAGCAGTTGTTCTGCCCACCTTCACCCTGTTGTCTCGATTTGGACAAAGGTGTGCTAAAGCTTCATATCCTGGGAATCATCTTGCAGTGGCTTCCAGATCCTTACGAAGAAGTGGAAAGGGAGAGCAGACCGATGTTCACACACAGTTGCAGAAACACACAAGCCATTGGCCAGCCGCAGACCCCACTGGAAGGCCCTCCTCTAGACCTGTAGCGGGAGTGCATGGATTGAGTCCCAGATCCGCACATGGGAGCACACATGGTGAATTTAGGGGCATATAGTGTAAATAGCACGTTAAAAGCTATTTTTTAAGCCAGGAGTGGACAACTACCAGCGGCCTGTGTGCTGTAGGTTGCCCCTGGACCTGAGACGACCATCTTGGGCTCTGTGCTCCTGACACCTCCCAATTTTTTATTTGACTCAGAAATGCCCCTGTAGGGCCACGGGACAATCCCACCATTTTTCCACCCCCCCCTTTTGATCCCACCAGAAATGACAGGATGTTAATTCTGAGTTTAGAAGGTGTGGGGGGGGACCCTTTTCCACCAAGGAACAGGTGGGGACAGTAGAGTGAAACCCTGGTGAAATTATGAAGATGTGGGAGAATTTAAGGTTTCAGGGGGAGGCACCTGGGGAGGCTGCCCTTTGCCCACTTGTGCCCCCCCCCCACCCTTCGAAGCAAAGGTGTGCACTGCTGAGTAGCTCTGTTTCTTGCAGACATCTTCTGGTTTTGTCACAAGCTTGCATGATGCAAACTGAAGCCATTTTTTACATACTCCAGTGACTGCCTGTCCCACCCCTGCCCTGACATTTGTGGAACCCCATGTTCTCAATCTTCATGGCTTTCTGGTTGTTGGTGTTGCTGAATTATCTACCGTGGTTCTTCTAGGAGGCATTTAAGAAGTCACTTTGCTTGCCCTCCCTCAACTCCGAGCCATGTGAGATCTGTTCCTGCCAAATGAAATTAACTGAGTGCTCAGTGCAACAGAAAAGTGTCTTATTGGGTGGGTGGGTCGGGGGGCAATGTATATTTTTTTAACATAGAATTTGCCTATAATGCATATAAATAGGAACATCTTAAGCGCTCAGGAAACCTGCTCATCATTTCATCGGAACGGCTCAAAGGTGCAAAAATGCCTTGCCTTTTTCTATGCATGTTCACCAGAATAAGACCCACCTACCAATTACATAAACATTCTGTACTGAAGTCTCTTGGGAGCGTTTTTTTTAATATACACAATGACCAGCATATTTATACAGTGCATTGCTGATGAGACGTCCAGTCTTGATCGTCATTAGCAGAGCCACTTGGCTTTGTGGCTGTTTTTGTTTCTCTTTAGCATGCCTTAGTGGTGTTAAAAAAACAACAACATTCGAAATATGGATGCCTCGGGGCAATATGAATGATTGCCCAGCAAAATGGACAGTGAAGATCTTTGGAAGACACACACTTGCTATCATAACGGAGGCATCTCCTGCTCTGGATGGAAGAGGTGTACATGCTCACCTCATCATTTTGGGGTGGAAGGACACCGCCTCCCCTCCCCATTCCATTCTCTTTCTGGTGATGAAAGGGGGGAAATGGCAATTATTTCTTGGAGAGAAGGGAATCTTTTGCCCAACAATTCAGTATGTTCTGCGGGGTTTAATCTGAACTTAGTAGCTGGTTCTGTGCCTGTGTTGCAAGGCTGTTTCCCTCTTCTTCATATTACACAAGCTTTTGCTAGAGGGACTTGCCACGCTGAATTCTTCTCTATGCAAATAAACATTCAATTGCTAGTTTCTATTTGCCTTTTTTTAGATGGGGACGTGGGTGCTTAAATGGCATCCCACACGCTACAGCCAATTGTTCTGCACACCTGCAGCTTAGAAACCAATGCATGTGTTACTATTATGCTCCATATTTTTGTCCTTGTTTCTCTGGTCCTCGCGGAGGAGTCAGGGTTTTCCAGTCATTGAGGGTGAGGATGGAACGAGAGACAGCCTTAATTTCCTTTCAGAGTCTTTTTCTTTTTTTTTCTTTTTTTGCAAATCTTGGCCCAGTTCCTGAGGAGTTAACCATGCATGCTGAGACCAAGACCTGTATCCCAGTCAAGATGCACTGTTTTCATTGATGGCAAACATTTACATAGATCTTACTGCCTCAGTAAGCCTGCTCTAGGTCAGACTAGCCATTAGATTTTGTCCGAGATTTAAACAGTCTCCTGTTTTTGAATTCTGCCTAAGAGGAGCTCTGTTAAGAGGAGCGATGTGAATGGTGAACAAGTGGTGAGCTAAACTCCCAATTGGGTTCAAAACCTAACAGGGAGGAAATCTTCCCCCACTATTTTTCTTCCTAATGCACACTTTTTGCGGGGAGGGGGGGATATTGTAACAGGCATTGCCTTTATTGGAGAATATTTTTAAAAGTCCTAACAAAACCTTGCCCCATGTCCATGTCCCGCTGCTGCATCTTTTTGTGTTCTGGACTCAGGCTTGGAAAAGTGTCTTTGCTGTGTACTGAATAGGAGAGATGATATTGCTCCCCCAACCAACCCCCACCTCGCTGACCCTCACTCCAATCTTTATTCCTAGTGAATTTTGCTAATTTATCCCAACTTTCAAATGCAACACATGCTTTTTGTAATACCTCTCCCCACCCCATTCCTCAAGGCAAACAGGGACTCGTAATCTCGAAAGAGCCAAATTGAGGGTGGGAATAAGGAGGGCGTGATCAAAGGCTATGCTGTTTTGTTTGATATTCTGGGTGTTAAACCATCCCTGGGACTTTGAAGCAGTCTTAACACCAGCTTCCCTCCAGATACCATTGTGTGGTGTATTCTGTTTCACCCAAAAGATTCTCAGCGCCTGATGGACAATATGTCATCCTATCAAGACTGCATTTTTTGGTACAATGCTTTGATAAAGATAGCATGTAGCTATCAAAAGCTTAGCTTATATCTTTGTTTTAGTGGACCAATAAAGGTATCACCAAGCCCCTTTGGAATTTGTTTTTCTGGTCACACGGCTCAACCCATCTCCCATCTCAAGAGCAGTTCAGGCAGATCTTGGGTGTGACCTTCCACGCCAGGCTTGGTAGCATGAATTGGTTGATTTTGGCAATAACTTGTAAAAGGTCCTCTCCTGTTCTCCGTTTTGCAAACTCGTTCTTGAGTAGGGATGCTCGTGCATTTGTTGGCGCTCGTTGTAAGGAGAGGCTGCTCTGTTGTGTGGGTTGAGAGGCAGGGTGGCGAACAGCATGGCTGCGTTTGGTTGGTTTCTCTGTTGTTGTTGTTTTTTGGTGCCTTGCTGCCTGCCACCTCTTGGCCTTCCCGTCGCATTTTCTTCTCCGTAGTTACTACAGGCATCGTTTCACTGCACCTGGCCCCACTGCTGACACTTGTGCATCACGGCACAGAACCCTTGTAGCCAGCGGGCAGAAGATCAGAGCAGATCATATTTCCGGAAGTAGCAAAGAACTAAGGTCACTTGATATGTAAATTAAGGTGAGATGAAGTACAGAGTATTAAGGTTATCAGCAGTCCCTGCTGGAAGCAGTTTGCTGGGCCTGTAACAGAGGGAAGACTCCTTGCAAAGTTTTAATGTATTTTTATCAAAGTCTTGGCACGCGCACACATGTGTGCACACACACACACACACACACCAGGAAGTTGCTGGAAAAAGGACTTGGCATGTTCACACACACACACACACACACACACACACACGTCCCTGGATAAATGCATGGGTTGCCTCTGGAACTGTGGGGAGGAGAGAGGTTGAACATGGAAACTTTGTTTATGAGCTCGGGTTACCTGGCAAGAAGAGTTCCCAGTGATGCTGCCTTGGGTTATTTGATCAAGAATGCATTTATACTAATGACACCAGCCGTTGTTCATTACGGTCATATATAGACACACTGATGCTTCATCAGTGGGATTTTATTTAGGGAAAACAAATGGAAATATATATATATATCTATCTTTCTTCCTTGAAGTGTGCCACTCATTGTCTTATAAACAATGTCTAAACAAATAAATTATAAACAGCTTCTAAAACCCCACGATTATTTTATAAACCAATTTGTACGTATATACTTGTTTTGTCTTCAGGAAAATTTTATACATTAGGTCATAATAGTATGTTTTACGGAGGAACCGGAATGTTTTCTGGGTTTTGTGACTTAGGAAGTAAAGTACAACGAAGTGCTGGTTTGTCTGTCTTTTATTAATAATATTCTTTGCATACCAGCAGCACACACTCTTTTAACCAGAGCTGACCAAGAAGCAGAGAAGCCTTACATTCAATGTCCCTGGGGTGAAATGCACCAAGACCCTGCTTGAGGGGAGGGGGGAGACATTTTTTGACTGGCTGATAACATACAGTCTGTTGAAGTCAAGACCTGTATAGGATTTGGACGAGCCAGCCGCTGCCAAAATGGTTGGTCAGAATTGATGGTTGGAGTACGACACCCATCAGACAAGAGTCACTAGGGCTGGTTGCAAGGGCACCTGGGAGTTATATCCGAAATACACCCGGGCGTGTTTGTGTTGCCCACGTCTCTTGGGGCATGCGTGTTTCCTTGGTGGGCAATTGCCAGAAAAAAACAACCCCCCCTTTTTTTTAGAAAAAGGAAGGCAGGGAAGCTGGTCACTGCTGCATTACATGCAGCATCCTACCGGACCAAAGTGGGCAACAGTAGACGTTAGATCAGCTGGAACCACGCTGAACCCAATTTCTTTCCAGCTTACAGGTGCAGGAAATTATTTAGGAAACCTCTCACCCTGGCCCACTTTATGCCAGCGTGGTTTCTTTATTCCCTGAGCTGGAGATTATTATTTTTCCTTAGTCTAATTCAGCTCCTTGCTTTCCCTGTTCTGCCCCCCACCCCACCCCCCGGGCTCTTCTGCATGCCATCTTAGCTAGCAGAATGGTTCTGTGGGCAGATTTTTGAGAGCTGCTGGCAGATGTTGGTTCTGCAGCCAGAAGGCTCCAAACTCTTATTTGGGGCAAGGACAAACTGGCTGCTTTTGAACTAGAAGCACCACTACCATTGCTCAGAATGAACCCAGCATGGATCCAACCCTCAATCCACCAGACTGGGAGATGATGTGATTTTAAAAAAAGAAAAGATAGACCTTGAGCAAAACCTCGGTCCAGTGTAAACATTGTACGCATCTGATTTGTTTGTTTGTTGTTGTTAAAAAACAGTCATTCCATGAGAATACTGAAAAGTACAATTTTTATTTTACTTCTCTTTCAAAATACTATGTACAAATCTTTAAAGCACATGGGGACATGGTTATCCTTGCCCAGTCGACCGCCACAATCATGTGAGTATTCTGGGCAAGATTTTATTTTACCCCATAAGACACTTCCTCATCCCTCCCCTCCCGTTTTACAAAATACTTTATGCGTAGGAACATTTATAAATTTATCTCTATTTGACATCATATAAAATAAACTTAATATATAGCTCTAAACCTTTATTATTATTCCCATCTGTTCATTTCCTTTCCTTTCCACACAACTAATATGTCACAATATATACAGCTTAGGTTAGATTCGATATCCGTTAAATCATTCGGGCTAGATCAACCAGCCTTTTAGCTTATGTATGTACAATTTTGTTAAAAGTACAAGACTTTTTTTTTAAGGTGCCTGTGTTTTCCGAAACCCAGAGTTGTGGTTGACAGTTTGTCTTCGATGCATATATGACAGTGCATCGCACTCATGTTAAATCACGCCGTACAAGATGTCACAGAGTCTCAGCCTCAGACAGAGCAAAAACGATTGTGGCACCACCTCCACTAAAACAGACCTTGCTACCAGCAGAAATGTCCAGGATAATTAGCATTCTCCAGTTCCATATATTTGGCCCTCACATTCTGAACACAACTCACACAGCAGTAAACTTTGTTCACTTAAAGAGATTTTTTGGTCCTCTTGAGGAGAGAAAGAAGGAATTTTTTTTTGTTTGCTTTTGTGCTAAATTACAAAATCCCAATGGTAGGATCTCTCGATACCAAGTCCTGCAGCAGGCTAGCTTAGGGGGTGTCAGGGCTCAAGGGACAATGCTGTATAGCACACATAAATCTGTCCCCCTAAAAGGAGCACAACCAAACAAATTGTGTGCCCTTGCTGACATTTAGTTTCTTCCACCTCATGCTTGTCTAACGGTAGGCCCGGCCCTGCCCTGTTAACTGAGGGGATTTGAGTCAGAAACTGCTGCCAACTTGAGGGCAAGATGCTAGATCTTTAGCATGATAACAAAGAGATACAGAGCAGGTTCAAACTTTATAATGAGAGAGAGAAGATGCTTTTCATTAGATGGTTTCTTTCACTCTTATCTAGGGCAAGATTAAAAGGGCACTCGGCAGTGACTTTCTGGTGTGAGATATATAGATACACACATTTAAAATTATGAAGCAACTAGGTACCTACTAATAAAGTGCATAGTTTGAGGAAGGCCAAAATATATATCATATAATATATTAATTTTATTATTATTGGCTTTTTTCTTAAGTAACTTATTTCCGCTCAAGTTTGCCAATGTGTGGGGTTTTTGGACTCACAACATATATACATTGAGTTAACGTCTAGATGCATTTCCTCATCCTGTTAAATTAAAACAACAACAAACAACCCAAATTCTCTCATTCCTATTGCTAGGTCAGAATTTGGACAGTCCATGCATGGAGAATTTCTCCTCCTCCTCCTGCCTGTCCAATTCAAAGTGCTTGAGTGGAGGAAAGTGCAGAATCCACGTGACAATTACAGGACAGAAGAGAGGTTGGAGCCCTGGGCAGCCAGTGGTGCAGGGAGGGGTGTGTGTGTGTTCTGCGTGCCCCCCCCACTCCGCATGTTTCCACCTTCCTTTTTACCCTGTCTCCCTGTTGCCCTGTTAACTGACGAACAGCATGCTTCCCAAATGCATTTGGTTGGCACAGAGGTGCTTTTAAAGTGCATCAAGAGGTAATGAGGGCAACTCTAGAGGAAGTGCAAACAAGCATTCCATTCTCCACTCTTGGTCCCGGTCAGGATACTGGGCTTCAGGTGAGAATGGGATGGTGGACACACAAGAGGGACACAGCATGTTCCTCTCCCTGAGACCAGAGAGGTAATGCTACTCACTTGAGTCATCCTGTAAAGGAATTCTTGGTCTTGGTTTCTGGTTTTGGGTTGGGAGGGGGCAGAGGGAGAACCAAGCAACATAGTAGGACCCCAGTATCCATGGCCTTCCTGTGGCTAACGAAAAACATGGATAAGAGAGAACCCCCCCCCCCAAACTGCTGTTTTGCGGCAGCTTGGTGTTTGGCTGATGTTTTACGACAGCAGCTTGACTTGCAGCTGCTGAATTATTTATTTAATTTTTCCTCGGAATAACTGAATCAGTGGTTAATGAATCAGTGGATACGGGGGTCCTACTCTAGTTCAAATTAGACACCATGGTTTCTAATTGATAGTAGTGACTGATACATAGATATACTGTATCAGTCACTATATATGAAGCAGATTTTTAACACCTGGATGGTCAGAAGATAAGTTGTAAATCTGTTTATTTAAACACAGCCAGGCTAATGCAGTGGTTCCCAGCCTTGGGTAACCCAGGTGTGCTTGGTCTGCAAAATCCCCAAAACCCCAGGCAGCACAGCTGGTGGCGAAGGCTTCTGGGAAGTGTAGTCCAAGCACACCTGGGTTACCAAAGACTGAGGACCACTGGGCTAATATATATTCTGGTACCACAGGTTCTCATTTTCTAGGCCATGTATCTCAAACCTTTCTCCCACATGAGTTCTTCTATGTATCGTGCTGGTGTCTCTCTGTGTGTTTGTGTATTGGGGGAATTATCATCAAAAGTGCAGCTGCTTAACAGCGTTTTACGCTTGATATGGGAGCAAGGGAGGAAATTCTCTGTGTGGCCTGGCAGACTTGGCCCTGGATGGAGCGGGTGTCTTTTAGAACCTACCATGTGTCTTTTCTTGAATATTTCAGGGAACAGGGAGTGGATCTTGAGCAGCAGCTGGCTTTACACAGCAGGCAGCAAATGTTTAGTGCTTTTTCTTTCTTGCAATTCATCCTGCCTTTTCTGCCAGGGTAGCAATGCATCTCCCTTAGCCTTCGGATGCACGCTCTCCAATATGCCAGTGCCCGCAAAAATCTGCAAGGAGGCGGCGGCTTGCCAGCAGGAACCAAAGACTCCAGGCCAGCCTCCACACTAAGGAAGAGTCCTTGAGTGCTATGTTTTTGAAGAGTACTTCAGAATGGCATCAAGGGACAGAGGAATGACGGTTTTAGGAGAAGATGCAGTTAAAGCCTCACAGTAAATCCTTCTCACCCTTTGGTCATAATAGAAGTTAGGGAACTCCAAGGCTGGGCTCCTAGGTAAAAAAAAAGCCAGGCTGGTTCTGTTATGAATCTGGGTCACGATTTACAAGTTACTTGGGTTTACTGTGTTTGGGTGCTATGGAGTGGGTTGCCAAACACCAACTCCTTTTAATGTGCAAGCCGTCTTCTCCCTCTGCTGATCAGCCATGGGTGGTTAAGGAGACCCAAACCACAGTTTGAACCTATGGTTTGCTGCTGCCTTATAAATGCTGGATTATACATAAACCATAGCTTGTTGTGACAGCCAAACCTGCAACCATGGCCTGCCCCTGGCTGCTCTCCTTAGCTACGTTTCCTGAAGCAAGAGATGACAAAAAGAATAGAAGAGAACCCACAAAAGGGACAAAGAAGCCATACAGTTCAATGGTCCGTAATCTGAGATGAAATCTGTGGCATAAGCAACAAATCCCAGTAGGCAAGAGCTGAAGGATGTCTTCCTGGTCCAAAACTGCAGAGCTGAGGCTTTGCAACCAATGGTTTCCTTCTAACCTTCTTGACAAGCCACAGGCATTGACAATGGAGATGGAGGGTGAGGGGGTTAACCATGTATTTTAATGTAGGAAGGGTGCTTAGTGCTGCCAGCATCTTGGCATATTTGCCACAGACAAAATGCTGTTCTACAATGTCTCTTAAATTAATTCTTTCAAAGCTGCTGTTTCAACCCAGGCACGTGTTCTGCTGCTGCCCTGCCGAGGACTAAATGCAGATGTTTCGATCCTGATCTGTCATTCCGCATTTCATCTTCATTCACCTAAATGAGAACTGGGGAGTGGGCTCAAGAAACACTTGGGGTCCCTGATTATTATGTATAAGGCTTTGCCTCTGAAAAGAAGACCGTGCACTCATGATTCCATTCTCCTTTTAGATATGAGTTGGGAGAGTTTAAAATCCCCCTACCCTTTCCCTCTGTAGCTGTGGGGAGGTGACTTACAACGGGACCAAGTGAAGTTCACCCTGTGCATTTTCTCCTAAGACCAGGGTTGCTGGAGGTGGTGGTGGATTGCAATGCACACGGCCATCCAAGTGCATCAGTAGTTATCAGATTACAATACTGGTTAAACAAGGGCAGGGAAGGGACACAGTAATGGAGCAACAGCCTGAGAATTTTCCGCATGTTGAAATACATAAGAACGATTGTTCATTTTCACTAACCTTTTGACCCTGAACTTCTGATAATCCAATCCGTATGGAAGCTGGGCTGACAACCAACATGCCTAGAAAGCCCAGTTCCTTTTTCCTAATAGCCAGCAACGGATAAATTATTTTTAACCTCCTTAACCTCTTTTGAAATAAAAACAAAACAAAGCAGGCCTTCTAAATGTACCCTTTCCCTTGACTTTCAAGAGGAATTGGTGAGCACTGCCTTCAGAGCCTATGTTTTTTTTTAAAATAAAAATGTGCAAGTTCAGCACAGTTACATTTAAGAACAAAACAAAAATGCCCCTTACAATTAGAAGTATTCATTTCCTTTGGAAACACACGGAACAGTAGGGGACGCTTTGGTATAGGCACCCAATGAGGAAAAAGCCTTTTTTTTTGTTGCAAAAAAAAGTTATCTCTCTGATTATATATAACACAGTTAAAATGACAATTTACAAAAATACAATTTATTGCCAACACTGCTGCCTTGTAACATTGCAGGTGTCCTCATTAAGTGGAAACCTCCACTCTGCTAAGTAGCAAAACCAGAAAGTTTGCTTTTTCTTTGGGTGCCACTGTACCTCCATGTAGAAAGTTTCACAGGACACAAATAAAAAGGGGAAGGCTTCTGCACCTCCTTTATATATATATATATATATAATTTTTATATATAGAGAGAGAGAGGAGGTGCAGGAGCCTTCCTCTTTTTATTTATGTCTGTGTGTGTGGCTAATTGGGAAGTAGAAATAGTTTAAATCTGTCCTTGATAACAAAAATAGAATCATTTATATATGCTGTTATTTTAACTGAAAGGAGCTGGTGCCAACACGAAGAGAATTAGGCAAGAATGGTGTCATAAACAGTAG
>JAHTLZ010000280.1:2534937-2545939 GCA_023846285.1 Phrynocephalus versicolor | reverse complement strand
GTGCCAACACGAAGAGAATTAGGCAAGAATGGTGTCATAAACAGTAGCAGCATTACCTGATTATCCAAAAAGGGGGAGATGCAGGGACCTTTTTGGGTCATGGGAGATACGTTCTATCATCCCCGTGTGAACTATTGTACCAAAATAAAATCTAGATACATAGCAGAGAATAGAAAAAAAATCAAGGTGATAACCTGCTGTTGTTTCTTGTTCAGTCTGTGTTCAGAGTGCTTCACAGTGAATTTCAACAAAAAGGTTTCTTTTTAACTGCCAGCAAGGAAAGACTTGGCAGCGCCCCCCCCCCCGCGTTCCTGTGCAGTTTCTCCTCCAAAACTCATCAACATGTAAATTTGACTGTTTTTTTTTTAAATAAACCAACCCTGCAAGCTAGAAATCCATCTACCATATTAAATGTATGGCTTTACAGCACACAAAAGTAACCGTCTTCTCCCCCTTTTGAACCATGATTTCACCATCTGAGGAAATCAAAGGTTTTTTCCAGCATCAAGTAAAACTGGAACTCCAGGATCCCGTGAACAACTTCTGGCAGGTGAGAACTACCCTAAGCAAACTTGTGTCCTCCTCCTCCTCGTCCTCCATAGCGAGACACAGGATGCAGGTGCGATATTTTTGCTGCGCGGTGACCCTGCAGTCAAGGAGACCAGATTTGGCTTTTGATCCCGTTGTCCTCAGACGCCGTTCCTGGGTGTGTTTCTCTTCCAAACGCAAGAGGCCTCAAGTGCGACTCTCCTCCGACCCCAGCAGGGTCTTCCCGGGCTTGGCCCCAGTTCCCTTGAGGGGAAGCTTCTCCGCTGTCGGGCCGAACGCGAGGGAAGCGCTCACCTCTGGCTCTGCCCTCTGTGCTCTTGCTCCTGCTCCAGCACAGCCGTCGTGTGCCCATGGTTTCCCTCCATCGCCATCTCTCCAGCCTTTTGGGCCTCAAGGCAGCTGCATCTCAGGCATGTCTTGCAAACCACAAGGCTGCCCGGGCAGGTGGCGGCTCTGCAGCTGCTGCGGGTGGTGGAAATAACCCAGGGTGGCATTCTGCGGCGGGAGGTGAGCTTGCTGGAAGAGACGCTGGCTCTGGCCTTGATCGGGTGCACTGTGCATCTGCAGGGGGACAACATGGGACGATGTCAGAGTTGGTTGCATCAACAGAAGCATAGTGTCTAGATCAAGGGAAGTGATAGTACCACCCTATTCTGCTCTGGTCAGACCCCACCTGGAGTACTGTGTCCAGTTCTGTGCACCTCAGTTTAAAAAGGATGCTGACAACCTCGAGCAGGTACAGAGGAGGGCGACCAGGATGGCTGAAGCTCTGGAAGAAATGTCATATGAGGAACGGCTTAGGGAGCTGGGAGTGTTTAGCCCTTCAAAAAGAAGGCTGAGGGGGGATATGATAGCTATGTTTAAATATTTGAAAGGATGTCATATTGAAGAGGAAACAGGTTTGTTTTCCATGGCTTCAGACACTAGGACTCGGGTAAATGGTTTCAAACTACAGGAAAAGAAATTCCATTTGAACATCAGGAAGAATTTCATGACAGTTAGAGCTGTTCGGCAGTGGAATATGCTGCCACGGAGGGTGGTGGAGTCTCCTTCTTTGGAGGTTTTTAAGCAGAGGCTGGATGGCCATCTGTTGGAAATACTGTGATGGGGGTTCCTGCATGGCAGGGGGTTGGACTGGATGGCCCTTGAGGTCTCTTCCAACTCTATGATTCTATTCTAGGTGTCAACAACCTCTGCCTTGTACACTGGACCTGGCAAGGTAAGGAATACCTTCCACCCGTGTGATTCATGAGTTTCTGCAGGCCTTCAGACAATCTGCAAAAAGAGTGAGAGCCACAGCCTTTCTTAGTCCTCCTGTGAGCTCCCAGCCCTACTGCAAAAACAAACCTGCACATGATTACCTGGAGGTAAAGGTGATGCTGTTGAAGCTGCTGTGGCTGCCACTGCTGCAGGGTGCTGGTGGGATGGGTTTGCGGCGCGGCGACATTGGCATGTGGGATCATCATGGATGGGGTAAATATGGGCGATGGGGTTGGGGCACGGATAGTGGTGCATGTGATCTGTTGCATCTGGATGGCAGGCGGCAGACCCTGCTGGTCTTGGGTGAACCTGAAAGACACAAACAACAACCGTGAAGGTACTGTATCCATGTTTTCCCCAATTTAGGAGGACAAAAAAGAAGTCCAGTTGCCATGACTCAACTTCCAGATATACCTGGGCTACGCAGACAACATAAATTATGCAAATATATTGGCAAGCAACATAGAAAGCCCAGGTGCAAAATCTACATTTTATTTAGTATGATCAACACACATAATTGCAATCATATGAAGTATAACACAAAAAGGGGTATCTCACTTGATAGCTAAATATGCAGTCTTAATTCTGGATTTGATTTCCAGATCTCAAAGGGATTTGGAAGCCAAAACTGGGTCACACTTGGATCTAAGTGGGTCGTGAAGATGTTTTTCATGTTTTGTGTGAAACAGTAGGAGTAAGAGAAAGTAATGACAGACTAGAACTCCCAGAGTCACTAACCATTCTAACCATTGTAGTCCAAAAGTATGACTTTTATAAACAATTGTTTTAAAAGGAAAATGTGACATCAAAAGGAAGAAAAAAATTTCCTTTACAATTATTTTGAAGAGCTTGAAAAGGGTGTTTAACTTGGAACCCAATCAATGCTAACTGAACGATTTTAGGACTTAGATAACCAAGAGAGTAGTAGCTCTATTTTACTCGCACAGCTTTTTAAATTCTCTTCCTAACAATGAAATTAGTACGAAAACTACAGCTGTCCTGCTTTCCTGCCTATCAAAGAGGAAAAAGAAAAGATTTTTTATCTGCATTTTTCCTTTTTCTACAACCGAAGTGAGCCCAAGTATTGCAGCTAAGTTTTGAAACCTTTTTTGAAACCTACGCTGCAATACTGGATTTGGAAATGAGGAAGAATACTTTTCTGGGAAAAGACTAGTTAATCCCAGCTGAAGCACAGCATGCCAAATATGTGTCAAGCATGTATACACCAACCCACTGGGATGCCTGATCAACTTTATATTGTTGTCATTCTTCATAGAACTCTCTCTCTCTCTCTCTCTCTCTCTTTTGTGTGTGTGTGTGTGTGTGTGTGTGCATGCACACGTGCAAAACATTGGACTTTTCAAACACCTCTCACACCAATTCTGCACTTGATGAGGTGCTTTTATACTAGAAAGGCCCCATGCTGTGCAGACCTGACTTTGAAAGAGCACATAATTCTTTGGTGAGTGGACCTCAATTAAGCTCCTGCTAGGAAAATCCAAAGAATGAGCGGGCAAAGAACAGGGTAGGTGGGATGTCGGTTGTTTTTGCTATCTGCAGGGTTGCCTGATTGGTCCCATCCCTACCGGACATCAAGGGCTGATCTAACAAGATCCTTTTGGGAAAAGAGGGAAAAACAAGCCCCGAACACGTGGCAAAAAAGGAGAAGGGGTTATATTTCATACAAATAGGGAGATATTTCCTTAGGACTTCAGTAAGGGGTTAAAAGGTTAAGCCCACCATATTACAATGTGGTCATCATCGCCCTTAGGGTGACCACACAGCTGGGGAAGTGAGGGAGCTACCGGTTTAAATGCAAAGGTGCCTTGACCCCTGACCTCAGGCCTGAGTGGAGGACAGGGCAAGATTTGCATTACATGCAGTGGTTCTCACCTTTTGACGTCCTTGTTATGTGCCTTCCACTTCGGAACCATCTTGTAATATTTTAAAGGTGGTTTTAAAAAAATTCTCATTCCCCAAGTGAGTTTCTGATTAATTACTCTATAAAATAGGTCCCTGGGTCCTAGAGGCACAAATTTGGTGTGAACCATCCTTGGACTCTCCCTTTAAGCCCTCCAAATTTGAGGAGATTTGGAGTTCAGGGGGGCTGTGTTATTCAACTTCAAAGGGAGTGCCCCTGGGAAAAAATATTTCTAATTGTGATGTTATGTGTTTTAAAAATAGTGATCCAAGGCAGCTAGCAGCGTGGAATTACAGTGAAGTTTCCTCAAGCTCTCCCATTTAAGCATCCCCAATTTGGGAGAGGTTTGTGGTACAGGGGGGCAAGTTATTCAACTCCAAAGGGGGGTGCCCATAGGGAAAAATAATGATTTGTAATTTTAAAGTATTCAAAAGTACTGATCCCAGGCATCTAGCAGCCTAACCCTAACCCTAACCCTCAAGCTCTCCCCCGTAACCCCTTGAAATTTGAAAAGTGTTGGGTTTCAGAGAACGCTATTAAGCTCCAAAGGGGCTGCGGGAGGCACTTAATTGAAAGAGAAATGAATTGGTTCATTTGAAATGGGAAAAAATGATAGTTTGTTTCATTACTAACAAAACGCTGCTTCCCCAGTTCATTTTGTTTCATTCCGTTATGTAACGAACCGACAAATCAGCATTTCGTTTTTCGTTTGGTGCCCATCCCTAGTAGAAATCCTGTTGCTCAGTTCAAGAAACTTTCAGTCCATTCTTAGCCTTCACCATAAATAGTTTTGCTGTGATTCCTGGGGCAGAGGGCCACATACAAGCTGCCTTGGTGTACTGATGCATCCTGATAAAAACTGAGGCAGAGACTTTTTATTTGCCAATTAGGAACAGACCCAATGTTGTTGTTTTTTAAATTCTTGCACTAAGCAACAGGATTTCAGCCATAGACACCAGCCAGGATGAAGCAAACCAGCAAAGCAACAAGTGGGAAGGAATCCATTCACCTCAAAAATAAAATAAAATAAAAATAGAGATACAATAAAGAAATCCTTCCCTGTGATTCTCCGAGGGTCCAACTAGACATTACAAGAAATGTAGATTCTCAATGATTAGCCTCTCCCCCTTCCGAAAACAGGATACCAGGTACAGTGTATAACAAACGGTTTGTATAACATAAAATTTGTACAACATAAAAAATTCCAGAGATAGGGGAAATTTGCTTAACATAATCGCCTATGGGGTGAATCTGTACAACATAAAAATGGGATCACTTAGTTTTCAATGCATTCCTATGGGAAATTTGTATAAAGGAAAATTTGCTTAACATAATTTCATTTGGAACGAATTAATTCCTTTATACAAGGTACCACTGTACTTGTCTTAGCATTCATACCTGAAAACTACACCATTGTTTACTTTCTTACAGACATTTGCAACAAAAAGCATACTGAATGAAACAAACACAGGTGATGAAAACCATGTGCTAATGCAAACAGATATATGTTTCCTTCGCTCTTGCAGGAACTAACTCTGGAGCTGGTGGTGGTGGTGGTGGAGAAATCTCTTAGCTAGTTTGAGCGCAGAATACCTGCATCCGTACCTTAACGTCCGATCTTGGCTATAATCCGGCAGCTGTTGTCTTTCGCCGATTTCAGCTGCCATCGGAGTAGACACGGTGATGGGGTGGGTTTGGGGGAACACCATGGGGCTGTTGTACAAGGGCATTGAGATGCTCATTTGCATGGGGAGGCAGGCCTGCTGCACCGGGTTCCCCCTCACGACATGCTGCTTTGGTTGCAGCTGCTGCGGTGGCGGCGGTTGCTGCTGCGTCTGCTGCTGCACCTGATGCACAAAATGCACACGGCCCTTGGTTATCGCAGGGACATAAACTCTTCTTCGTTTAGGACTCAACTGACATGTCGACTACCCTTCTTCCACAAAGAAATGTAATGTCATTTTTTAAAACGCACAACCTCAGCTCTGTAGTGACCAGGCTAAGAAGCCTCAGAAACTATTCAACCAACCAGAAACCAACCATTTGGGTAGTGGAGAAGCCTTCTAATTGGTCATCCAAAAATAAAACTAAAATCAGTTCCATATCTTAGCATTCTGAAGTTGAGACACGACCATAAAGAATCCTTAAGATGCCTAGGCATCCCTCTTTCACTAAACAACTATCAGGGTAGCGTACAACAAAAACCATCCTATGCATTACGGTTTCCAACTTCAGGGGCTGGGCCTGAATTGGGTGCCTTCTTTTTTTTTTTTTTTTTTTTTGCATGCATGCATGCATCCCCATTTCACAATGTTGAAAAACCGCTCTTAAGATTTAGTTACTGAATTTTAATCTAAAAAAAAAGGGGGGGTTTATCCTACCAAAATTTTTTTGGGGGGGATGGGAGGGGTTATACACTAAAGTTACCTATACTCCAATAAAGAAGTGTACTTGCCATTTTGGCTGTGATTCCCATCTTTTACCTAACTGAGCGTCCACAGACCAGTGATCCTCTGGGTGAAAAAGTACTTTCTCTTATTGGTTTGAGATCTAACACCCAAAAGTTTCATGGAGTGCCCTCTAGTTTTAGTGTTGTGTGACAGGGAAAACAGTTTTTCCTTACTGACACTGTCTACACTGTGTATGATTTTAAAAACTTCAATCAGGTCACCTCTTAGTCGTCATCGTCATTCAAGAGTGAAGAGGCCCAGCCGTTGCAGCCTCAGATGGTAAGGAAGGTGTTCCAGTCCACTGATCATTCTGGTTGCCCTCCTCTGCACTTTTCCCATTTCCATCGTATCCTTCTGGAGGCATGGTGACCAGAACTGTACACAATCCCCAATGATGGGGCCTCACCACAGATTTATAAAGAGCCAAAACAACACTCTATACCCTTCCTAATGATCCCTAGCACTGAGCTTGTTTTTTTCACTGCTGCAGCACACTTGGTCAACACCTTCATTGAGCCGCCCACCAGGACACTAAGGTCCCTTTCCTGGTTTGTTTCATCTGGGTTTAGTATTATTTTGCATTTTGAAGGCGGATATACCTCTGCATGAAGAAAACTGATTGTTACCTGGGATGATGTGACACAGGGATCCCTGAGGAATTGTGGAGATGAGGCCAGGTGTGTGCCACAGAACGGCTTTGGCCCCATGAGGCTCTGTTGCTGGGACTTCTTTGAAGGGGTGGGTCTAGTTCCTGCCGTTGCTGTTTGTTGCTGGGAAGGCCTCAGTGGGCTCTGATGCTGTACGCTGTTGAAAACCATGGGCACAGGTTGCTGCATCAGCATCTGTTAGGAGAAAGAGAAGGAAAGAAGGAAGGAAGGAAAGAAGAAAGGAAAGAAAGGAGGGAGGGAGGAAGGAAGGAAGGAATAAATAAAGAAATGAAGGAAGGAAGGAAGGAAGGAAGGAAGGAAGGAAGAAAGAAAGAAAGAAAGAAAGAAAGAAAGAAAGAAAGAAAGAAAGAAAGAAAGAAAGAAAGAAAGAAAGAAAGAAAGAAAAAGAAAGAAAGAGAAGGGAGGGAGGGAAGGAAGGAAGGGAAGGAAGGAAGGAAGGAAGGAAGGAAGGAAGAAAAGAAAGAAAGAAAGAAAGAAAGAAAGAGAAAGAAAGAAAGAAAGAAAAAGAAGACAATATCAAAATGAATTGAAGATAGACAAGTATTTTGCTGGGTTTTCACCAAATTTACCTCTTCTGCACATGGTCTCGGACATTCATTCAGGCACTTGCAGTGGTTGCAAAGACATCCCATGCATGTGACATTATTAATGCATCATTTAAATGTGAATGGCTAAGGAAGGCCATGTACAATTTGAAAGAGAATCACAATTGGAAAACGTGCTGGGGGTGATGCATGTATCAAGGAAACTGCTTCTGTTTACTATGGAAAATGCTTTCAGAAAATGTCCACAAGTTTTCAGGGGAAAACAAACAAAATTCTCCAACCTAAAATCACATGGGTTTTTATGGGGTCAGGTGCCACCAGTATGGCGATGATACCCAGCTCTACCTCTTGTCACCTCCGGGTTCTGAGGGAGCTACTATCTCAAATTTATATGAGTGTTTAGCTGCAGTCATGTACTGGATGAGGATGAACAAAATGAAACTAAACCCAGACAGGACAGAGGTGCTCCTGGTCAGTCGAAAGGAAGAACAAGGGATAGGGATGCAACCTGTTCTGGATGGGGTCACCCTCCAATTGAAAAATCCGGTACGCAGCTTGGGGGTGCTCTTGGACTCATCCTTGAGCTTGGATGCCCAGGTCACAGTTGTGGCCAGGAGCGCATTTGCACAATTAAGGCTAGTACGTAAGTTACGCCCATTTCTTGAGAAACCAGCTCTGGCCACGGTGACACAAGCCCTAGTGACATCCCGGCTGGACTACTGTAATGCACTCTATGTGGGACTACTGATGAAAACTCTCAGGAAACTTCTATGGGTCCAAAATGCACCAGCGAGACTGCTGACTGGGGTGGGGTACAGAGATCACATTACACCCCTATTAAAACAGCTCCATTGGCTGCCAATCACCTATCAGGCACAATTCAAGGTGCTGATCTTGACCTACAAAGCACTATACGACTTAGCTACCTCAAAGATCAAATCTCACAGTATGAACCAACTCAGATGTTAAGGTCATCTGGAGAGGCCCTTCTCTCCATCCCGCCACCCTCACAGGTACGTCTCTTGGGAATCCATGAAAGGGCCTTCTTGACTGCTGCACCCAGACTCGGGAACTCCCTCCCACTAGAGGCCAGGACTGCCTCATCTCTGTTGTCCTTCTGGAAACAGGCAAAGACCTTTCCCTTCAGCCAAGCTTTCCCTGAATAATGGTCTACCATTATGTGTCTTTTATATGAATCTATAGGTTCACATAGACTTTGTGTTTATAATTACTTATAACCTTGTAGCTTTAATGTAATTTGTCTATTAATGCTGTAAGATGTCCCTCAATTCCTTGTTCTCAATACTTGAACATGTCTTAATTGAATTGGACTGTATATTATCCCTCATTACTGTAAGCCGCCTTGGGTACTTTTCCAAGGAGAAAGGCAGGATAAAAATACTCTAAAATAAATAAAAATAAATTGCTGGCAATGGACTTTGGGAATGCATCAAAAATTCTCCTGAAAGACAAGGAGGCTCAAAATTAGGGGAGGCTGAAGACTTAGAGGTGGCGATGAATCAGATTTCGGTCTGGATGGTAATAGAGTTCTGCAAGATGCTGAACCTGTTTAGGAAACATGATTCAGCACCTTCATTAGCTTTTGTAAAGTTTGGATTAAAACGTGGAGCAGAATTACCTTCTTACCGCTATCACATCTGTAGACATCTGTGTCCACATCCACACCCGACATCTTACATAATGAGATTTTTACAATTCCTTGGATCTATTTTGTAGCAATTACAATGGCGGCAGAGAGTGAGCCTCATATACAAGTAGGGCACTAACTAGAATGGCCACTAGATGTCACCCTTCCATCAAAGCAAAAAAGGGTTAGAGCCATGTGACCATCACAAAACACAATTGCAAAAATAGGTTACAAGCAATCCCTTTATAATAAAAATAAAAAGCAAAGACAACTGCAAGCTGTCACCCTGACTCTGAACATATTATCACAGTATCTGTCCAAAACTAAAATGCATTTAAAAGAAAATTCTAAGCTAGGTAGCCTAGTGCTTGACTCAGTAAAGTATAAGGTAATTTTTCTACCATCCCATCATGGAAGAGACCCAATCTCTGAAATATGTAGGATTCTGTATAAAACAAACTGGTTGCATTTGTCATGAATAATCATCACATGCAGGCTGGGATGGTTTAAAAGAGTTTATATTCCACCTGACAATTTTAGACCATAAATGACATATGAATACAGTGGTGCCTCTTAAGACAAATGCCTTGTAAGACAAAAAATCGCAGGAAGAAAAGAAAAATCCAGAAATAAGCATGCTTCGTGTGACAAAAAATTCCCTATGAGATGCTTCGAGAGAACTAAAACCGTTCTGCATGTACCCAGGAGAAAAATTATTATTTTTGTCTTTATTCTAGCCTCCAGAATGGATTAATCTGTTCCCAGTGCATTCCTATGGGAATTCACAAAATTTTCATTAAATGAAGCGACCCATAGCCTCTGGAACAGAATAATCCTTTTTCATTGCGTGTTTTTGTAAGACCAAATTTTCTTTAAATTGTCCCGTAGAACAGATTAAATTCGTTTTAAGATGTACCACTGCCTAGACAAAGGACATTGAACATATTTGTGGACTAGTAACTTGGTTAGAATTGTGCAGCGTTGCCAATTAGGCACAAGAATGCTGCATGCAGGCTTTTCACTTAAGAGGACAGGTAATGAGTGCGTGGGGATGGTTTCCCCCAGGGAAATGGAGGCACACCAACATGCATTTCCATGGGGCTGTTGTCGGGGTTTGGATTTACACCTCTGCCTGGTAAGTATTTGCTAACATTTGCCAAAGTGGGCAATCTCCGTTTCCTCCCATATCATTTTGGTCCTCCGTTGCATGGTCATCCAAGCACAAGATCGAGCCCATGTGTCTGAATGGGGCTGAGGTCACCTAAACCTACCTGCAGGTTGGAGTCTTGCACCAGCTGGAGCTGTTCCTTGATCACGTGCAGTTCCTCTTGCTGCGTCTTGATGTCCGCCTGCAGGATGCGCGTTCTCTCTTCCAGCTGTTCCTTCAGCTGATGCATCATCCCCATCTGGGCAGGGAAGTGATACACGGGCTGCAAGCACAGGAGGAATGGACACGTAACCCACCGGGATCTTCTGCACAATTCTAGATGGCTGACACTAGAGAAGCCGATGCTTGTGCGAGTGGAACATAAGCATTTAGCTATTTACTTCAAAACCATGATTGTTTTAAATAAATGCCTGGTCAATGGCGAGTCATAAGACTAGGTCATCACCAGTATATTCCATTCATTTTTCTGCCTTCTCCCATAATGATATACTCTGGGCTATGCTTATTTCACAAGACTGTAAATAGAGCCACTGTAATGCAAAGCTTTGATTCCATAAATTATGAACAAAATGCTGCAACCTGAGAATTCCCCCTTTCTTTATACGGCTAGAAACCCATTTAGATGCTTTATAAAGAAAGCTGTGATTCTCGGGTTGCTGTTTTTTACTTATGAATTTTATCCCCAAATATTGGTAAAAAGATATCAGACATATAGTTGAACCTATGAAGCAGTCTAATCTTGTCTCTTATTTATTTATTTATTTATTTATTTATTTATTTATTTATTTATTTA
>JAHTLZ010000280.1:2520890-2534927 GCA_023846285.1 Phrynocephalus versicolor | reverse complement strand
TTTATTTATTTATTTATTTATTTATTTATTTATTTATTTATTTATTTCTATACCACCTGTCTTCTGAAAGAACTCTGGGCGGTTCACAACAGTTTGTTGTTCTTCAGTCGTTCAGTCGTGTCAGACTCTTTGTGACCCCATGGAACAGAGCTCACCAGGCCTTCCTATCCTCCACTGCCTCCCGGAGTTTTGTCAAATTCATTTTAGTTGCATCGATGACACCGTCCAGCCATCTCATTCTCTGTCGTCCTCTTTTCCTTTTGCCTTCGATCTTTCCCAGCATCAGGGACTTTTCCAAGGAGTCCTCTCTTCTCATGAGGTGGCCAAAGTACTGAGCCTCAGCTTCAAAATCTGTCCTTCCAATGAACATTTGGGGTTGATTTCTTTCAGAATTGATAGGTTTGATCTCCTTGCAGTCCAGGGGAATCTCAAGACTCTCCTCCAGCACCACAGCTCAAAAGCATCAATTCTGCGGTGATCAGCCTTCTTTATAGTCCAGCTCTCACTTCCATACATCACTACTGGAAAAAACATAGCTTTGACTATCCTGACCTTAGTTGGCAAAGTGATGTCTCTGCTCTTTAGGATGCTATCTAGGTTTGCCATTGCTTTCCTCCCAAGAAGCAGGCGTCTTTTTATTTCGTTGCTGCAGTCGCCATCTGCAGTGATCAAGGAACCCAAGAAAATAAACTCTGTCATTGCCTCCATTTCTTCCCCTTCTATTTGCCAGGAGGTGATGGGACGGGTGGCCATCATCTTAGTTTTTTTAATGTTGAGCTTCAGCCCATTTTTTCACTCTCCTCTTTCACCCTCATTAAGAGGTTCTTTAATTCCTCCTCACTCTCTGCTATTAGAGTAGTATCATCTGCGTATCTGAGGTTGTTGATATTTCTTCCGGCAATCTTAATTCCGACTTGTGATTCATCCAGACCCGCCTTTCTCATGATGTACTCTGCATATAAGTTAAATAGGCAAGGTGACAGTATACAGCCTTGTCGTACTCCTTTCTCAATTCTAAACCAGTCAGTTTTTCCATATCCAGTTCTGACGGTTGCTGCTTGTCCCACATATAGATTTCTTAGGAGACAGATAAGGTGGTCAGGCACTCCCATTCCTTTAAGGATGTGCCATAGTTTGTTGTGGTCTACACAGTCAAAGGCTTTGGCATAGTCAATGACACAGAAGTAGATGTTTTTCTGGAACTCTCTGGCTTTCTCCACAATCCAGTGCATGTTGGCGATTTGATCTCTAGTTCCTCTGCCCCTTTGAAATCCAGCTTGTACTTCTGGAAGTTCTCTTTCTACATACTGCTGAAGCCTGCCTTGTAGAATTTTGAGCATAACCTTGCTGGCGTGTGAAATGAGTGCAATTGTGCGATAATTGGAGCATTCTTTGGTGTTTCCTTTCTTTGGTATTGGGATGTAGACTGATCTTTTCCAGTCCTCTGGCCACTGCTGGGTTTTCCAAATTTGTTGGCATATCGTATACAGCATCTTTACAGCATCGTCTTTTAAGATTTTAAAGAGTTCAATTGGAATGCTGTCACCTCCACTGGCCTTGTTGTTTGCAATGCTTTCTAAGGCCCACTTGACTTCACTTTCCAGGATGTCTGGCTCCAGGTCAGCAACTACGCTATCTTGGTTATCAGGGACATCCAGATCTTTCTGATATAATTCTTCTGTATATTCTTGCCATATCTTCCTGATCTCTTCTGCTTCAGTTAGGTCCCTACCATTTTTGTCCTTTATCATATCCATCTTTGCACGAAATGCCCCATTAATATCTCCAATTTTCTTGAATATATCTCTGTTTTTTCCTTTTCTGTTGTTTTCCTCTATTTCTTTGCACTGTTCATTCAAGAAGGCCACCCTGTCTCTCCTTGCTATTCTTTGGAAGTCTGCATTCAATTTTCTGTATCTTTCCCTTTCTCCCTTGCATTTTGCGTGTCCCTTCTCTCCTCCGCAATTTTTAGGGCCTTGTTGGACAACCACTTTGCTTTCTTGCATTTTCTTTTATTTGGAATAGTTTTAATTGCAGCCTCCTGTGCAATGTTACAAGCCTCCATCCATAGTTCTTCAGGTGTTCTGTCCACCAAATCTAGTTCCTTGAATCTATTCTTCACTTCCACTGTGTATTCATATGGGATTTGACTTAGATTATACCTGACTAGCCCAGTGGTCTTCCCTACTTTCTTCAGTTTAAGTTTGAATTTTGAAATAAGAAGCTGATGATCTGAGCCACAGTCAGCACCAGGTCTTGTTTTTGCTGACTGTATAGAGCTCCTCCATCTTTGGCTGCAGAGAACATAATCAATCTGATTCCGGTATTATCCATCTGGTGATGTCCATGTGTAGAGTCGCCTTTTGTGTTGTTGGAAAAGAGTGTTTGCAATGACCAGCTTGTTCTCTTGACAAAACTCAATTAGCCTTTGCCCTGCTTTATTTGGAACTCCAAAGCCAAATTTGCCAGTTATTCCTTTTATCACTTGACTCCCTACTTTAGCATTCCAATCCCCTGTGATGAGAAGAACATCTTTCTTTGGTGTTAGTTCTAGAAGTTCTTGTAAGTCTTCATAAAATTGGTCAATCTCAGACTCTTCAGCACCGGTAGTTGGTGCATAAACTTGGATTACCGTGATGTTGAAAGGACTGACTTGGAATCGTAACAAAATCATTCTATCATTTTTTAGGTTGTATCCCAGCACTGCTTTTCTCACTCTATTGTTGACTATGAGGGCTACTCCATTTCTTCTATGGGATTCTTGCCCACAGTAGTAGATGTGATAGTCAGCTGAACTGAATTCACCCATTCCTGTCCATTTAAGTTCACTGATGCCCAAGATGTCAATGTTTATTCTTTCCATCTCACATTTTCACAACAGTTATATTTATATTATTTATATAGTTTATTTATATATGAAACTTCAGGGGATGGAAATATTGAAGAAGGAGGAGGAGGAGGAGGAGGAGGAGGAGGAGAAAGAATTTTGAATCCGTAGTGATCTCAAGTCAGTTCTGACTTATGGTGACCCTTTCTAAGGTTTTCTAGCTAGACAAGACTCAGAAGTGGCTGACCATTCCCTTCTTCCGGGGTTGCCCTGGGACTGTGCAGCTTGCCCAGGGCCACACAAGCTGGCTGTAGTTATAAGAGGTACAGTGGGTAATCAAAACTCCCCATCTCTGTCTCTGCAGCTGGAGTCCTAAACCCCTGAGCTATCCAGACAGCTCGGGGGTAAGAATCAGTTTAAAATAGTCTAAGAACCTTGATGGACTATGTGCGGCTGGCTAAGGGGCCAGATCCTTTGCAAAGAATTGCTTCCTTGGAAGTAATTGTTTTTATGCAACAACTGAGGCATAACTAAATTACATTACGACTGGGATACAACAAAGGATCGCTCCATTCCTTTTGCAATGTAACCCATTTTTGTAACTGGCTCGGGTGCTAAGGTCATCAGGAGAGGCCTTTCTCTCCATCCTGCCATCTTCACAGGTGCATCTCATAAAAACACACAAAAGATTATTCTGTGTTGCTCCTCCAAGACTTTGGAACTCCCTTCCACTGGAGTCCAGGACTGTACCATCTTTGTTGTCTTTTCGGAAGCATGCAAAGACCTTCCTTTTAAAGCAAGCTTTCTCTGAATGATGGACTATGTGCTACGTGACTTTTTAGATGGATTACATATGATTGCATTGACTGGCTTCATAAGTACACCTGTGTTTTCTGTGTTAGTTTCCTCCCCTCATTATGGAATTTTTTTTCTTTTAACTGTTCATGTGCTCTTTTTAGTTTTGGTGTTGCCTTTTAATGTTGAAAGATGCCTTTTTCTAAGTCTCCGTTCTAAAGCTTGGATATGTCTTAAATGTTCTGGGCTGTATATTGTCCCTCATCTCATTGCAAGCCGCCTTGGGTCCTTTCCCAAGAAGAAAGGCGGGGTAAAAATATTCAAAATAAATAAATAAATACATTTTTTAGAAGATACACAGAATCAACACTGTAAATATTACCATCTGGTCTGGAAAAATTACTGCCTGGCTCGGGGCAGGAAGAGTTTCTGTATCCAAATAAAGGGAACTTTTCTAAACTCTGTTCTATATGTGTGTCTTTCTTCCTGAAAACATATCGGTCTGTTCAATGCTCAAAACGTTGCTATTTGTCTCCCAGGAGCAGCCAGTAATCAATCAAAGATGGAAGCAAGGGCAAATATGCCTATATCACAAGGCAGTTCTATCACACATTGCACAAAACTAAATGTTACCAGAAAAGAGGCGAATCCGTTGTCAGAATCCACCGGGCACTCCCAGTGAGAGTAGAACCATTGAAGCAAGTGTCCTTACATAAGTGTTGATTCTATTATGTAAGTGATGATTCAGCAAGCCTATTCTAGTTGAGACTCACAACTGTAATGGTGAATTAGGCCTATCGTTTCTGTCCTGCTGTTGCACCAAACAGAGATAAGGCTAACGTACCATCACCTTTGGCTGAACAGGAGCAGTGGGCTGGGCCATGTGATGCTGGCTGAGATGTTCTGTCGGTGTTTGAGGAGTTAATAAGCCCTGGAAAAAGAAAGGAGATAATGATAGACCAGAGTGAGTCCAAATCAAGAAAGAATATGATTGGGTCATTCGCTCTCAAACTAATTGGGAGACTTCCTTGTTGTCCAAGAGAAAAATCTTTACTGAGATGGTCAAGATGTACCCGTCCGGACTGCCATCAAGAGGGTTCAGGTGATCAGACGCTCCTTTCTATGGAAGGAACAACCTGACACACCCTGATGTAGAAATCTAACACATGTCACGGACCCAAGGGTCCAAGCCGAGTGTCTTGCTTAGCTCTGCAAACTTTCTATGTGCAGTGAACAGTTCTGCATGGAGGTATGGTCTGCCCCGTAACAGTAAAGTCTGCAACTTTGCTACCTGAAGAAAATTTGGGCATCTTAAATGGCAGCTGTGCAGCAGAAGGCATCAAAGCAAGTGCCCAGTAATGCCGCAGAACACAGAAGAACACTACATTTCTGGGAATGCGGCAATGTAATTGCCCCACAGTCTTTTTTTAGGATGCAAATGACAATAACTTACCGTATTTTCCCATTTATAAGACATCCACATGTATAAGATGCCTCCCCTGCCCATTTTATTTATTTATTTATTTATTTATTTATTTATTTATTTATTTATTTATTTATTTATTTATTTATTTATTTATACAACTTATATGCTGCCCACTACCCGAAGGTCTCTGGGCGGCTTACAATTAAAATGAACAGTTAAAACAGTTAAAACGTTAAAAAGGCAATGGACAATTAAAACAATAAAAACATTTAAGCACAAAACACTAAAATTGCCACCAGGACCCACAATCTATGTAATGTCAATTAATTTCTGACCCTAAATTACAATTTCACAACTAGGTGGCAATAGCCTAATGATCTCAACATTTTAATTTGTTTTAATTTTATAGACATTTCATATATTATGTTTTGTATAACATAAAATCTGTACAACATAAAAAAATCCAGAGATAGGGGAAATTTGCGTCACAGAAGCGCCTATGGTCGCGATTAGGGATTACTCTGTTTTCAATGCATTCCTATGGGAAATTTGTATAAAGGAAATTTTGCTTAACAGAATTTCATTTGGAATGAATTAATTCCTTTATATAAGGTACCACTGCATTCTAGACAATTTTAAATTCTGCAGTGCAAAGAACGGAGCTTGGTGTGTGCTTCCTTTTGAAGCCAGGCTGTCAGAAGTATCCTACTCCAGCAGCTATACTTTGAAAAGGTCTTATAATTCTACAATAATATTAGAATAATCCTGGAACTGCGTTGCTGGAAAGGCCCCTATGGATCATGGAGTTCCGGCCCGTGTCAAAGAGGCCCTGCAGGGAATCAAACTCCCAACCTCTGACTCCTGAATCACTGAGCTATCCAACAGTTCCTTCCCTTCCACAGAGTTTGTTTCTACCTGTGTGATCCTTCTGCAGATCAGTTCACCTCACTATGGCTTGGCCGTGCGAGGATACCCTCTATTCGCTGTTCCCCATAACATCAGCAAAACCATCAAAAACAAAACAAAAGAGTGCCATTTGCTTTTGATAGCAACTTAGTCATCAGGCACTGACATAAGGTAAAATGTACCTAAGGGCTATGCAAAACTTCCCCTGCCATTTTCGGGAAATCAGCCTGCTCGTTAAAAGGGCACAAGCACACCAGATATCTTTGCTTCTCTCCTCAATAGCCCACAGTCTCTGTGGCTGGTCAACTGGAAAGACCAAAAGGCTGAGTCAGAAGACACCTTTGCCATTAGCTCCCTGGGGCGTTATAAAAGAGCATGGCCGCCCAGCAAAATGTCAACAGGGCAGTGGCACTTTCCCACTGGCCCCCTGAAGACCTTTGGCTCTTCTGCTCTCCTTCCCTTCCTTGGTCCAAAAATTCTCAGCGCGGTCGCCGCTGCTTACCGGGGTGCTGCTGGTGGAGGGCAGCCTCAGAGGTGCCTTTTCGGATTGCCCCATGGGTAACGGCGGCCTGGTTGGCGTGCTGGCGTCGGTGTGCCGTATAGAAGACGTGGCTGCAAAAGAAAAGGGAAATGAAAGCGATGACATTTAAAAGTCAGATTCCAAAGCCTCTTCCCACTGTATGCCTGATCTTGAACCCACTCAGGAGTAAAGATATGTCAACTACTTCCATAGCAGCCGAAGAGATGGACAACCAAAGGTCCCTGAAATTTCAGGAACAGAATGAGGCCACTGAGTTGGCTCACAGTTCTCTACGGCTCCTGATACCTTTTCTAAGCACACATATTTATTTACCGTATATCCTCGAGTATAAGTCAACCCGAGTATAAGCCGGGGCTCCTAATTTTAACCCAAAAAAACCTGGGAAAATTTATTGACTCAAGTATAAGCCTAGGGTGGGAAATGCAGCAGGGCCTGGCAACTCCTCCTTTGTGAGCTGGGTGTGTGTGTGATGTTTAAAATGACTTTTAGCCACCGAGACAAGTGCTTGAGTTGATGGCTAAAAGTCATTTTAAACATTGTTTTAAAATGACCTTTTAAAAAGTCATTTTAAACAGGGGGGGGTCAGGAGAAGCAGCACACAATGTTTAAAATGACTTTTAGCCACCAACCCAAACTTGCCTCAGTGGCTAAAAGTATTGACCCGAATATAAGCCGAGGACCCCTTTTTTTCAGCCCAAAATTAGGGCTGAAAAACTAGGCTTATATTCGATTATATACAGTATTTATTTTAGAGTATTTTTACCCTGCCTTTCTCCTTGGAAAAGGACCCAATGCGGGATAATATACAGTCCAGTACAATTACGGCATGTTCATGTATTTGAGAACAAGGAATTGAGGGACAACTTACAGCATTAATAGACAAACATTACATTAAAGCAACATGGTTATAAGTAGTCATAAACACAAAGTCTATGTGAACTCACAGATTCATATAAAATATACACCCAGTCTTCTCCCCACCTTACCCCATTCCCCCAAAATACACATGGGGGAGGGGGACCTAAAATCCACCCGTGTCACTTTCCATGCAGGATCAAAACACCTTTCCCCTCCCAACCCAACAAATTAAAATGTTTTGCGAAGTTCCTTGATATGTGTTCTTAGTCAACGCATCAACCTCAAACCACCACCAGCAGCCCTATCAGCTCCAGTAAGCTGTAAGGAAACAATATAGCACTGCCTTTAATTTGCAGCTAGCCTAAGATGGGTCTAATTTAAACTCTTTCATGGCAATCATATTGCACTGCAATAGGGACAATGTATGCGTGGAATAGTGGAATACAAGGTCCATTCATGCCACATCTCTTAAAATCCTGAATGTATACTTGACTCAGCCTTCCATCATTCCGAGGTCGGTAAAATGAGTACCGTGGTGGCAATGTGTAGCCTGCATAGTGTAATTAAACTATAAACCACCCAGAGACTATACGAAGTGGTATGGGGTAGTATATAAACAGAACACTTTTGTTTTTGCTTCTACCTCTCTCTTTCTCAAACCATGCATGCGACTACTTGTGATCTAAATCTATGCACCAAATGGTTTCCAACTGGTGGAAGGAGAGGCCTGCTAGCATGGGACAGTGGGCCAAATGTTCTTTTATGTCCAGCATCTTGCTTCCAATGAAGTTCAGCCAAATACTGTACCTCCAGAAAGCTCCTGGGTCAACTTTGGATCATAGAATCATAGAATCATAGAATCATAGAGTTGGAAGAGACCTCAACGGCCATCCAGTCCAACCCCCTGCCATGCAGGAACCCCCATCACAATACTTCCGACAGATGGCCATCCAGCCTCCGCTCAAAAACCTCCAAAGAAGGAGACTCAATCACCCTCCGCGGGAGCATATTCCACTGCCGAATAGCTCTAACTGTCATGAAGCTCTTAAGGAGTAACAGCTGGGCCTCCCTGGACCACTGGCCCATAGTTCCCTGCTCCAGAATCTACTGCTCAGCTCCATCCTTAGAAACAGGAGGAGCTGAAAGGTTTGCTCTGACCGATTCACTCTGGAACATCCACTTGCTGCAATAAAATGTTCTCTGGATATCACCGGGATACATACATGCCGAGTCTGAAAGTGCTGTGTGCGAGGATCGACGGGAACTGTGAGATGAGACGGACACCCTTTCATGACTGGTTTCTTGAGTGGTGACACATTGCCGGATGTCGATGTAACTACCGTGGCTCTGAAAGGAATCAAACCCAAGGAAAGATGGTCATATTATTAGCAGCAGAAAACAATCTGCACCTTGAAAAAAAGCATATACAGAACACAGGAAGAGAAACAATAAAGTGACTTTCTTCTGCTACAGAAGATGTGGTGATGGCATCTGGCCTGGATACCTTCAAAAGGGGATTGGACAGATTCCTGGAGGAGAAGTCCATCACAGGTTACAAACCATGATGGAGATGTGTCATCTCCAGGCTTAAAACCAGAGGTCTTCAAGAGCCAGATGCAGGGGAGTGGTAGCAGGAGATAGATATCTAGTCTTGTGCGCTCCCAGACTCATTTGGTGGGGCCACTGTGAGAATACAGGAAGCTGGACTAGATGGGCCTTTGGCCTGATCCAGCATATGGCTCTTCTTATGTTCTTAGAAGGTGTATGGATTCGCTGGAGCCCAAAATTATGGAGTAACTACATCCACTGGAGTACCTGGTACTCAAGAGACTCTGCAAAACGTTATGTTTTCAGCTCAGTTAACTGTATACATGTGTGGCTCTTCCCCTGCTGATTAGCTCCTATTAGAACCCCCCCTCCCAATATGGGAAGGGAAGAGACAGGTAAGCCAAAGAAACTACCTGGTCTTCATTTGTGCATTGGAAGGCAAGCGTCCTGTGGCGGGAATCATGCTGCTTAGCATGATAGGTCACAATTAATGAAGGCACATTGAATCAGACAAGGGGTTGACCGGTCATCAACTCTTCCATGCCTTCGATTGGTTGAAATGGCTCTATCCCAATTGCAATGTCCCATAATAAGCAACAGGAATTCAGCCTCTACGTATTAAGTGCATACAGGAACTGTGGCTTTCTGTCTTTTGCTTCCCTAATTCTCTTCACCCATCATTGCTGGTCTGCAACAGATCCTTGCCTATAAATAGCCTCTACATGCCTTTACAATTAGCTGCCTTCTGCCCTGTTTTCCCCAAGATGTCACAGTTGCTTGGATTTCAAAAGGAAATGCACGATGAATGGATGAATGAATCAGCCAGGACGAGTCTGAAAAGGACAACCCATTAAAGAAGGGAAAGGGAGGAGAGGGAAAGAGAAACAGGGTCGTTTATGGGGGTGTTCTTTACCAGCATTTATGGCCTTATAAAAAGTGCTTCCTATCAGATGTGACAGCCAAACAGGAATGCAGGTGTCTGAATGCTTATAATTAGGTCACTGTTCCAGTTAGACTACCTAAAAATCAGCAAATGGAATGAAATCCATGCAAAACCCATGTGGTAAATATATTTGGGGAGTTGGGGCGGGTTGAGAGACTCAGTATTTATTTACAGCTTCTAGTAAAAATGAATTGAAGAAAACAGAGAGGAAAATAGGTTGCAGCTTTATTGCCAAGGGGAGGGAAAAAAATCAAGCAATTTTGATCACACATGCCAACTCCTGTGATGGTGCCAGGCTGTAATCTGATTTTTTTTTTTGCATGTGCTGAACAATTATGCAAATGTGTTGTAGAGATATAATTTCCTTGCTTTTGATTATATGGCTAGGGCAAAATATTAGGGCTAGGGTGGAGAATGTAGATTCCTAGTGTGGTGTAGTGGGAAGAGTGATGGGTTAAGACTCTGGAGAACAGGGTTCAAGTTCCCACTCAACTGTGGAAACTCACTGGGAGAGTGGAACTGGTAAAATCATTCTCTAAACATCTCACTTACCTTGAAAGCCCCATTTGGGTCACTAAAAGTTGGTTCTGCTTTGACAGCACACCACCACCACCACCACCACCACCACCACCACCACCACCACAACAACAACAACAACAACAACAACAACAACAACAAGGTGGAGAACATGGAGATCTCTAGAGGTTGTTAGATTCATTGACAATAAAGATTCTTCACCCTTTCATGAAGAATTCTAACTGGAGTAAACTTGTTGAAATGAAGGGAGACTTGTTAGTCACAAAATGGTTGTGTCCCATTTAGTTCCAACTTCTGAACTCTGGCTAAGACGTCACTGAAAAGTAATTTTGGGTGACAGAAGAGATACAAAAGCCATATTGATGACATTTGGAACAGAGAACCTAAGGCCAAGATTTCAGCCACCTGATATATCTTAGCTTTAGCGGGAAAAGAAAGAGGGTGGACCTATGATTGAGACTTAATCTAAAGTTTGGAAATAAGTAAAAATTAAAGAATCACATCACTAACGTTGCAAACTGCTTAAAGCTGGATTCTCTATTTAAATTCAGGCATGAGACAGCGGAGGAAGGGAGGAAGAACCTGCAGGTAGTTTGGCTTGCAGGCTTCTTGATGCCCCATTATTAAAACACTGGCAAAGAGTTATTTTTAAAATGTTAAGTGAGCTGACCCTATTAATTGGGCAGGCATGACGAAGCTAAATTGATTATTTTAAAAGGCAATGGAAAGTGTTGTCATCATGACCACAGCCCCAGCCACACTCTGGGTTGCAGTATGACAAGCACTGAAAAACAAGCACAGATCTGTGGGGTGAGAGAGAGAAAACAGATCGATAAATCATTCCTTCTCTCTCATCTCGCCTTGTCTGACTAGAACTGGTGAGTCAGCGTAAAAGCCCTGCACTTCGAAACCTTCCCTGCCACCATCATGGCTTCAAGGCATTTATCCTCACATAGAGGTACCATGGGTATTATCTCTGTAGTTCCACATTAGGGGGTGGGGAGCCCAGATGCTTAGCATGTAGAAGGTGCAAGACTCAAAACCATGCAAACCACTGAGGTGGGAATATTGCCGTTGTTTTTCTTTAGGACTACAAACTTTCTGTGCAGTCAAGTTGGAACCTTAATGGGGCTTTCATGGAGAGTGGAATACAGCATTTAAAGAGTGGTTCTACCAGTTCTCATATCCTGTGAGCATCCATGGCACAGTGGTTAAATGCCTATACTGCAGGTAAAACTGTGTTCACAACTTGGGGTTCAATCCCCGGTAGCCGGCTCATGGTTGACTCAGCCTTCCATCCTTCCGAGTTCGGTGAACTGAGTATGTAGCTTTCTGGGGGGATGGGGGCAATGTGTAGCCTGCATAATTAAACTGCAAACCGCCCAGAGACTACTTGAAGTGGTATGGGGTGGTATATAAGCAGAACACTTTGCTTTTTTGCTTTTGCCAAGTGGGGGTTCAAACCTTGAGCTTCCACAGTCCTAGCAATACAATAATATCACTAATATAAGGGCAGCTTAGAACGGCCAGCTTGACAGTAGAAATTCTTATTATACAGATTATATTCCTTTAGGGTAAATTCTTTGTAGACTTCACCAAATAGAAAGAAAGCAGAAACAGTGTTGACCTTCTGCCTTACTCCAGGTTTTGTCCCCCTCCCATATGAGCTTTTCAAAGCTACAGATAAGTTGACCACCGTACAACCACACAGTCTCCTGCCTGCTCCTCCTGGCACACCATACCTTCAAGGACGAAGAGGCTAGTTCAACAGATGACTCTTCCAGTCCAAGATCTCGCCTTCTTTCAGACCGAACCTCAGCATAGCTTTATATAGAAACAGAAAGGGCAAAGGAGCTATCAATGCAATGAAGCACAGTTTGATAGGCAGATAAACGTTTACTTCAGCCACCTAATAATATCCACAATTAAAAGAAAACCATAAATGCATGAAATAAGTTGTTCCAAGGAACTGCATTATTAACACTTTAACAACATATAAATAAATTAACAGAAATCTCCTGGTGTTTATAATGGACCACAGTTTGTTTTACTTCCTGTTTGTTCTCCTAACAAAACGTAATACTCTCTTTTGAAAACGTGAGCTTTCCGCACACACTTCTGGACACCACCTTCATAACCATCAGGATTTCTAGGCAGAATAAAGCCAGACAAATGGAGAACACACACACACACACACACACACACACCGGATGTTGGTGCATGTTTTGAAAGTTTCTACCTTTATTTCCTCCAAAGAAAGGAAGATTTAGGAACAGGTTCCAGATTGACACCCCTGCCCTTTAGGATTAAGATGGGTTGAAGATTTTGTGTGCGTTATTTTATCTACCACCCTTTCTGAAGTGAACTGAAGGCAAAAATTATGGGCCAGATTTTAGGGAGTCATTAGTAGTAGAGGGGTGAGGATGCTAGTAAAACCACAAGCTTTTTATTGCAAGGACTGGACAACCTAAAAAAAAGTAACTAGAAAGAATGCACATTACATTAGTTGCCAAAATCCATCTTGGACCGGAAGGAGGAGGAGGAGGAGGAGGAGGAGGAGGAGGAGAAATTTTGAGTCTGTGGTATATGACGTGGACTTTCCAAGTAGGGCTTCTGCACAGGCTATTATGGTTATACGGTGTTTATTTCAAATAGTGATACAGCTGTCTTGTTGCTTTAAAATTGTGGGAGGATTAGATGTGAGTAAACTGAATGGAATTGCATGCAGTTCATGCAGCCTCCACATGGAGGGAGCATTACAAGGATGAGCCACAGAGAACTATGACCTCATGTGCCCCTCTCAATTCTCCTTTTGTCCTGGATTCAACATTACTGCTCAGCTTCAGCTTAAGGCTAGTTTAACCAGTTAAGGAAGACAAGCCAGCTTTGCAAACTATGGTTTGATGCTGCTTCTTTCCACTAACCATAATTAAGACCGATTACAGTTTAGCCTAGCTCAGACTTCCCAAGAACTTGCAGGTAGTAAAGTTTAGAAAGGAAAGTGAAAGTGAAAGTGTTCAAACTCCTTCTTCCTCAGTACCAGAGAAGAAAAGAAGTTGATAGAAAACTCCAGGTTTCATTTGGCTCATTCTCGTGGTTTAGCATCACACACACAAAAAACCTGCATTAGTGCGTTGAGACAATGCCAGCTAGCAATGATTAAGCTTTAACTTTAAAGAAAACAACATTTTAAATGTCACTAAATGGTGATACTGAATATTCCAGCTTTTTCATTTACAGTGGACCCTCATATAACAAACGGTTTGTATAACATAAAATTTGTACAACATAAAAAATTCCAGAGATAGGGGAAATTTGCTTAACACAATCATCTATGGGGCAAATCCATTGAACATAAAATGCTTGCGATTAGGGATTACTCTGTTTTCAATGCACTCCTATTGGAAATTTGTATAAAGGAAAATTTGCTTAACATGATTTCATTTGGAATGAATTAATTCCTTTATACAAGGTACCACTGTATCTACGAAATTGTTAGGAAGAAAGAATTAAAGTAATACATAGTAATACCGGCAGCTAATTGCACTCCTAGACTTTTGGTTAATGCAGATGAACAAACAAACAAACGAAAGAAAGAAAGAAAGAAAGAAAGAAAGAAAGAAAGAAAGAAAGAAAGAAAGAAAGAAAGAAAGAAA
>JAHTLZ010000280.1:2475046-2497298 GCA_023846285.1 Phrynocephalus versicolor | reverse complement strand
AATAAATAAATAAATAAATAAATAAATAAATAAATAAATAAATAAATGCACATGGAAATAGAGTCTATGGAGAGAGAGAGAGAGAGAGAGAGAGAGAGAGAGAGTCCTTACAGTTGTGACCGACTCTTTGTGACTCCATGTCCATGGAGTTTTGTTGGCAGGAATACTGGAGTGGCTTGCCAGTTCCTACCCCAGGCGGCTACAGCACCTGGTATTCCCTGGTGGTCTCCCATCCAAGTACTCACCAGGGCCGACCCTGCTTAGCTTCCAAAATCAGGTGAGATCGGATGTGCTCAGGGCATCTAGGCAGCTCTATGGAATGCAGTATGCTGTTATCCAGGGACAAGGTTTCAAGGCAACTGTATGCCATCTATTTTATATTCTCTATCTCCGTAATCCCCACAAGAATTTACATTCTGTGCAGTTATAGGCATCTGATATTACAATAACTGCTGTGGCTGTATCCTACAGAATCATGGCACTTGCAATGTGCAAGGTGCTCAGCATTACAGGTGCCGTAACTTTCTATCTATCTATTACAGAAGATAACAATTCCATGGGCTGCTAGCCAGGCTGGCAGAATGTGTGTCTCTCTCTCTCTACCAGCTGCTGGGGAAGAAAAGAAGGTCAGTGCAGTTGCACACCTGTTCTGCTGGTGGACTCTGCATTTCCAGTGGTCTTATCCAGTGTGGTTCCTACTATGTTCTTAAGCAAAACGCTTAGATCTTCCATGCCCATATGCTACTAACCAGACTGAAGTTTTAAAAAAGACTTCAATGCACATCAAAACTGAATGTAACAATTGTGCAAGGGAGTAAGCGTGGAAATCAAAAGCGGGATGGAATACACTGGTTGGGTTTTGATGGCACATTTACCCTGCAGCTCTGCCAAGAGCAAGGCAAAGCTGTTTCAAAGAAGATGAACAGAATAAGAAAGCAAAGCAGACTCCAACTGAATTTTACTAAGAAAAATATATGTGGGTGTTTGGCTGCTGTCTTGTTGTCACTGCATAACCATCATAATAAATGTGGTGGCCTTAAAAAGCATCCCTAGAAAACAGAGAGTTGTGTGCACAGCCACAAAAGGCAGTCAAGCCATCTGTATTGCTTTCACAAAAGAGCACGCTCCAAAATGCAGTTAATTAGCTAAATATCTTCCATACGCTCATGCAAGAGACACCGCACACATCCTCCTACTCAGGTAACATCGAGCAAAGCTAGGACAACCGAAATCTTATGCCTTAGCATGCTGTTTGGTGGGTGTCAGACGCAGGAGCATCAAATCTGAGGGCCATGTTCTACACTAGTATTACGGTTGGTACAGATCTTTACACTAGCAGATCTCATGTGTGAGCCAGAACACATTGTAAACTATAATAGTACTCCGGTATCCACTGGGGATCGGTTCCATCCAGGCCTTCCCATGGATAACAAAAAATGTGGATATGAGAGAACACAAAAAAACAAAACAAAACCTGCTGTTTTGTAACAGTAGCTTGCTTTACGCCTGCAGTTTGTGACAGTAGCCTGCTTGGTGGCTGCTGAAATATTTGTTTGTTTATTTATTTTCCTCTGCCAGCCATGGGTAACTGAACCAGTGGTTAATGAATCAGTGGATACGGGTGTCCTACTGTACTGATTTCTAAGGAAACATCTCCCATCGAACTATCCAGTCCTCAGGCAGCAGACAGGGTGTTCCCTGGACCAAGAGTATCACTGTAATCTCCATGACCACATTGGGGCTCTTCCTGACAACAACCTTACAAGCGCCTAGAACAGCAGTGCAACAATCAGAAAGTTGGTTTTATAATCGCTTCAGATCATGGCACAGGGAATAGTTTTCCCCCAGCATAAATCAATGCCTGGATACCCACTGTGGTGCAATGGGTAGGACTTAGGAGACCTGAGTTCTAATCTCTTTTCAGTCATGGAAGCTTACTGAGGGAGTGAACCTGGTAAAGTCAGTTCTTTCACTAGTTCTGAAAGCCCTGTTTGGGTTACTATAAATTGGTTCTGGCTCGATAGCATATAACATGACACAGCAATATGGCTGCTAACTATAGTAAAATGCATTCATCTTTTTCCTGTCCTGCTCATATCTCTGATTCACAGCTTGGTACAATTAGTTTTTGAGACTGCAAACACCAGATTCCACCATCAGCACAGGTCATCGTTCACACTGGCTGGGCAAGCATAATGGTCTAAAATTTTAAAAAGCTCGTTTTCCTGGTTTTGAGTCAAGTTCCACAAGTGATGCCATTAGACCCAGTAAGATGAGGGAGGGTCGGGGAAGGACCCAGATGCATTTAATAAACAAATAACAATAACAAACTTTATTTCTATGCTGCCTTTCTCCCCAAAGGGGAGCATCGATAGCTCTTGGATCATCATTCAAGGTTATGAAATTTTGCCTTCCCATTTTTAAATTCCAAATCATGCAATAGCCCAACTTCAGACACAGTCTACATGAGAGATCTGTAATCTTCCTAAGTGTCTTTAGAGATCTGTAATCCTTCTAAGCGTCCTCACTGCTTTTCCCAGCCTTTTTTCTTACAAGGGAAAAGAAAAGAAAAGAAATCTGATGCAGAAGGTGGAAAATGAAACCACTGCAGTCAACACCTTGGCTTGGCAGCATGAGGAACCCTCCATTTAAAAGTGCACACCATTGAAAAATGGCATACAGTAACCATCCATAGCAATGTTTCAATTAAAAACCAAGAGATCATCCAACATGCCATGGTTAGAACTTACCGGTAAATGACCCAGAAGAGAAGAAACACTATCAGATACATAAATAATAATCCCATCTGTGGTAAGTGCAATAAGAAACCCGTCCAAAGCCTATGGGGAAAAGGTAGAATAGAGGAAAATCATTTTGAAATAAATACATGGGCATGCCCCCTGATTCATCTCACAGTCTTCCAAGGAGTTTGCATGAGGCTTTGAAGCGTGCTTAACATTCCAATGACACAGACTAATCCTATGTACACAGAGATGTCCTAGTGAGCTCAATAGTCTTGTGTTAACTTCCTGATGCCCTCTGCATATGCCCTTGAAAGGGAGCTGGAGTAAATACACCGTGACTTGCTTTCAGGAGACAAAGATCGTGCCCCCACGGCTAGCCGCATCTTCTGAACACCCCTCTCGACCACGCCCCCCTGAAGTGCATCTCAAGCGCATCTTCCTGCACCACCTCTAGGGGTTTGATCAAACTGCTTCGTTTGCTGATGCACATTTTGATGCAAAGCAAAGGTGGTGTGTGAACACCAAAAAGCCGCATCTTCTTCCGGTTTCACATGTTTTGCAGCAAACAGATTTTCAAAACAGCACTTTGATGCGCATTTGGCAAATGGGGAACACTCACAAAAAAGCATTCAAAAATGCTACAGTGGGGGGGCGGTAACTCCGCACCTAATGTCATGTGACCACTCTCAGAAAAAGTGCGCATTTTATTATCATCCGCATTTAGCAGTCATGTGATAGAGGCCATGATCGCAAGAAGAGCAACTAAAAGGAGAAGGAACATGGTGGGACTGAAAGGAAGACTAACAAAGGATCCTTGCATGCCAGGTGTCCAATCTGCAACCAGACCGAAGGGGAGAATTTAGACAGAGAAATTACCATCTTGCAGAAGCTTATTCTTAGACCTTGCTTGGTAAGAATTTCCATAAATTTATCAACCCCTCAAACGGGTTGACTTCTTCTTATCTTTCACCACCATATTTCAGTTTTTCCCTTGGCAATACCGCTCATTTATTGTTATTTTTATTTTAGCTTGGGAGAAAACAACATCAAGCTCACAAAAGTCTTGCAGTGGCACTTGAAGAAATATAACAAAAAGCCGTTTCCATGGCAGCAAAACTTGTAAGTTTCCTTTGCGTTTACTTCTTCTGTTGCCAGATCAAGCATCTGGTGGATACTGAGCACAACTTTGGCTGTACAGTATGCAGTGCGTACATCGCTGTATAACAAAAACTAAAGAGATAGTCCTGTCAGCAGAGTTAAAGATAAATAGTTTCTAGGTGGCATCATCCCCACTTCCCAAATTCCACTTATTTCTGCCCATGTTCATATTCATCCTTGAATCAGATATGGGAAACTTTAAAGAAACACTCATGCTGCAGAACCAAAAATATATCAAGGCACAGAAATCTGGTGCAGAAATAGAAATATTGCCGGGGATTTCTGGGGGAGGTAGTCTATAAGTCTCTTTGTAACATTTCACATGTGGAAACTATATGAAATGTATGTGAAATTAATAACAAATTAAAAGGTGAAGACTAAAAACTATTTATTGACCAAAAGTGGGCTACTTCAAGAGTGTTATCTTGGCCCATTTTCTGGATTCTCTTATGTACATGTGGTGGGATATAAACGACCTGCACGTAATTGTTGCATTGATTGAATTTCTTCACCGCCACAGAAAACCTGTCCTGTATCCAAGCAGCCCCATTTAACTTGATCATTCTTTGATCTTCCTACTTCACTTTAAAGTTGTTAAGTGACTTCCAAAGGATCTACCCAGAGTCTTGTCCTGATGGGAGACACTCTTCAGCATTCATGCATTTGCCAAGGTGTGCTGCTTCTGCTCTCTGTAGTTTTAGCCAACCTCTTTTGGTTTAATCTGTAGAGCTTGAGAGGCATGTAGAAAACTTTCCCTCCATTTTAGCCATTATCTAGGCCGGGGATTGCTGTCCACGAAGCGGATGGGACTGGGTGCCGTATCACCTTATTTTGTTCATTATTTCCTGCTAGCACCTCTTAGTGTAGTTCGGAAGGAGCAAGGCCAGCCAATTAATAGTCTTGTTTGATGGGAGTAGGTTTCAGGCAGCCAGTAAAAACAGTGCTTCATTCATTAAGGGTTGCATCCACTTCTTTTGCATGTGCTGAGTTATACCACAATGAGGCTAGCACATGGCTGTTCAACTTTGAACAGGCCGAGGTCTACTTTTTCCAGCCCAAAGTGCCTGAGGGCTACTCTGAGCACATGCTCACAAGTAAAAAATGTTTGTAAGTAGAGCCGCGGTTTCCCATAGGAATGCATTGAAAACCAATTAATCTGTTCTGGAGGGAACAGATTTCAATGTGCCATGGCCCTTGAACTGCCCCGCTTGGCTGAGACAGTGGGCTGGCAGAACCAGAACTTTACTGGGGCAGTGGTGGTCCTTGGGATGGGGGGGGAGGGGTGGAGAACTTATACCCTCACTTTTTTATTGATGGCCAATGGGCTACTTTTGAACCCTTCGCAGGCTACAGGTAGTCCACGGTCTACCTGTTGAGCAGGCCTGGGTTAGCACATTCTGTGCAGGAGCACAGGGACAAACCTGTTGTTCTGATGGGTTTGTGGGTGTGCACCACAGTCTAACCCAGCCAGTTTCCTAAGTATGTTATTTCTGGTGGCAACATTTTATTTGGTGCTTAGGCAATGTTTCTGTAGGCTAGGGTTCAATCCAGAGTGATGCCCACATACTTTGGGGTAGGGCAGTGTTCCTCAGTCTTGCCTTCCCAGCTATCTTGGGGTTTCGTCTGTTCTCTAAGTGGAAGGCACAGAGATCTGTAAGTAAAACCTACAAAGGGGCTCATCTTTTGCGAGGTAGGAGCTTGTTTTGATTAAACTGCAATGGATCGACTTGTTCAGCAAGAACCATTTGCAGATGGAGATAAACAGACAGACTTTCCAAAGAAGGTGACTCATCACATCCCTAGGAGGAGGAAATAAGCAAGGCACTGCGATTCTAGGACAGTGCACACCCTTGAACATTGGTGGTTAAAAGGGAAGCACTAAATAGCCTTTGCAAGATGGGAGATCTTCCCATTTAATACAAAGAAAAACAAAAACAATGGCACACCAAAAATTCAGGCTGTCCTATTCAAGTAAGAAGGATACTAATTTCAAGCATGTGAATGAATTTCTCAATATCTTTATTTTAGAGATTCCAAAATGCACTATTTAAGAGCTTTCTGTTTCCCCGAACAAGGCAGGAAGCTGGGCAAAATTTGCTGTACACATTACAGGAGCCAACACTTGTTCTATTTGTCTTGCACTTTGCTGTGGGTCCTCCAGGTCAAGTTTTGCTTTGAGCCATCCAAACCATACGCTCCACATCTTCAGCTGAGTCGCATGCTACTAAATACTGTGACATGGATTCCTGTCCATTTTGACTAGAATGAGTGTACAGTGAAATTGAGGTCAGGCTGTCACAGTTATCAAGCCATCGGCACATGACATTCTCTCTTAGACGAGAAGTGGTTTTCTGCCACGTTTTGGAAGGCAGTGAGATGAATGAGCTGGTGGCAAGCAGCACCAAACATCTTTTTACATCCTCCTCCACCCTGGGTTAAGTCGGCATGATTCCCATTTCATCTTACCTCTAACATCAACTGGGTGAACTCCTCATTGCTAAGAAATGAAGGCTTCCAGTCCTGCCTAATCTCACAGGCCTCTGTCTGTGCTGTGATTTCTGAAACAGAAAGAGAATTAAGAACCTGTTGGGCTTGATAGAAGTTATCAACTACCCTTCTTTGGGCCACCGAATCTCAAAGCTGACACAGCTAGTGACCATGCTGGAAGGAAAATCCCAGGAACTCAGAAAGAAACTTTTCCGGCTGTTCCTGTGGGCTTTGTTTAGATGTAACATGGAACACCAGGTAGTGAGATATGTCATGCTCATGTATTACACCCCCCCCCTTGACAGCCGTTCCAGGAGAGAACCAGTGGTTGCATTCATAGTTAGTTAAGGAAGTTCGACACTTGGAAGGTACTGCTTACAGATCTTCAAAGGGGGGGGGGCAAGAGCAGCCAAACCACTGGTCCTCATGGTCTGATGGAAAAGGGCTACACTAGTGTGATGTAGCAGCCAGAGTGTCACACGGGAACCCAGAAGTACTGGGTTCAAATTTCTGCGCATTCACGGAAACTCACTGATTTTGGGAAGAAGGCAAAGATAAACCACTCCATGAATATAGTGCATGCTTTGTAAGCCATCACAGTTGGCAGAACTTGCAAGTGACTTGTTGGTACAAAGCAATATCCTGATTGTTGGCTCACAGCTGGTTGTGCCCATTTATTTTGGAAACAGGTTGCTACGCTAGATAGGAGTTTGCTCTTAAGAATTAAGCATCTATCCAACTGTGTGTATGTGTGTGTGTTTGTGTTGGGGGGGGGGTAGTAAGAGGGCATTAGCCATAGTTTAAGAATTGCCTTCTTCCCACAGTATCTTGCTGGTTCAGATAGAAAGGTCCTTTCCCACTTCAGTGGAGGCTGATAATTCTGATGCTATGGCAGGCGTACAGTGGAACCCTTCTGCTCTGGTTTTTAGTTCAAACATTACAGGGCTATCCAAGACACTATGTGCATGTGTGTTGGGGTGGGTGGCTGGGTGGCTCGGTGTGGGTATGTGTGCGTGCACACACACACACACACACACACACACACACATCTAAAGGGCTTTTGAGACACTGGAGAGTGACTATTGCAATGGAAAGCAAATCTTTTCAAAGCATGCAATAAATGTTTTTAGATGCTCAAAGTCCAGTATAAATAAACAACGGCTTCTCTATGAAGAGATGCACTAAGAAGGGCATTGAATGCCATTCAGATACCTTTCTGTTTCTGTAAGAAGTCGATGGTCCTCTGCAATATGGTGGATTTATCCATCTTGAGGGGATGGCCATGTCCCTGAAGCATGGTGCACAGCTCCTTAATGAGGACATTGAACTGGTCTCTGCGTTTCTTCTCCGACTTATTGCGCGATGCCCTAGCCAATCCAAACATAGAAACACATTAGAAACAGCATAAGAACAATGGAACAATTTAGCAATTGGTTGGGGAGTTGGAGGGATATCGTGAGTGACCTAAGACTTTTTGGGTCTCTGACCAAAAACTAAGATGGTGTGCCCTCCCCCTGCTCCATTTGAGTACAAAGGGTTGTACAGGTACCTAGAGTTCATTTTTGGGCACAAATTTCTTCAGCACCCATTCAAGAAGCTGGGTCACCTGGAGACTGCAAGACAGACCATGTGGCAAACAGTTTTCCCCTCCCAATATTTGCTGCCTGAGACTACACCACTACCCCTACCCTCATGGTAAGAATGCTTCTGATGAACAGAAACTCCTAGCTCCCAGGCACAATATCTCTGACTTCCGAATAAAAGGACACATTTCATGGATGAATCCATGGCTTGGGCCTTAATAGAAACAGGATGCTGGTTTGATCCTGCATGACTTTCTGAGTTCATACATTTTCAGTAACAGTTTTGGCATGGACAACAACATAGAAACAACAGTATAATTACTGTAGAACCTCAAAGACTGACACATTTAACTTCAGTGTGAGCTTTCATGGGTCATGGCCCATTCCCTCCAACACAACTGAAGAAATGTATTGTCATCAGTGAGAGACATTTTTAGATTTTAATGTGTCAATTTTAAAATTAGTTTTGCATGTTTTATCCTCAATTACTCTCAATAGATATAAGGAAAATTCTTTTGCACATTACAAAATCCACCAGGCTACAGAATAAGGAAAGAGTACAATCCTTTAGAGCTTAGGAGCGCATATAATGTCATTATATTTCATGATCTGGAGACCCTGGTTATTTGCTTCTGTTCTATACCTCTTTGCTCTGTCCTTCTCATCTTCGTCCATCAGCTCGTTTACACAACAGAGAGTTCTGCAATGAAAGCAACAAATAGTGGTCATTTTTTTCCAGGAGTGTAACAAGCATTGCCTAGTCCTTTGAAACTGGCAGCTTTTATCAACCAATCATGATTTACTTCTGTGGCATTTGTTAGCTCGGTTTTTAAAAACGTATCGCCTACCTCAAGTAAAACATCCATCACAAGCAGGACTATGGAGAGCAAAATCTTCATTTAACAACCGAATTGGCTTTGTTGCTCTTTTAACAAACAGAAGAGGTTGTTTTGTTTTGTTTTGGTTACTAGCTTCCTGTTGGTGACAAACTAGGAGCTCCAGCTCAGATTCAATACTAAGTTTTACTTGTTTGGAGAGCTTGGTTTGTAGGAGTCTTATAGTTTATTTTGGCAGACTCTAGTGGTTAGGTGCTAAGCTTGTGAGCACTGAAAGGAGTATAACCATGCTTAGCTGGAAAAGATGTTGTAGCTCTTTATCGAAAAGACCGCTTAGCTAGAGTTTACCCCACTAGTTATCTATCTCCCTTCAGTGTTTCAAGTTACTTTTACTATGATTGAGTGTTTATCTTCTTGCAGACTGCTCCCACCAGAAAAAAAAGTAACCATGTAAGAAGGACTGGGCACAACATGCCACCTCGCATGAAAAGTAGCGCATATATAGATGGTTGTAGTGTATCTTACCATTTCTAATAAGGAAGAGAAAACTCACAGTAGACATGCTACAAGTTTGTACACATCTCTTAACCACCTAACTTGTATCAGTGGTGGCGAACTTTTGGCACTCCAGATGTTTTGGACCACAACTCCCACAGTCCTTTGTCATTGGCAATACAGGCTTGGAATTCTGGGAGTTGTGGTCCAAAACATCTGGAGTGCCGAAGGTTTGCCACCACTGACCTATATGGTTACAGCTAGAAGTCTTGGCCCTAATTATAATCCCCCGAGAAATGTATATGAGTGTTTAAAGGATACACCTGCAGTGCTATCTCACAGGCTTTTCAACGAGGCTCTGAGGATGCAGACAACTCTGCTTCAAAACCATTTTCCTTTCTACTCAGTTAGGAACTGCCTGTAGCCTGACATAAGTGGAGCAGCGCCACAATGCTGCATTTTACCCCAGCATTTTTCTTTGCCACAAACTCATAATAACACATGCAAGCCCACAGAGAAAGCACTCCACAGCATAACTATTAGTAGAAAAAAATCTTCTAGGATACACTGCAGCAATGTGGGAAATAAGACATGGTTTTGAGATGAGAATTCAGAGATATTTAAAGATGCCTGTATAGATCCATACTTTCCCTCTTATGGTTCTTTAAAAAGAAAAAACACAGGTGTTTCTGAAACAGTTATAGTCCACTAATGTCTTTGCTCCGAAACAAGTGCAGTGAATATGTGAAGCTACCACATAGGCAACGTGCAATTCAAAGGGAAGAGACCTTTTCTTTTTGATAGGACAGCCTACATAGGCATGTCTCCATCCTGCATAGCTGTGTCACCTGGAGATAGCCAAAGTGAAACAGGGGCTTTCTAACTCTGGAGTTGTTACACTCTGCATTTGCAAGTACCCTGCTTATAATCACGTCTAACATTGCTCTGGGTGTATCTAGATGCCCACGTGTATTTGTGGTTGTTACTACATCCCTATTTTCATACCTGACAAAACCACACTCGGAACCATTAGCATAACGTGCAACACATGGCCTTGAAAGATCAGTTTGTGACATTATTTGGAAGTTAGATTAGTCTACGGATGGGCAAAAGACAGTATTCAGTGACCTTGGGTATCTTTTGGATGATGAGATTCTTACTCCAATCCTTTAACAAAAGCAATAAGGTTTTATTTCCCCTCTTTCCTTTTTTCCTGTGTATTCTAAAAGTTTTTGAGTTTCATTCCATTTACAGCAACAAAACAAAACAAAACAACCCTGGGGATCAAGCAATTAATTGGTGCTCTGTTATTTCATTCAAAGGTTTATATTTGACCCAAAGTCATCCCTTATCCTCTTGGATCCAGTTGATGCCCTCTGGCATCCATATGAAAGAACACAGCAGATCTTGCAAGCACAAAGCCTGTTTCTCAAAAACAGAAAAGAAAAGGGGAGGGGAAGGGTCACCAGATTATGGCGTCTACCTGAGTCAATAAGAGAAAATAATCTGATTAGAAATTACCTGTTCTATCCCTTAGATTCATCAGTCCAGGATGACAGGGTGTAGCAGGTATGCCTTATTAACACCATGAAAATAAAGATGAGGAAGAAATGATTCCTGAAAGAGAAAAGTAAGTCTCTTATTAGAAAAACCTCTACATTACATTCGGGATTTGCAAGCTTCTTTAAGTGTAAAAAGACAGTCGTGCACCTAAAGAGAGGGTTCAAAATGGGTGGTTGTAGATAAAAAGACCTTTGTCTTCAGGCAAGCTTTCCATGACTGATGGACTACCATGTGTGTTTTATATGAATCTATGGGTTCACATAGACTTCATGTTTATGACTACTTATAACCGTGTTGCTTTAATGTAATGTTGTCTATTAACACTGTAAGATGTCCCTCGATTCCTTCTTCTCAAATACTTGAACATGTCTTGTACTGGACTGTTTATTATCTCTCATTACTGTAAGCCACCTTGGGTCCTTTTCCAAGGAGAAAGGCGGGGTAAAAATACTCTAAAATAAATACAATATAAATGGAGAGAGCATTCAAAATGGGAGGTTGTAGATTAAAAGCAAACCAAGTACAGCTGAATAATGTATGTCTCTTTAAAGGCTGGTTTTGCACCCTCACGCTTCAGTCCCATATGTTAATAAAATAAAATAAAATAAAATAAACCCATTCTGGGCATTGTTCCAAGTGTGGGATGGTGGTGGTGGTGGTGGTTTTCAATCTTTTTCAACAACCTCTTTTTAGGGAGAAAGGCAGGATAGAAATATTTAAATTTTGCACTAGCTCAAAGGGGAAAGAAAATAAATTCTAAGGCACAGCAACCAGAGCCCAAAGCCAGGGTTGGCCAACAGTTGTACCTGAAAGTCCCTCGACAGACTTTAAAAAAAAAAATAGTTCATATATACATATGAAAACTAATAATGGAAGAGGCAACTGCAACTGCACACAACATGAAACCAATGTACAGTGGGCCCTTGTATAACGAACGGTTTGTATAACATAAAATCTGTACAACATACAAAATTCTGGAGATAGGAGAAATTTGCTTAACAGAATCGCCTATGGGGCGAATCCATACAACATAAAAATGGTCGTGATTAGGGATCACTCTGTTTTCAATGCATTCCTATGGGAAATTTGTATAAAGGAAAAAATTGCTTAACATAATTTCATTTGGAACGAATTAATTCCTTTATACAAGGTACCACTGTATACTCATCATTAGGAAGGGGTGGGTTGAGCTTTCTGTTTGCATATTTGATCGCGGCTTTGCTTTTTCTTTACATTTCATTGGATTATAGGTTCAGAAGAGTGGTCTTGGTGCTTGATGGGTGGTATATGAACCCAACAGATAAGTAAACAGAAGAGAGAAATGTGTAAAATCCGCTTTCTACACACTCCCTTTCTGAATGTCATTCACTCAATTATTACATTCATTTATTCATTCATTTGAAAATCTGTCACTTTCCCCCAGGCATGACAAAAGGAAGACAAATGAAATCGTGATCGCTCTTAAAATAAAGCAAGTGGATTCCTGTTAGGAAACATGGGACAACTATACAACTTGAAGATCACCCATTAAAAACAACAGGGTGCACAGAAGTCATTATCAATTCCCTCACAGAAAAATCAAGAAAAGGGACCTATGCACACACAACAGATGGCTGTGTGCACAGTACAAACAGATATGATTAAAACCTGGAACAGGAAACATTACCTTTAGCCGGTATAAACTTAGAAACAGCAGAACATATATTTGCACTGAGTTTTATACAGAAACATAACACATCTTATCATACTTTCTGAAGATTTGAGATTAGATTACTTAGGTGCCTCTTCAGTATGGTGTCCAACTGCTAAGAGTAAATGGACAACTTTTAAGTCTCCTGCTGTCCTTTTTTAGGGATTTCTGTGTTTGAAATGGCCAGGGACTAGACCCGGGTTTTCAAAGAGAATACATCTTCAAACAGCTATCATCCCTATCTTCTCTAAAGTCATCCTCCTTAAGGCAGAGAAAAGCGCTTAAGAGCCTTTTCACATGACCCCTAAGATCCGCTGGCCACTTAAATTCGGACCAGAGATCTTAGGGTTTTGTTGCTGTTCCTGCGTTCCCACCCCCTCCGCACTCCTGGCTGCTGGCTGCCTGAGGGAAAGGAGAAAAAAAGGAAGAAAAGAATGCCGCTCACCTCCGTTCTGCCATCCTGGTACTGCATTCAGATCTCTTAAAGGGGCGGGGGGCAAAAAAAGAACAAACAGAAGCAAGGAGAGCCCGGCAGTCACTACGTTATATCCGCCTCAGGAATTTTCACCTCCGGAGAGCAGGTACCTGAAAAGTGCGCTGGGACGCGCTTAGGTGGGCATGAGTGCACTTAATTATTTGTAAACTCCGGAGCTGGTGGGGAAACAATTTTAAGCTCCGGAGCTAGGAGCCATTTGCGGCGGAGTTTAGGGGTCATGTACAAATACCCTAAGTTATGCCCTTGCAAGATCAGTGTTTCATGTATTTTTCTTCTACTCCTTCTTATCATTTCTGTTTTGTGCATTCCTGCAACTTCTGTTTTGGAATATTCTGCACTTTTGAGAATACAGTGAAGGAGTGGATTAAAAACATCTTAGATTAAAACATAACCTATGACTAAAACTGTGTTTCTTTTCATCTTCTTACCTCAAAATAAATTTAGCAGCTAGTTATTTATTGTATATACTCGAATATAATCCTAGTTTTTCAGCCCTAATTTTGGGCTGAATAAAGGGGCCCTCGACTTATATTCGGGTCAGTACTTTTAGCCACTGAGGCAAGTGCTTGCCTCAGTGGCTAAAAGTCATTTTAAACATCACACACCACTCCCCCAGCTCACAAAGGAGGAGCTGCCAGGCCCTACTGTATTTCCCACCCTAGACTTATACTCGAGTTAATAAGTTTCCCCAGTTTAGGGGGGTTAAATTAGGGGCCTCATCTTATACTCGGGTCAACTTATACTCGAGTATATACAGGTACTTCTAAGCAAACACATACAAAATTGTCCAGCTCCAGTTTTATATGCTCTTGGCTGCACTGGGAATATTATTTATTTATTTGTTTATATTTATACTTATTAACCGCTCAACGTTCCCACTGGAAACAATGAAATGAAGTCGTAAGTAGACATGGGCACGACTCGGCGAAATCCTCGTTTCCGTTTCCGTTCCTCGTTTCCGTTACGTAACAGAAACGGTAACGACAATTACTCCGCCAGAACTCGAACTCGAACCGACTAAAGAAAAATTGGGTCTGATTTGTCGTGGTCATTCCTGGCATCGCAGCGATCGCGCAATGCCAAGTGGCACAGAAAAAAAGTTTTAAAAAGTAAAAAATACCCAATTCCCGGCCAAAAAAGCAGGCGAAAATATGCCTGCCTGAGGGCACCTACCAGAGGGGTGGTTTATGGGGTGGTGGTCCCCGGCCTCCCCCCCTCCTCTCCTGGGCTGCGCATCCTCATCGTCTCACCAACTCGCCAACCGGCGCAGCACAGAAAAAAAGTTTTAAAAAGTAAAAATAAAAAACGATTCCCGGCCAAAAAATCGGGCGGGGGATCCAAAATAGGGCGACCGCAAGCAATATTTATTTTGAAATCGTGGTGGTCCAAAAATACACCAAAGCACCACAGAAACATGCAAAAATAGCTATTTTAAAACTGCCTGAACTTTTTAGAGTAGCAGCAGTGGGTTTTTCTTGCAACAAAACGTCTCCATTGATTTTATTTTATTTTTATTTTTATTTTTATTTTTTTACACCTGCGCAGTGCGCAATGATAGGCTGGCCATGGGAGTGGACCATGCAAATTTTTGGAGCCATTCCACCAATTGCATGGCCACTTGACCAGGTTTTGACCGAGACTTCTGGGATGTGCCTGTCGGGCATAAAAAGCCCACTAACCGTAGCCCGAACCCAAACCCTAACCCTAACCCTAACCCATACGCCAGTACACTGTCCTTCTTAGTGGGTCAGAGAGGCACCCAGAGGTGTACCCCACGAACTCACCCTAACCTTACCCGTAACCCTAAGCCTAGCCCTTGCACTAACCCTAACCTAACCCTAAGCCAGATCTGTGTACACGCATTGCACTACAAACGCAAGTACACTTCCCTTCTTAGTGGACCACAGAGCGCCCAGATGCAATATCAGCAGTGGGCCTACGGTCTACAGAGAGGCACCCAAAAGAGAGGTGCCTCTGCCACTCAACGTGGTATGCATATCCAATTGGCTATGCATGCCATTTTGTAGTGGGCCAGAGGAGGCACCCACCCACAGAGGTGCCTCCAGGAGCCCGCTTTCCCTTCATAGCGGGCCAGAGGAGGTACCCACCGCAGAGAGGTGCCTCCAGGAGCCCGCTCCCCCCCAAACCAGTACTAACGACAGACGAAAAAACGACACACGAAATGACAAATTTTTGAAAAAAATCGCGAAAAACGGAAACAAGCCGAAACGGTCCGGCTCCGACACACGACAACTCGAAAACGTCATTTTCCCTGGTCATGCCCCTCTCTAGTCATAAGTCATGGCTCATGGAAGACTATTGAATCAATGGAATTTACAAAAGTGTTGATTCACCAAAACCCCTCTGATTCCACAGATTATTTGCTCCTTGGATTTCAACCTGTGAGACATACATTTGACTAAATATGCACAGGATAGTACTATAAGGGCATTGTGCTATATGGCTTTTATTATTATTTATTTATTGCTGCCTCTTCATTGTCACTCATACTGTGAATCATCTATCTGAGGCTGCATGTTCCATCAATGTTCTAATGACATGAATTTTCCAGGACATGTTTTGCTTCTGAATCATTCCACTGTCTATCTGTATTCTATATCGCTTTTCTTCCTTGGCTGCTTAATAAGCCAATTTTGGTGACTTCCCTGCTCATATCAAGAATACTCACACATGATAGTAGCACAAATATATCAATATTATTATTAACAGCTGGTATCTCGCCTCTTCTGTCTTAATAGTAAGAACTGAGAGATACAGGGCATATGGCTGCTGAGACTACAACCCAATACCCATTCACTGGAAGAATGAATGCACAGGGTTGGACCGTGATTTATTTATTTTAGTTGCTAGGTGATCCCTGAATCATGCAGCTAAATACTGGGGAGAGCTAATTGCCATTCTATTAAGGAAGGGTCAGGTGGAAATCAAAGACGAGAGAACAATAAATATGTACTCATATAACAGTGTTGGCAAACCTATGGCACAGGTGCCAAAGGGGGCACTCAGAGCCCTTTCTGTGGACTCCTGACATTACCCCTTCGCAGCCACCAGTATTCAGGTTAAATTGCTGTATTGGCACTTTGCGAAAAATTATTGGGTTTTGAATCGCAGTTTGGGCACTCGGTCTCTAAAAGATTCGCTGTCACTGATGTATAATATTTCTTTCAGGTGGACTTCCCCACTTTCTTCTGTTTAGTGATGAAGACGTTTAATGGGAAGCTTCCCTTTAAAGAGCCACTTTTCTTTACTGTAAGAAAGCCTCCACTTGAAAAACAAATTGAATGAAGCATTTTTAGATATTTAAGAACTCCACTCTTTTGGAGGTTTTCTTGTGGAGCTTCATTTGTGTGGGTGCAAACTGGAAGTCTCCCTCCAGGAAGTTGTCTGAAGGGGATTGTCTGAAGAACTGGACTTTCCCACGAAAGCTCAGATTTAAGATTTAAGATGCCACAATTTTTTGCATCTTTTCCCCCTTCATTTTTTGCTTTGCTTTTCTCTCCAGGAGTCTTTTCCCGGACAGTAACCTCAAACAGCATAGCGCTAAATTCCAGAAAGCCAAAGAAACACTGAAACTTGTCACACACACAAAAAATCACCACCAAGGTGGCAAATTTCATGCAGAAGCATGTTCAAGAGAGTCAATGGTAAACCACTCTACCAAACGTACTGGAAATACTGCGGAATTATTTCAAAGACGCAAATCTTTTTCTCCATATAATATGCTTGTGGAGTCCTTGTGTCTGTAAACATGAATTAATTTATCTGGATGACTGCATTGCTTATTCTTTAAGGCTGACCTGTGGTCATAATAATGAAATCATTGACTGGTTGAAAAATAAACTGCACTTTAAGGAAAGACTGAATGTACAAAGAGTCAAGGAAATTGTCATCATACTATACTAAGTGAGGCCAAACAAGTATCATCTGGATGGCAGAAATAATGCCAATAATATTGAGCCAGCTACAGTAAGGAGGGAAAAAAGTTCTATGTGAAAGCACCCTAAAAGCCATTTTACATGACCCCTAAGATCCGCTGGTAGCTTAAATTCGGATCTCCCCAGCCAGATATCATGTGGGTTTTGTTCCTCTTCCTGTGTTCCCACCCTTCTGCACACTGTTGCTTCTGTCTGCAGTGAGGGGAGGGAGAAAAAAGGGAGGAAAAAATGCAGGCTCACCTCCGCTCACCTCCCTCTGCCATCAGAGCAGCCCCGTAGGGATTCCTGTCTGTTAAAGGGGTGGCAGGGACAACAAAAACAAACAGAAGGCAAGGAAAGCCCGACATCCACAGCTTTACAAGCCACACCGGATTTTTTTTTTAACCTCCGGAGACCAGGTACTTGTAAAGTGTGCTGGGGCATGCTTAAGTGGGTGTGGGCATACTTTAAAAAAAAAAAAGTCCGCTGCTGGTGGGAAAACAATTTTATGCTCCGGATCTGCAAGTGTTTTGCAGCAGATTTTAGGGGTCGTGTAGAAGGGCTCTAACATGGAAAAGTAAGAATAATACTCTGACCAGCAAACCTTACATAAACAAGGGATGAACAACAACAACAGCAGCAGCAGCAGCAACCAGGGTGAAAATGGTGCAGTGGCTACTACAGTATTGCTGTGGAGATTCTGCTTATGATCAATCCTGGGCTCGTGTAGCCAGCTTGGGGTTCACCCAACTCATCCTCTGGAAGTCAGTAAATTAAGTACCCAGGAAGCTGCAGGGGAGAGCAATGTGCAGCCACAATAATTAAATTGTAAACCATCCAAGAGAGAGAGAGAGAGCTTTAAGCACTATGGGACAGCATATAAGTAGCACACTTTATTTTGGAACATGAGAAAACAATTTACATACAGTTTCATCTGTGAAAGCTGTCCACCTAGGAGAACAGGCCACATCAACAGAATTCTAAAAAAAACTGCTGCATACTACAGACAAGGCCCACCGGTGGTCATAAAAACTTTGACAGCAGAATGAGTGGACTATATGAAAGCAGCAAGAACCACAGCTGTGTTGTTTATTGGTGAAACAATGTATATGACACTAACTTGGTGAGTCTTTCCTTTTTCCTACTTCTTCTATAAAGGCTTTCCTGAATTATTCATATAAACATTTCTGCTCAAGGGTTTTCTTCACAGTCACAGGGTACTTTCACAGAGAGGAGCTTTAAAGAGGACGATATGTTTAAAACAATGCTCCTGGAAGTCGGTCAAGTATTTATTTATTGTCTTCACATGCTGCCCTTCAGTCAGGAGTAGCACAGCCCACTTAACTGTTAAAAGGGCAACATCCAGTATTAACCATAATAGTTAACAAACATTTACATTGGATTCCATTTCAAGTGTTCAAGTCAAGGTATTATTATCTAAATGCAGGCACCTAGAGGAATAGATTAGATAGCTGGAATGAATGTTTCCTTGGCCAGTAACACAACAGTAACAGAAAAAGGCCAGGGAGTGAAAAACCTTGCTTTCCATGTGATATTATTTGTTCAAAATTCAAAATTTGTTTAACATGATGCAGCAGAATGTGGAGTCATATAAAGAACTAACCTAGATAGCAGAAATAAGGTCAAAATATTCTTAACTGGATTAAACAGTTTAGGGCTACACTGGGTGCTAAAGTGTTCGCTGGACTGTTTTAAGCTGGAGCTTAAAATAGCTTTCATTCAGGATCAAGGTACATCAGATACGTTTCATAAGACACGGATGGTACCCTGTGTTTTGCCCTAGCTAGAGCAGACCACTTGTCACGATGGGAGAAGACGTCGGAAGGGACCTATAAGGTCATCAAGCCCAACCCCCTACTCTCTGCAAGGATCCCAAAACAAAGCTGATCTGACAGGTGGTTGTCCAGTTTTCTCTTGAATGCCTCCAGTCCTGGAGCACTCGATGGTACCTCCCAAAGTGTGTAACTGGTTTCCTTGTCCTACTGCTGGTCAGCCAACATCTGGCTTCTTATAACTTGAACCCATTGTTATGTGTCTTGCATTCTGGGGTGACTGAGAATAGATCCAGCTCCTCCTTTGTATTTCTACTTTTCAAAGTATTTAAGAAGTGCTCTAGTATTCTAGCAGCTTCCGGCAGCATTAACTCACCTTTCAGCAACAGAGTCAATACCATCGAGTTGAGATCAGCAATCTCATATCAGCCTATCTGTCCAGGTATCAGATGTGCAACTGCTTAATTTTATCTGCCCATGTAATTGCAATTACAATCATCATCATCATCATCATCATCATCATCATCATCATCATCATCATCATCATCATCATCATCATCATCATCATCATCATCATCATTTTTTGTTATGCTATATTTTATGTTGATTGTTATCTTGTTTTATTTTATTTTATATTATTTTTACAAATATATTTACAGTGGAGCCTCGTATAACAAATGGTTTGTAAAACATAAAATCTGTACAACATAAAAAATTCCAGAGATAGGCGAAATTCGCTTAACAGAATCACCTATGGGGCAAATCCATACAACATAAAATGGTCGCAATTAGGGATTACTCTGTTTTCAATGCATTCCTATGGGATTTGTATAAAGGAAAATTTGCTTAACATAATTTCATTTGGAATGAATTAATTCCTTTATGCAAGGCACCACTGTATATTATTTTTACACAGAGGCAGACATTACAAATTTATTGTAATGTCCAGCTATTTTTCTTTATTGTAAGCCTTCCAGAGCAATACGTATGCGCTAGCTGGGCAGGGTACTAATATAAAATAAAATAAAATAAAATAAATCTAGGTTGATTTACAGATACTTGCTTGCACTTGTGGGCTAAAAGGCTCAAACAGTAATTTGCAATTTATGTGTGGGGTTTTAGGCATAATTATTGGTCACGACTGTAACAACACAACAACAATGTCCATCAAATGACATTAACTCATAAGCATTGCCACACTATTTAAAAAACTAAATTTAGCACATATACTTCATTCCTTAAATACTTATTAAAATGTGTGAAACTGCTATTGGTTTTATTTATTTTCAATCAGACTTTGTTAAAAAAAAATCTTGCGGCATAAACTGTTTAGACATGAATAGGAATCATTCTAGGAACACCTCCTCGACTAGCAATTGTAGGGTTCCAGGACTGACCATACACCATCATAACCTGAAAACTTGCATAGATGTAACAGGAGCACTAGATTGCTCAGTTGGTAAAAATTTTCAACATATAATTTGAAATAAGCACAAGGCAATATCAGTACCACCTGTTCAAACGAAAATTTGGAGAGCCCCCTGGGAGGCTCAGAAGGGTGTGGGGAACGGCTTTCATAGTTGGGGGGGGGGATCCGTAGCGAGCAGTCCTGCCACCAGATCAGAACACAGGATCCAGATGTGATTTTTCCAGTATGAAAGGCTTCCCTTGCCTACCCCGAGGCTCCCAAAGGCTTTTCCATGGCAAATAGGCTTTTTAGGGCAGTGGTCCCCAACCTTCGTCCCCCCCCCAGATGTTCTCGAACAACAACTCCCACGAATCCTGACTAGCACAGCTTCCTGGGAGTTGTAGTCCAAGAACATCTGGGGGGCCCAAGGTTGGGGGCCACTGCCTTCGGGAGCCTTGGGACCTGAATGGTGTGGGGGAGGCAACAGGCTTTAAACTAAAGCAAATTAGGCTGCTATCCCACGGCCAGAAAATCTGGATCAAAGTAAAATGCGGATTTTCCCTCTGGAACAGTCACGTGGTTGAAAACACGGTTCCTGTCTCCCCACGGGTGCAGTTTAAAGAACCGCATCTTTTGTGTTTCCACGAGTGGGAACCACAACACAGTGGAATGAAAGGGTTTTGATGCGGATTTTCCGATTCCCCACGGACTCAAGTACCGGTTTAAAATCTGCATCGGAACTGAGACAAGCTTTGTACCACCTCAAGACCAGGTACAGTAGACCCTCGTATAACAAACAGTTTATATAACATAAAATCTGTACAACGTAAAAAAATTCCAGAGATAGGGGAAATTTGCTCAACAGAATGACCTATGGGGAAATTCCATACAACATAAAAATGGTCACGATTAGGGATTACTCTGTTTTCAATGCATTCCTATGGGAAATTTGTATAAAGGAAAATTTGCTTAACATAATGTCATTTGGAACAAATTAATTCCTTTATACAAGGTACCACTGTACTTGCAAAACTCGTTGGGTCATGCTAAAGTGGGCATGGTCATATTTCCCCCCCTTTAAAGTCCACTCGTTGTGGGGACACAATTTTATTAACTGCACCTTCAAGCAGTTTGAAGCTGTTTTTAGTGGTCGTGGGATAGCAGCCTTTGAGATTCTGACCAAAGGCTGTGACATCATCCTTATTGAAGAGCATAACATAATGCTTATTCGATTTCATCCTCTGTCACATATATTCCTCTCTCTTGAGTGTGTAGCATCATTCTGCTCATTAGCTATTCTTTAATTACCCTTTGTTTTCATTCAATATGTTTATTCCTTTCCTTTTAGATACATTTTTAATAGACTCCCCCCTTCCCAGTTTTATACAAGACAGCATATAAAATATTTTCAGCCTGTGAGCTCTGGCTGGCTTGAGTCCAACATCTTCCTTAATGACGACCATCAAGCTATTAAAGTATCTGATATTTTGTTTACTATAAATAATTGCCTTGAGATACTATGATTTATAAGCTGGTTATTAAAAGCAAGTCACTAACAAAAGAAAAAGATCGCAGTGCATGATATAGTTTGTGAGAAACCAAAACATATTCTTGTCTTTTACTATGAAGTCACATTATTACAGGGCAACGTTTGACAGTTTAACGAGATACAGTACTCCACAGAAGCATTTCCCAGAAGGAAAATACCTTTTGGAACCAAGGAACGTCAGAGAAATTAACAAGGTGCAGGTATACAAATCACAGTTCATGATCTCCGCACTGCTAACAGACATGCTGCAAAATTTCAGAACAAAGTACAAGAAGTTATTTTTGAAAGCTATTAACATTTATGTAGAATTGCAACATGGGCAGTCATGCTTCATCGATTTATGTTTTGCTTTGTTTTGTTTTTAAAAGAAAATTCCAAATCATTTGGAAGAAATCTGCTAGATGTCCTAAATGATTTCAGTTTGAAACCTGGCTAGCTCTTTTGCACAGCTCATTAAACCCGGCCCAATTGTGTGTGTGTGTGTGTGTGTGTGTGTGTGTGTGTGTGTGTGTGTG
>JAHTLZ010000280.1:2440804-2456433 GCA_023846285.1 Phrynocephalus versicolor | reverse complement strand
TGTTGTTGTTGTTGTTGTTGTTGTTGTTGTTGTTGTTGTTGTTGTTGTTGTTGTTGTTGTTGTTGTTGTTGTTATACTCTGACTCCTAGAACACTCCTTATGTTGAAGTCTATAACGTTATTTCAGTATGTAGAAAATTAATACAGGCCATATACTGTAGCTACTGTTATGTTTTGAAATGCCAGGAGGATACTTTAAAAGTTAAGAAGACTTCCTTTAAGAGGCATCTTCTTCCACCCCCACTTCCTCAATACACTTGGGAGGGCAGTTCAGTGTTCTGTATTTTCAAAGGCTCCTCCTTACCTGAATCTGCCCTAGTCACCTAGGCTGCATTATCAAAACACACTGCAATTACTAGCCCTTGCTAATGCATTTAATCTCTTGGACATTGCAATAACACTTCAGAACCTCAGACAAGCTCAACAGGTTCAGCGGCACGCTTCCTAAAGTGGGGTGTGGCAGCCTTTTTACTTGTACTCCTCTAAATAGGAACAGAGGTTAAGCGGGGGAGGAACTATATGTGTCAGCTGTGGCATTTTCGGGGAAAGGACACTTCTGCCTTCATGGCCCCATGAAGAACTCCCAAATACGGGAGGGGGAAATATCAGTGGAATTGTAACAGAAGCACATGGTGGCTGGAACCAGAGCCGGTGGTGGGTGATGGAACAGTATGATTGGTCTGATCAGTTCTCTTCTGCTCTCTGTCATTGAACCACCCCACCCTTCTCTGTTTGCCAACCTATCTCTGCAAGCTGCATGCAGCTTCGGCCAAAGGTGGTATACACCCCACGGGAAGGAATTCCCCACGGAAAGGAATTACTTATTCCCTAGTTTAGAGAGCGTGCTTCAGATAATCTGTAGAGCAGCGTCTGCTTCAAGACACACCTGAAAGGTGTGCACAGAGCATGGCATTCAACAATGAACAATGTTATAAGGCCCCCTAAGTGATTAAAGTGGTCTACTTATATACTACCCAATACCACTTCAAGTATTATCTGGGCGGTTTACAATTTTTAATTATAGTATGCAGGCTACACATTCCCCCCCCCCCCCAGCAAGCTGGGTACTCATTTTACCGACCTCGGAAGGATGGAAAGCTGAGTCAACCAGGAGCCGGCTACCTGGGATTGAACCCCAGGTCCTGAGCACAGTTTTAGCTGCAGTACAGGCATTGAACCACTGCACCACTAGAATGAATATAAGACTCTCTCTTTCTTTTGCTGACAGCTAACGCAGAGAATAATAGCTAACAAACTGATATGCACCTGGTCCTCCCATAATTCTAATCAAACGGCGACAGTATTTCTTAGCAAATTAACGGCATACACTTGCAAAACAAAACACTGCATTTATTAGATTAGTCTTGAATTAAGGCATCTTTTCAATATTCCTCAACAAGACTCGTTCAACACAAATATTAATCTTCAAACAACACTCACAAGCTCTTTCGGGGTTACCCAGTTGCTCTATAGCTAACAGCGAAACAGAAAGAAGAGAAGGGAAAGGTAAGGGAAAAGAAGATAAGAGAAAAATATCCACCATGGGCTTTTTTTTTTTTTTTTGCTTACTTGCTTGCCTGAGAATAAGTCCACCAGCAGGAATTAATAATGAGTAGACACCAATAAGATTGCAAACAGTCTCACTTCAGTCAGCTACCGGAGGAGCTCCAGTTTTGTAATACTTCACAAAACACTGACTCACGCCATTGCAGTCTCTGAAGGGTTAAGAAGAGACATGCTACATTTTCTGAAGGCGGCTTCCTTTAAAATGCAAAATGGAAGGCCATACCCCTATCTGTCATGAGTTATAGAAGCAAAATAGAGATTAAGATTGCCAGATGTCAGATAATGTACTGGAGGTACCGTGAATTAGACTTCCTCTTTTATTCATTTCTTTTGTGTGCCTTTCCATTTCTCCGTATTTCATATTCTATGAAGAGGATAGATTTCTCAGCTGTCAGATCTGCTCTCCAGGCTTGCAAGCTCAAGCTGTTTTCTTTTCCTAGCAAAAAAGAGGAGGCGGTACGTATCCTACACGCAGGATTCCTAAAAAACCAAACTGTTATTCTAAAAGAGAACATCATTACCTCACACCTGAGTGCCTTGCATGTTCTTCAGGCTGTATCTTTTGATCTTTTATGTCAGGACATGATCACCACTGGGGCAGGAGGTGAGTAATCATGGCCTGATGGGAAGCATTCATGCAGAGCCACTGTAGACAGTTAACATACTAAGAAACTTTGACATCTTCAAATATTTTGGAGGCAGAATCCTGACTCCCTGTCATCCCGTCCCCATGTTCCCTCTGAAACTGATGCCAAAGCCTTCTTTATTTTGTCACTTGGCTTATTGAGATAAGGGCCTCTTTAAATCCTCACAGGAATAAATGCATTTTCTTTCATAATCCTCCCTTATTTCCTCTCTTCCTCTTTCACTTCACTGACCTTTACCTGCCCCTTTGTATACATATTTATCCCTTTATTTAGGCCCTTATAACACGTTCTACACAGACACACCTCGGGTAATGGACTCAGCACATCCAGCTTGAAGAGAACAAGTAAGTTTTTACTAAAATAACAGTGTTTTAAAAATGTTGCCTCTTCCAAAGTCTTACATTCAATCACCACAACCCTTCACTTTCTCTACTACGTCTCCCCTCAACCTCTCATTTCCTTCTCAAACCCCAAACTACAGCACCAATTTCTTTACACCAGACTGACCACAAACCAATAATTCACACCCTAATTTCTTCCAACCAAACAAAACCATTCCTGCCAGTATTCCATCTCCACTCGTTGGTCTGACAGTTTGCTGCTAATGTCAATTTGACACAGTGCAACAAATTCCAGAATCAAAGCAATAATAACAATAAGAGAGAGAGAGAGAGAGAGAGTGTCTAACTAGTGGCCAATTTTGATACTGCACTTTGGAAATATCTATAAAAATTGTGTTTTTAGTGGTCTAAGAAAGGGATCCATGCTTGTTTTGGTTCTTAGGAAATGATAAAAAATGCATTAAAATGAAAAGAATCTTGTCAAAATGTCTATAAATAGTTTTAATATATCCTTTTGAATAGTGATGTATGGAAGTGAGTGCTGGACTATAAAGAAGGCTGATAGCTGCAGAATTGATGCTTTTCAGCAGTGGAGGTGGAGGAGAGTCTTGAGAGTCCCCTGGACTGCAAGGAGATCAAACCTATCCATACTGAAAGAAATCAACCCAGAATGTTCACCAGAAGGACAGATTTTGAAGCTGAGGCTCCAGTACTCTGGCCACCTCATGAGTTGAGAGGAGTCCTTGAAAAAGTCCCTGATGCTGGGAAAGATCAATGACAAAAGAAAAAGGGGATGGCAGAGAATGAGGTGGTTGGACAATGTCATCAATGCAACCACCATGGATTTGACCATCTTCCGGGAGGCAGTGGAAGACAGGAAGGCCTGGCATGCTCTGGTCCATGGGATCACGAAGAGTCGGACACGACTGAACGACTGAACAGCAACAACAATCCTTTTGAAGTAATAAAAAGTAATGTTGTAATTATTACTTACATTACCAGTTATCCCAAAGTAACCAGTTGCACCTAACTACCTGACGTGCAACTAGTCACTTCCAAGCTCAGATTAAAAGTATTTTGTATACTAACAAATGTACACAGGTAATAGAAGCCCTGTTATCAGTGCCTTAGTTGCATCCAGACTCTGTTACTGCTGTACTTGTGGTTCCTACTGAAGTCAATTTATCCAAAATACAGCAGCCAACAGTCCAAAGAGATATTCACTAGCACCTTGGGTGTTGTTAGAAATTACTCAAAGTGCTCATTTTGACCTAAAATCATATATGCCCTATAAAACCATACATGTCTTACACTGTGCCTTAAGAACTACCTCTTCCCTTATTAGCCTCCCTATTCCTACAGATTATATTTGGAGGTTCTTTTTTAAAGGCCCCAGCCTTCAAAACTTAAGTGAGTAGCAACCAGTAATCACACATTAATATAATCACCAGTTGCCACTCACTCACCTTTTGATGGTTTAGGACAGTTTCTTAACAAAGGCATCTTCCTTGCCTCTTCTGAATTTCATCACTCTTGCGGAAGTCGTTAAGGAATGATAATATCTACATTTTTATTGCCATCGGGGACGTTTTATAGGCTGTATTTTTGCAGTGCATCTGACTGCATTTCTGGTGTTATAACGCTATGGCTTTAATGCCGGAAATCACCCTGAAAATATTTGCCTGTAAACAGCATTGTGGAAAAGCTTGTGGAAATGTGAATAAGTGGATTCATAAATGGGAAGGCACTTATCTGGAGCATTCTCCTAGGACCAGTAAAAAAGGTAAACGGTAAAGGTTCCCCTCGCACATGCGTGCTAGTCATGTTCAACTCTAGCGGTGGTGCTCATCTCTGTATTCAAGCTGAAGAGCCAGTGTTGTGCAAATCCATGGCCATGTGGCTGGCATGGCTGCAAGGAAACACTGTTTTACCTTCCCACTTTTTTTTACAGTGGTACCTATTTATCTACTTGCATTGACATGCTTTCATACTGCTAGGTTGGCAGGAGCTGGGGTTATCAGCGGGAGCTCGCTCTGCTGCGTGGCGCCTGGGATTCGAACCACCAAGATGCCAACTTTGCAGTCAACAGTTTCAGAACCTTAGTCAACTGAGCCACCACGCCCCACAAGTAAGGCCTCTGCAAATGATTTAAATGGCATACCATATCTTCTTGTTCCTCTTCTAGGCCACTCATCTTCCATAAAAGATCCATATGGAGAAGCGGGGTAGCAATAGGTTGGGTTTTTTTTAAGTTTAGAGGAATATTTATTAAATTATTGCCAATTTATATACAGCATATTCCATATCTGTTGCAGTACACAAGGTAGCTTATCGTATGTATTTAATCAACAATGCATTTAGAAACATAATTCATAAGAATATTAAACAGTACGAAATAAACTATCAAACAAAAATTAAGAACATTTAGAACCCATTTAAAAACAATAACAGCAGCAGAACACTCACTGTTGAAAAGCCCCGGCTATATAACAATATCTTTGAGCCTTGTGCCACAGTGATTAAACTGCTGTACTGCAGCTATAACAGTGCTTATGACCTGGGGTTCAGCTCTAAGTAGCAGGCTCAAGGTTCACTCAGCCTTCTATCCTTCTGAGGATGGTAAGAAAGAGTACTCAGCTTGGAGGGGTGGGCAATGTATAACCTGCATAATTACTTGTAAACTGCCCAGAGAGTGCTTTAATCACCATGGGGGTGGTATATAAGCAGCAGGCTTGGCTTGGCTTTTGCCCATCAACAGAAAACAAAGTCGGGGAGCAGCCTAGCTTCCTTCAGAGGAGAGTTCCATAGCCTTGCACCAGCCACCATGAAGTTCCTTCCTGCTGTTCTCACCCAACATCCCTGGGAGGGCGGCGGTGTTGTACAGCAAAAAGCATTTCCTCAAGACTTTAACGATTTGGGCACATTACTTCACGTGACTTTACTAGATATGCTTGGAACTCCAGTTCTGCGTCACATACACAAGGAAACACAAGTGACAGACCATTGCACTAACCTAAAGGTGCAAAGAATATCAACTCAGATTCCAATCCAAACAAAAGTGAAAAGGAGTGGAATAAAGAGGAGTAATAAATCCTAACCAGCAGCCCACACTTTTTGCATGCAAAAGAATTAAGATCCAGGGATTCTCATGGATCTTCGAATCAGATGATGGAAAACGATCTCCACCTGAGATAGATCCATGGAAAGCTACTACCATGAAAGTTAGACAAGACTATGCTAGATGGACAAACAGCCTGATCTAATTCTCCATTTTAACATTCCTCTTAAAACAATGTTCTACACATTTACAAACAGGTATATCCCATTGAATTCACTGCATACATTGGATGTTGCAAAGAGCTGGGCACAATTAGGAATTATTTGACATACAGCTCTGACTTGAAAGCAGAAGGAAATGCACCATTTATAGAAACAGATGAGAGCCAAAGTTTGTCTAATTCCAAGTCCTGAGACGAAAACAGGATCTGCATGTATAATCTCCCCTATGAATGAATTTGTGAGTCTAAGATCCTTTACTGAACGTCTGTGTCCTCTCTGAAGTCACTTTGTGAGCTACAGTAGTGGTATGTCACCCTCAGAAAGAATGGCAATGAATTTAATATGAACTCGAGAATTCTCTCCAGCATCCACACTGCAAGTAGGATGTTTCCAGAAAAACTGAAGTAGATGAAGCAGGTTTCTCTTGTGCATATAAATTGCTGCAGTGCATATTTTAAAAGAGCAGCAAATTGAAAGTCATAGAAAGAATATGTATTTTGTGTCGAACAGAACTTTGTAATTTACCCATGGCTGTCAGGAGAAACAGCATATGCACAAGGTATGGAGCTGTCAATGGAGATAAAATCTGAGATTGAAAGTAGAAATTTACACGAACGTCCGGTACAAGAATTTGGGCCAGTTTGTTTATCATATGAGTTAGTGTTTGGAGGTTCAAAGCCCTCCCACCTCCCTTGGCAGGTGCTCTGAAAAGATCGGGCAGGGAAACCAGGCTGCTGCCTTCAAGTGGGCACTCACTGGGGAAAGCGGAGCTTTGAAGGACAAAAACATCTCTTCGGTTGACAAGCGAACCAACATGAACCAACAAACCGGCAGTTTGTGCCCATTTCTATTGGAGGGTGATGCAGCACACAGTATATAAATCCTAACCCTAATCCCTCAGGCCAACATCTTGGCCAGCATGGTTCCCTGGAGCCATGCCAATCCACCAGGTTGAACAATCCATGCACACCAACTCCAAAGTTCCAATTATATTGGATATCCATTTTCTGCTTCAAGTAGTACCTAGTCTATACTCAGTAAGGTCAGTGAAACTGGTGACTGAGTCAAGCTATGCCCCTTAAGCCATTCCCACCATCCAACCCAGCATTCTGTGGTGATGTGGTGATGGCATCTGGCCTGGATGCCTTCAAAGGGAATTGGACAGATTCCTGGAGGAGAAGTCCATCCCAGGTTACAAACCATGATGGAGATGGGTCATCTCCAGGCTTAAAACCAGGGTACTTTAAGGACCAGATGCAGGGGAGTGGTATCAGGAAACAGATATCTAGTTTCGTCTGCTCCCAGGTGCATGGTAGGGCCACTGTGAGATACAGGAAGCGGGACTAGATGGGCCTTTGGCCTGATCCAGCATGGCTCTTCTTATGTTCTTATGTTATTCTGTCTCACACAGTAACTCACCATTTGCTTCAGGATATTCCCAAGCAGATGTCTTCCCCTGCTTACGATTCCCTGCAAATGGCATTGAGAGGTATTCTGCCTATCTCTCCAAGCCAGAGGTTGTCCTTAGACACCCATAATGATAGCCATTAATACCCTTGTTCTACATGAACTTGTCCCATCCTTTCTTAATGCTATCAAGGCTGACAGATGTCACCACTTCTTCTGGCAGGAAGTTCCATAGACCAGTGATCCACTGGGTGAAAAAATATTTTTTTGTTATTGGTTTGAGATCTAGCACCCACAAGTTTCATGGAGTCCCCCCTAGTTCTAGTCTTGTGCAATAAGGAAAACAGTTTTTCCTTATCTACTTTGTCCACACTGTGTATGATTTTATACACCTCAATCATTTTCAGTGGATACGTTGGCAATATCATGTGTAGGATGCTAGGTGGCTGTTTTGCTTTGTCCATTTAACAATAGTAAAGGAAAGTTACCACCGCCTGGAGAATGAGAGCCAGGGGGAAATGTGGGTGGGGTGGGGGGGGTAGGAAAGGGAATATCATTAATCAAAACACCAGACAGACTGGACTGATCTGGACCCTTCTCATGGGAAAACAAACATCAATCAATGTAAATAGATTGCTCAAGTGAGAGATAAAATAGATCACACTAAGGATGAGAACCTTTTAAGTGTGAACCAGGCACTCCAACGCCCCCCCTCCTGGATGTTCCCTGAGTCATTATAGAGTATGCAGGAGTGACCTTTAGTCTTCATTAGGGTGTCCTTGTTTGACCTCAGTTCAGCCTCTTCCTTATTAGGCATTGAGGCTTTTGATTTTGCTTTCCCCACTTTTTATTGCATCACTTTTTTAAAAAACTTTAAATGCTTTTAACCTCAAAAAGCTGCATTTATCACAAGGGATCCATGTGGGGTGAACTTCACTTGTAGATGCCTCTTAGCTCTTTGCTCTACCCCACAGACAGCTCAGCGATGCACAATTAGCCCCGGTTCACTTCTTACACCATTGTTGGGAGACACTGCACATCTCAATGATAAAGGTATCGCAGGGCCTCCCAAAAGCAGCAGACTACAAATCTAAGCGAATTTAATTTGCAACCCACCATCTCCTATCCTCCGTCGAAACAGCAAAGTCACAGGTGCGCATGTGTCTTTTATGCCACAATGGTAAACTGCACTAGGCATGTATAAAAATTCTTGGAATTTTCCTCCGATGGTGCTTGCTGCCTATTTCTTTGATATCCACTTGGCTGCACTGCTCTCACTGTCTTTGGCTGACCTGCACTCATGTCCCAGCAGGCTGTTCTGAAACCAAGCAGCCTCCCTCCAGACTTTAAAATCTCGAGTGTCAAGAAGCCGCTGCAGTGAATCCACTCAACTTGCTTCTTATTTCTGTGCTGTACCGTTCCTCTGTCAGTTTATTCAGGTAGGGACATGCCTCTTTTTGTTTATGCTCAAAAACTCCACGTACAATGAGGGCACACAAACAACAGTAACAGTACATGCTAATACCTTGGCATCCCAGACTTTCTAACTAAGCCTTGAATAGTTGCACATTATTTTAATAGAAAGACACGGAAAAGACTTTTTTAAAAAACAAACTAAAGGGGGAAAAGGACAAAATATTACCTTCTATAAAATTCTTTCCCTAGGTATAGCTGGCAATAGTTGTTTTGACATTCTATTTTTTTTTAAAAAAAATAAGTCCATCTTTTTCCAGCTTTGGGGAATGTCCCACTGAGTTCAATGGAGAATTACTGCATGAAGACCTACCACAATGGATCATTTAGTTCATTTATTAAAATAATTCATCCAAAAACTGCTGTTAGAAGAGGCAAATCCTTTTTTTCCCCCTAGAGGAGGAAATCCTTCTTCTTAGTCAAGTGTGTGCTATCCACTAGGTACAAAGTTGCAACTACAGTAGACCCAGTTGAATCAATGGGAGATGTAGAGGAGTTGATTCACCCAATCCCCACTGATTCACTGTCTTACTCCTAGATTTCAAGCCCATGCTTTTTATGAAAGCCGCATGTATTATCTTAAAATGAGAGGAAGAAGTACACCATGTGTTTTTATTAATAGTGTTCATTTCTCCCTAATCTGGGAAGCTCCAAAATTTATGCAGCTTCAGAATCAAGCGGTCCTTGATCATAGAATCATAGAACCATAAGAGTTGGAAGAGACCTCAAGGGCCCTCCAGTCCAACCCCCTGCCATACAGGAACCCCCTTCACAGGACTCCCAACAGACGGCCATCCAGCCTCTGCTTAAAAACCTCCAAGGAAGGAGACTCCACCACCCTTTGTGGCAGCATATTCCACTGCCGAACAGCTCTAACTGTCATGAAGTTCTTCCTAATGTTCAAATGGAATTTCTTTTCCTGTAGTTTGAAACCATTGCCCCAAGTCCTAGTCTCTGAAGCCATGGAAAACAAACCTGTTCCCTCTTCAATATGACATCCTTTCAAATATTTAAACATAGCTATCATATCCCCTCTCAGTCTTCTTTTTGAAAGTCTAAACATTCCCAGCTCCCTAAGATGCTCCTCATAAGACATTTCCTCCAGACCCTCTACCATCCTGGTCACCCTCCTCTGCACCCGCTCGAGGTTGTCAACATCCTTTTTAAATTGAGGCGCACAGATCAACTAATGTGTCTTTAAAAAACAACAACACAGTATTAGCTAGGCGCAGTTTTGCAGTTGAGGGATTTCAGAGTATGAGTAAGTGGAACACCTTGTTGTCTCATTAATTAGATCACTGCTTTCAAAAGCCAAGAGGAAAATAAACCCCATGTAACAAATAACACTTCCCCCTCTCTACTGTGCCCCTTTTCACAGGGGATGTGGGGATGCCAGTGTGTGGTTCCAAAAGCACATCTTCATTATGTACCTTTACTAACGATGACAAAAACAAACCCTATCATGCATGAAGAGGGTGCATGTTTTTGTTTGCCTTTAATTCAAAGCTGTGCCGCTCAATCCATTTGCTCTTGAGTCACCTCGCTGAAGCAAGTGGCGCTGTTCCTGACTATGTTTTGAAGATCGCTGCCAAATACTATTCATGCCACTCTCAGACTTCTGCCCCCCCTTCCTCCTCCAATTTCCTCCACTGTTGCTTCTCGAAACCTGCTTAGATGGAACTTCCTTACTGGCTTGCAAAACTGGAAATCTTTGCCTCTGCCCTCAGAATCGTGGGATTTTACAAAAGCCAAGTGTGCTCTATAAGATGGTGATGACTCCGCCTGAGTCACCTGGGCACAACTTTTAGCCTTGTCCTTGTAAAGCAAACCACCCAGTAAAGCAGTAGATGCCTAGTTCTGGTTTACAGAGATGCTCTTCTTTATCAGGTTCAGTAAAACAATCCTAGGATTTTCCAAGCAAGACTTTTTTTTTTGCCAACCTGCATGCTGAAACTCTTAGAACACTAAGACCTTCCACAACTCCTTGACTGTAAACAGTCTGCAAAGTCAGACTAGGAGGAATAACTTTTTAACACAGTATCTAACTTTTATTGCAACAATCTGATTTCTATAATGAAAAATACCACGCAGGAAAAATCCATCAGGTCTATAGCCATCAGTTCCGAACCTGAACAAAATCACTGTCTTTTATAAGAAGGGACAAGACAACCTTTCCCCTGATACTATATCCCAGGAGACATGCCATTTTATAATTACATGATGCACATGGTTTAGAATTGACTGTGCCATTGGAATCTATCCAGCCAAGCTTCAACGTTATTATCTTTAAAATGTCATTAAAATGCTTCTTCGTTTGTTTCCATGGTTTTCCTTTAATTCCAGAGAGATCAGAAGGGAGAAAAACTCCTTGCAATCTGTTCTGATAATAACTAAAGATCTCCTGGATGTCTAACGCTGTCATTTGCTGACAATGTTTCTTTGTTTCTTTCTTTCTTTTCCCTTTTTAAATGAAACAAAATTACTTGTGGACACCATCTGAGGTCGAAACACATCAACAGTCCTTCATTTGGGTCTCACAGCGCTTCTGCCTGAGTTGGGAAACAATCCGCAGCGATCAGATAATAACACATCCATTTCCTTTACCTTAGTAGAGGAACAGAACAACAACATCGCATAATAAGGGTACCAGTAAAGGGGGGGGGAGAAGAGAAGCATCTCACGAAACGGGAAGGATGCAGTCGTCACCTTACAACCAAGAGGCTTAAAAAAAAAGGACCAGAACTTTTATGTCACTTTCGCACGTACACCCCGAAAGAGAGGGAATATCTCTCCCAACTGCAACCCAGTGTGACACAGTTCCTTTGGAAAACTCCGATGCCACAGCAGACCAGATTGGAGGGAGAGCATCCACACCTGGAGAGAAGCCAGGAGGTCCAAGTGCCCCGTGGCATAACTTACCCCGCTTCGATTCTAAGGAGATGCGTGACCAGCCGCTGGAGACCTCAGTAGTGCTCGGCCAGGCTCCCGTAGGATGAACCACATCATCTTTTGACGCTCGCCTTCCCGGAGATGTCACCAACCAAGCGATGCGTTTTTGTAAGGAAATGAATTACGCAAAAAAACCTTTCCAAAAGAAAAAGCGTCCAGGGCGCTTTTTAAAAGAAAAGTGAGGGACAGGAGAAGGTTGGCAAAAAACAGAGGTTGAGAGGGGGGGGCGGGAGAGAAAGAGAAAGGGAGAGAGAGAGAGAGAGAGAGAGAGACGGGCGCTTGGGGCTGACTTGAGAAACTCACATTGGCAACGCGCAATCCGCCCGGACTGGTTGTGTAACTCTCTCTCTCCCAACACACGGACGGGGTTAGACCGTCCTCCCTTGGCATCATCGCCCAGGCGCGGGCGCGCCCCCGCCGCTCCTCCTGGGTCAGTGGGACCCGGGGGCGCGCGTGAGCGGGCGCGCGCCTCCTGGAACCGGCTGGTGGCCAGGAGAGAGAGAGAGGGAGCGAAGGAAGGGGGAACGCGCTCGGCGGCGGTGGTGGCGCGCTTCGTGGGGGCTCGTGGAGAAGTTGTGGGAGACGCGGGGCTGGAGAGAGAACGCTCTCTCTCTCTCTCTCTCTCTCTCTCGGAGGGAAAGCCCGGGAGCCAGCGGTGTTGACGCGAGGGAGCTGTCCTGGCGGCTCCCGGGGGCTCGGGCTCCCCAAAGCGCCGCTCCAGAGGGGACACGGCGGATCCCACCGAAGCGAGGCAGTTCTGACGCGCCAGGGCGCCCAGTATGGAGCCGGAGGGAGAGCCTCCCGAGCGCGCTGCGAAGGGAACTCTATAAAGGGACTAGGAAAAACCGTCTCCCTCCCTCCCTCTCTCCTTCCTCCTCGTGTCTGGAGACCCCGGGGCCGGGCTCGGGGCTCCGGGCCACCGCCGCCGCCCTCCGTGCTCCCGCCGCCTGCCCACGCCGGGGCTGGCCAGAGCCCCCCGCGCAGAGGCGAGCGGCGCCCTGTGGCGCACGGGGGAACCTTCTCCATTCTTCCCATCCCCACACACGGGCGCGCGCACACGCACACCTTCCCCACGGGGACTCCGCTAACCGCCGGAGAGGCCCGCGAGAGAAGTTACAAACTGGAGTAGGGGCGGCTCGGAGAGTAACGGGAGCGCGCCGAGGCGCCGCCGAAGGGAGCAAAAGAAGGGCTCCTTCTTCGGCTTATTGAGTCCCCCCCCCCCTGCTCGTCGCGCGCCGCCGCCTCCCGCCCGCCCGCCCGCGCGCTCCCTGCCGAGGTTGGCACGCCGGGAATCTGGCGCGGAAAGTAGGTCAGCCCGAGAGCTGAACCGAGCCGAGGCGAGAACAGCGGCGGCGGGGGCGCTGCCCCCCCCCCCCCGCGGCAGAAAAGCGAGCGCACGAGCGCTCCGGGCTCCGCCGAGGGAAGAGCCCGCGAGGCGGGCGCGAGGAGAAGCGGGGGAGGGCGCCCCCCCCGCCTTTCTGGACCCGGGCCGCGATGACGCCGCCTGATTTCCAGTCGTGCCAGCGGTTCATCCCCGGAGGGTCTCCAGCCAGGAGGACTGATGTGTGCGATCTCTTGCCGGCCCCATGTTGTCCCTTCAGGTAAGCAAACCTTCCAGTCCTGCCAGACTGAGCCATGAAACAGGTGAACAAGGCTGGACTGTCTCCCAAGTGGTCAGTTTGGACAGAAAAGCAAATTTCAGTTGTCCGATGCGGATTAAGGCAAGCTTCTGTTAGACGTGGACCTTTTTGAACTAAAGATTCCCAGACCCCCCCCCCCCCAAGCCTGGTTACATGAGGGATTCAGTGCATTTTCTCCCTCTCAGAGTGCTCTCACTAAAGGAGAAATATATGCAAATGTGGGAGGAGCAAGTCTCCCTTTTTTATTATTATCTAGCTAATGAATCATCATCACCATCTTAGAACTGCAGCGCTGGAAGGGTCTCCATGGATCGCTGAGCCCAGCATTGTGTCAAGGAAGCATCCCAGAACTGAACCCCCAGTCAGATTCCTGAGCCACTGAGTTACCTGCAGTTCTTGAGAAATCAAAAGACTGAAGAAGGCATATGGAATGGAAGTTGGTCTTAATTCATAGAATCATAGAGTTGGAAGAGACCTCAAGGGCTAACCAGTCCAACACCCTGCCATGCAGGAACCCTCATGACAGGACTCCTGAGAGATGGCCATCCAGCCTCTGCTTAAAAACCTCCAAAAAAGGAGACTCCACCACCCTCCGTGGCAGCATAGATTGCGTGTGATCTGAGGGTTGCGGTCCCCCAGGAACCCACATGCAGTCCATAGCATCACTGATGCCACCTCCAGCCCCTCCTACATCCCCTCAGTTTGGGGAAGGTGTGGAATGGTGGAAGAAACCCCATCCAGAGGCCATGGGGGAGAATTATATTATGCTTTGAGAACCTCCAAGATCTAGTTTCCTGGCCACACCACTCCCCCCTGATATATTTTAAATACTATAGTATACATAATTTTGTGGCCAAGGGAGCTCTTTCAGGGTTGAGGTTTTTTTTTAATAAAGCCCTCATTTTTGTTTTAGAAAGGGGGAGGGTGTTGCATGATGGGGGTTACAGGACAGGTGACTCCTCCAAGGTCCAGAGACGAGTGTGTGTGGCCCATTAAGTCGGTAAAGAGTGTCCCTGTCCAATACAGGATTTAAGACAGCAGAGTCTAGCCCAACCCTAACCGGACATGCCAAAGACAAAACTCTGAGCTTCCACCAAGCAAAGAATCGCCTGTGCTCTGAAGTTATGGCCATTCCCGTCTTCATACAGGGATGAGGTTACAAAGCTCAGCAGGAATTCAAGAACATCAATTGGGGTTTCTTTTGTACCTTGGTATGGCTTAGATTTCATTTCTCGTAAACTCTTACTGTCGGAACAATGTGCAAAGCAGCTGGTTTAACAGTTTAACAGAAGTTATGAAGCATACTTAAAGTGGCAACATGGGTAAATAAGGAAAAATAATAATGATGATCATAACAATAGAAAGAAGAAGCATTGCAAAATGTGGAAACAAGTTTCACAGAGGGGCATAATAGGTTTAGCAAACCCAATCTTGGCAAATAAACTGGTTTCCATTAACTTTTTTTTTGCTTTGATGTTTCAGTCAATTCTCAATCATTTTCACTTCCACTGAAATGTCCCTAGTTAAGGATCCACCCCTTTAAAACTGCTCAGTTGTTCACTTGCTATACTGTACATCCAGTATTCAAACAGACACAGTCGGGTGAGATCTTTTATCTTTCAAAACAATGTGAAAAGAAGCGGGAGAGGCTTTGAACAAGGGCAGCCTCTCAGTATCTTGATCAATGTACAAATGCAAATGTTCGTAATATTATTGCAACTGCTATATCTCTCTTGTTCAGGCAAAGAGGATAAGTTGGTGCATGAAAATGATCTTCACGTTTGCTTTGTTATTTAAAAATATGCAGATCAACGTGTTCAGAAAAAAGGCAAAGAGGAAATAAACCCTTCTCTCAAGATTCCAATTTAAGGCCTTCTGTGTCCACAAATATAACACTGTGTATTCAAACTAAATAATTTAAGTTCTCCTGAAGTCAATGGAAAAGAAATTTATTTATTTATTTATTTATTTATTTATTTATTTATTTACTTTTATACTGCCCATCTTCCAATGGAGCTCTGGGCAGTTTATACCAGTCAAACACAGGAACAATAAAAAAGGATCAGAATAATAATGCTACAAAAAGTAAAAGTAAAAGTAATAAGAGTAATCTGAAAAGATGGTGGCAATAGTTCACAAAGCAGAACAAATAAAAAAAAGGAGGGAAGCAAACACACACACACACACACACACACACACTAAATGTTGCTGAATGCCTCTCAGAAAAGCAGAGTCTTGAGTGCTTCTTTGAAGGCAGGCAGGGACTGTGCTAGGTGCAACTCACTTGGCAGATGGTTCCAAAGCGAGGGGCCAGCCACAGAGAAGGCT
>JAHTLZ010000280.1:2424001-2436345 GCA_023846285.1 Phrynocephalus versicolor | reverse complement strand
AAATAAATAAATAAATAAATAAATAAATAAATAAATAAATAAATAAAATAAGGATCATCTTCTTCCTAGCGTCTTCCCACAGGTGCAGAATCTACTTGAAGGCATGATATGACTATGTCAGTATGGCGGTGTTTCAGAACATTGGCCCGTTTACGGTCTGTGTCTGGTCAATGTTCAGATGCTGAGAGTAGCCATTGGCAGTGCTTTTGGTCTCCTTTGAGCTAGCTTCTTTAATCGGCCTTGCTCCTGAACTGTTACCCCTGGTCCACTTCTTGTGTTGGTCGGGCCAGGCCAGCTTGTGTCGCCAACTGGGAACACCCCCGTCGTCGCTTAGATCTAATTGTTAGAACAAAAATATCAACCAGTCTGTTGTCTCATTCGGACACCCGAGTCCATGTTTAGCTCAGCACCACCCTGGATGGGGCCAGTTTCCAGTGGCACCACATGGAGGAATGGACCATCACTGCCTTTGCTGTCCAGGATTCTACTACAGTGGTACCTTGTATAAAGGAATTAATTCATTCCAAATGAAATTCTGTTAAGTAAATTTTCCTTTATACAAATTTCCCATAGGAATGCATTGAAAACAGAGTAATCCCATTTTATGTTGTATGGATTCGCCCCATAGGTGATTATGTTAAGCAAATTTCCCCTATCTCTGGAATTGTTTATCTTGTACAGATTTTATGTTATACAACCTGTTTGTTATACAAGGGTCGACTGTACTAATAATTCCTCAACCTGCATTGCAGTTCTTTTACCTCAAATTGTTTAGATTCCATACATTCTCTCCCCCCCCCCAATTCTTCCCCAAAGAGCAGAATACTGGCATCTTTGCATCATCAGAGACATATATATAGCCTAGATATAATACCTGAGATCACCTTGCATTGCCTGGCAGGGTGCTTAACATTGAATCTGAATTCTGATAATAACCAAAGCTACTGTTCCAAATGTCTCCCTGCATTTCACATAGTTATGTGTAAAATGTCATCCGCATCCTTCCTCCGACCAACACTGAGGAAAAAATTGTGCTCCTAAGAGCAAAGTTAATAAAGAATAACTCTGCTTGCATTTTCTTCCTAGCTATTATTTCTGGAAAATATATTTGTAAAATACCCATTCATAAGCAGAGACAATGTATTAACCTTGAAGATTTACACCAAAACCTTTGCCATGATCAATGTGCTCTGTGCAGTACAGACAAGAGGTCCTTATTTTTTAATGAATATTTCTTTGTTCCTAACCATGGGGGATATTTCTGAGGAACGTATTACACAAATATCCCGGCCTAAACAGGAATTTCAGGGTCAGCAATACTGGTCAGAGCTAATTAAGGCAGGGCTGAAGTTAGAATAATCTTCATGGTTGTAATTATGTGCTCTTATAACCTCTTTGCACACACAAAACCCCCAAGGTAAATAGACTCAGGGTTTACTTTTTCTGTCATGGCTTTAAAAAAAAAAGCAGTTGGAAAAGAGTGACTTCTATTTTATACCAAATACTGTATTTGGGAAAGCACATGCTGTATGCCCTTTATAATTCACCTTTGTCCTGACTGCTTCGCTTATCCTAAATAAAACTAATTGGCCCTTTGGTTGCCACCATCTACAGAAATTTACTCCACCTTTTACCATAAATGGCACAAAAGAGCAAGTAGATAGTTTCTGGCACAGCCTGAAACTTTAAGCACTGCTTCCTGTACAGTTCTTCTTTGGATATGGTCCAGGCAACATAAGTGGGTCACCAGCTACTCAGGACTAACACAGTTTTTTACCCCCGCAAGTGATGTTTAAAATGGGATTTGTGCTTTCCTCCTCTTGAATAAAAGGGATGTTTAAAAAAAATCAGCCAGAATGTAGGCGTGTTTTTCTTTTAGTTTTCAAAATGCATCACCTATGTTTCTATGACTGAGACGTACAAAATAATGCAGGGCATGAGTCAAGTGGATAGAGGGACGCTCTTCCCCATCTCACAAAATACCAGAACTAGGGGACATCCACTCAAACCGAGGGCTGGGAGAGTAAGAACAATCAAAAGAATTTTTTTTCATCCAGCGTGTTGTTAGTCTGTGGAACTCCCTGCCACAGGATGTGGGGATAGCATCTAGCCTGGATGCCTTCAAAAGGGGATTGGGCAGATTCCTGGAGGAAAAGTCCATCACAGGTTATAAAAACCATGATGGAGATGTGTAATCTCCAGGCTTAAAACCTAGGGACGTCAAGGGCCAGATGCAGGGGAGTGGTATCAGGAGACGAAGATCTAGTCTCGTGCGCTCCCAGAGGCATTTGGTGGGACCACTGTGAGATCCAGGAAGCTGGACTAGATGGGCCTTTGGCCTGATCCAGCAGGGCTCTTCTTATGTTCTTATAACTCTGTATAACGAACTTTTCCAAAGAACAGTGTCAGATGTTAGTAGACAGCACGACCTGCATGTTTTATGATTTTTTTTAAAAAAATGGTAGAGCATAAAATTTATTTATTTATTTTAGAGTCTTTTTACCCCACCTTTCTGCTTGGAAAAGGACCGAAGACAACTTACAGTAATGAGGGATAATATAAGTACAATTAATACATGTTCAAGTATTGAGAACAAGGAATTAAGGGACATCTTACAACATTAATAGACAACGTTACATTGAAGCTACAAGGTTATAAGTAGTTATAAACACAAAGTCTATGTGATCCTGTAGATTCATAGAAAGGACACGTAATGGTAGTCCATAATTCAGGGAAAGCTTGCCTGAAGAGAAGGGTCTTTGCTTGTTTCCAAAGAATCTTTCCCCAGTGGTCACAAAGACACCACCACCACCACCACCACCACCATCAAGGTAGCCAAAAGAGGAAAACTCACATCATACACTTGGCAGAGAAATGTCCTGCCGGAACAGGATTATGATAACATGTCATCAGGGTGGGTGGAGTGTGTTTCAGGATTCTACCTGGACTGGGTGGTTCCAAAGCGTAGGTGTGTCTCCAGACATGGCATAGCCTGTGTCACAGGGTCAGTAATGCTAGAACCTACTAAGGTCTACATCTGAGTGGGCAGAGACTGCCAACTCCTGGAACATCCTGCCCTTGCAGGACATTATTCTTGCTATTATGATGGTGCAGAATGCTTAGCCTCTATACCTAATTTTAATTTTGCCTTAAATGTAATTAGTTTATTCAGGGTTAAGTTTCCACACAAATCCCTTCCTTTCTCTCACCCACCTTCTCTCCTATGTTCTTCTGATGCCTTCCTCTTTCTCAACCATGTCTCCAACCCTTGTCTCTTGCTGCTACCTGATTTGGTAATGGAGGTTTCTAAAATTTTTGTGTGTGTGAAAAAGCAGGGGTGGCCACCTTCCTCACACAGAGAAAAATGTGCAGAGATTGAAGGAGAGTTTTCTAGCTAGCTCTTTTTCTCTCTCTCTTGGAGGCTGAAGCAGCATCCTGTTTACATTGATCCTGCCATGCATGAAGTGAAGGGTGAGAGGCAGCAATGCTGGAGATTTTTTAAAAATATCCTCATCTATTTAGAAAGGCAGCCCTGCTCCAAGTTGAGAATTCTCCACACAGGACACAGTTGATTTCCCAGCATTATTAAGACCTGCGGCCAACTCCCAAGAGGATACCTGAGCCTACAGTTTAGAATAGGGGTGTCCAAACATTTTGCAAGAAGGGCCAGATTTGGTGAAGTGAAATGAGTGGGGACTGACCATTCAGCTGCATTTGGCCCCCAGGCCGGACTTTGGACAAGCCCCTAGGACAGTGGTGGTGAACCTTCAGCACTCCAGATGTTTTGGACCACAACTCCCAGAATTCCAAGCCTAGATTGCCAATGGCAAAGGACTGTGGGAGTTGTGGTCCAAAACATCTGGAGTGCCAAAGGTTCGCCACCACTGCTCTAGGATGTGCAAGGAGGCGGGGAGGACACTGCAGCAATGGAGCTGGGGACAGGCGGGCTGGGCAAGTGGCTGGAGGGACAAACAGAGTCAGGGAGGGCAGGCAAACCATAAAACTGCAATCTGATGTCTCCATCCAGAGGGGAGGGGCCAGCTGGTGGGGATGCATGACAGGCTGAGCCGGCGGGGAGAAGAGGCTGTGGGCCACTTGAAATTTGAAAACGAGCCGCATTTGGCCCTTGGGCCTGACTTTGGACTTGCCTGGTTTAGAAGTTAACTTACTTACAATCAACAAATAACACTTAATGTTGTTTAGAAAATCAGCAAAGAATATAAATCCACAGTCCAAAATATGCTTGGTAGGCCTATCTAGAGCAGAGCCTTTGCATCTATGAGAATCTGGTACAGCATTTGATTCAGAGGATTTACTCTAGTTACGATTAAAGCAGATGTAAGTTTTCATCATAAAATGCCAATGACATTTCCTGGTCTTTAACCTATTTCTTCAGGGAGTATTTTGAGAGAATTTGTCCATTTTTACTAATTTTCAGTAATTTTCTATTGAAAATCACCAGACCAAATCAATCCTGCAATTTATTTAAGCAGATTGGTATGAATGAATTAATTTTTCTGTACTGCTCAGTCTGCTAGCTGCAACGAACAGTTTAAAATGTTTTATGCCTTAGAATCACATTGTCTAAGAAGCCACAAGGCAGAAAGACACTATAGAATTGTTGGAGTTTTTACAACCTTGCATGCTCTCTAAAGATCTGGCTGGGAGAAACCTTTCTGGGCTGAGGTGATTTTTCAGTCTATCCAGCACCAACCAACTGTTCCTTCCTGCCACTGATTTCAAGGAGATCCCTGTCTCTCTGCTGAGTTTTTTGTTCCCTCTTTTGAGTCTGTTAGAAGTGGCATTTGTTAGTTTGCTGTTGATCTGTTCACAATTGTAAGTCATAAAATGTTTTTATTCTTTCTCTTACAAATGTCTCAGAGTAATAATGAGACTTTAAATGCTCGTTAATGTGAAAGGAGTGGACTCTGGGGAATATATATGGTAACTATTCACTTCTGTAAGTGTAGTTCTACTGCATAGCAAAGGAGAATTTTAGCAAAAATTCAAAATGATGCAACAAGAATAAGAGTGGAAGTCCTGCATATAGGGCATGTACACACCTTTCCATGCCTGTTCAGCCTAAGTGATCCAAACACAGACCTCCTGAGCGAAAAATAAAAATATATAAATCTAGATCAAATGGAGATTTATGTGAAAGAGAATACAAATTGACATCCAAAGATGATGAGATCCTCCGGTCAGGCTTTCAAAGATGTAGTCGTTTCATTTTCCACAAATATATTTGGACAAAAACAAAAATGAAATAAAAACAAAACACAAAAAAGTAGTGGCACTAGATTAACTTTTGCATTCCACTGTGAGCTAAAGTGTTAAAACCACTTTGCCACTTGAATATGTTCATAAAAGTTCGTGCTGAAATATAAAATTATTATTTAAGGGACGACCCTCCTTTCATTTTCCTTTCTTTTCTTTTCTTTTCTTTTTGTCAGGTTTGGTTTTCATTTCGCTAAGTGATACAAGACTTTGTCTGGTCAGTGACCAAAATAAAGATCTATTCCTATTCCTATTATTGATACAGGAGCAAGGGCCTTGCAGCCAAAGCATTGACAGAAGGCACATTTTCAAGTTACGGAAGGGTAAAGTGATACCATCAGAGTGGGGTCTGACCAACCTATCTGCCATAATTTAATGCTGCAGTTGCTATGGGGAATATGAATTCTTACCATGACAACTGTGTTTCTCCGTTGCATATGAGCAATGTCAGACAGGTTGCTCTCTGTGAGTTCCATCTACACACACCAATGACAGCCCACGTTCCCTCTCTGGAGAGCACTGTTTTGTGCTTCCAACTGATTCGAGGCTTTATAATGCACCCAAGGCTACGTCTATATGAGTGAGTGCCTTTTAGCCTTTTAAAAGCAGAAGTGAAGGAGCATGGTGGCTCAGTGGACTAAGGCTTCTGAAAACTGTCAGCTGCAAAGTCGGCAGCTCAGCAGTTCGAATCCCGGGTGCCACGCAGTGGAGCGAGCTCCCGCTGTTAACCCCAGCTCCTGCCAACCGAGCAGTTCCAAAGCATGTAAATGCAAGTAGATAAATAGGTACCTCCGTAAAAAGCGGGAAGGTAAAAACAGTGTTTCTTTGCAGCCATGCCAGCCACGTGGCCGTGGACTTGCACAACACTGGCTCTTCGGCTTGAATACGGAGATGAGCACTGCCCCTAGAGTCGGACACGACTAGCATGCATGTGCAGGGGGACATTTACCTTTTACCTTAAAGAGGTATTGCTCCATACTCATCCCAGAAATGGTCCATCATCAAAGAGGTTCTGTAGGATTTGGGGACACATGAAGGAAGAAGAAAGAAATAACATGGCTTCTTGTTTGAGTTGTAGTGGAGGAATTTCTCCCCTTGTTACACCCGGCCCAGACTTTTAGGATAGCTATGAAGATTGCCAGGCAGTGGGGGGTGTGGTTCTTGGGTACAGCTATGCTCTGGCAGGCAGCTGTAATTTTCCAGCACTCCACCCAACTAAGTTGGCAATATAGAACTCAGGGCTGTTTTGATCTGCATTCCCCCTTCTCCTGCCAAAACACTGTGATCTGAGAGATAAATTGAGGTTTTAGTCATGGTGGCCATTGGCCAAGCCTGCACGGATATCACAGGTCTGTTGATAGGTAAGGGGCAGAAGAATTCAGAAATGCCTTAGGAGACACAGAATTGAACTTGCTAAGAATCCTGGTCCTCCCAGACATCAAGTTTCTAGACATTTTGCTCGCTGCGAAATCTGTGGAAAGGTAGGTAGGGCTGCTCCCAGTTTTGTAGGGCTGCAAATGCTCAAGAGCCAAATGGACCTTGCCTACTAGTGGCTCAAGAGAAACCAGAAGGCAGATTAGGATAGATTGGTGCTTTGAAGGAGATTACCATGGATTTTAAGGCAAAAATAGATGCTATCAATGTAAAAACATCTATATAGCTACTGATGTAAACATTTTAAAGTAATATAAATTAAAGTACAATTTAAGTAACATAGTTGCATAATACATAGTGACTACAGAGATTAGATTTTCATGGTACTGAGTTATTATTTTTGGTCCTCAGCTGACAGCACCGAGAGTCGCACACAACTATTAATGTTGCATCACCTCCACCTCCAATGATAGCACCAGGATGATTGATTTCATTCTCTATGGATTCCATAAGCAGCACTGAATCACCAACATTTCCCCCATAATTAAGATGCTTTAAGTAAAGCATTCCTTTATTCCTCTCTCCCCTCCGAGCCATGCCTTGATTGACTTAGAGAGACACAGCTCCAGATCTGTTGTGACTGAGAACAAGATGTCAGGTTGTGGCAGTAGGAGGTTTGTCCCCAAATACAAAAACAAAGCCTTTGCGGAGAGAAAGCAGGTTAACTACAACATCTTTTCAAATTCAAGAGTTGAACCTGAAATACTGGTATTAAGGGAACATTATTTATTTATTCAATTTTTATTTAGAATATTTTTTTTTTAAATAATTTTATTATAAAACAATTCACCAACACCCCAGACAAAAACAGTGACCCCCAGGCATCTGATACATTGGATATACATTGATAATAAAACAAATTCAAATTAACAATTTAACCATATGTACATCTCTATATAAATTAACAATTGACAATCCGCAAGGTTTACTTAGCTTTTAACGTTTTAATTACCCCAAATTGGTCAGACATACTCATATAATTCAATAACTTCTCAAACCATTCCTCTTCTTTCTCATTGACCTTAAACCCTTTCATTCTGCGTATCTTCATGGTTAGGTATTCTAAAATTATAATATTATTTAATTTCTTCCTCCATTGATTCACCCCTAGCTCTTCTGCATTTTTCCAATTACTCGCTATAACCTGTCTAGCTGCAATTACCATCAGGTTTACCCATTTACATTCCTCTTTTGTTTTTAACTCTGTGCTACCCAGGTTAATGAGAACCATTAATTTAGATATTTCCACTTTCCTTCCAACAATTTTTGATATTTCTCTTCCAATCTGTCTCCAAAAATTATTAACTAAAGGACAATCCCACCACATATGACTGTAGGTTCCCATTACTCCACACTTCCTCCAGCAATTTTTACTTCCTAACTTTGTGATATGATACAACCTTACTGGTGTATAATACCATTTTTGTATCAGCTTCAACCCCTGCTCCTGGATTATCCTGGAAGTCGTAACAAAGGGTGGTTGTTGAAAAATTCTATCCCAATCTTCATCTAAGATTGGTTCCTGGATATCTTGCTCCCAATATTCTTTTAAACTTTCCTTTAGTGATTTCCCCATATTTAATAAAATCTTATACAATTTTGAAACTATTTTTGTCCTATCTATCCTGTATCCTTTCACTAATTCCTCGAAGGGGGTAATATTTCTTTTACCACAATTTTTAACTTCATTCTCCTTCAACAAGGAGGAGATTTGTTTTTTTTGTAACCAATTAATCTTATTCCAAATTCCACTTTCCTGTTCCATCATTTTTTCTGTTTCCCAGATTTTATCCATATTCTGGATTGAAATCTCTTTCAATTTATCCCCTACCTCTTTTGGGATGAGCTTCCTTAATGGGGCAAATTTATCATAATACCATAGTTTGGTAAGTGGAGAGAGGTCAGGAAAAAGCTTTTTTTTCCACTTCTCCCATACCAAAAGAGGCCCCATAAATGTTGATAATTTTTCTTCTTTTCTTTTCTTTATCCTCCTTTCGAAGATTCTTATTTTCCCTCCAACTGCTTCCAAATTCTCCTGCTCTATACATCCCAAATCTTCCCCCTGTTCTCCCTCCAACCAAATCATAAGATGTCTCAGCTGATAAGCTTCATAATATAAAATCAAATTGGGAATCCCCCATCCTCCATCCTGAATCCTATGGTACCTATATCTACCAGCTGTCCTTGGTTTCTTGGATGCAAAAACAAATCTATCTATTGACCTTTGCCACCCCTTCAAGATCCGTTCTGGTATGTGCCAAGGCAACACATAAAAAAGGTAAGTTAATCTAGGTAGCAAAAACATTTTAACTAAAGCAATTCTTGTGCTAATTGAATCCTTCCTTTTCTCCCATGTTCTCAGCTTTGATTGAATACTACTCCAAATTTTTTTATAATTATGTTCAAATATTTTCTTCACATTTTTAGTTATCATTACCCCTAAATACTTTACCTTCTTATTTGCTATAGGAATACCCAATGATTTAGAGGCTTCTAACTGAGTTTTTGGTTTCACATTTAAGCACATCATTGATGATTTAGAAAAATTATCTTTTAACCCTGATATTTTTTCAAATCCTTGCAAAGTTTCTTTTAATGGCACAATTGCAGTCCCCAGGTCCTTAACTGTCACCATCATGTCATCTGCATACATTGTAAGAAGCTCCCCTTCTTCTCTCCCTTTCCCTGATGTTTCAAATCCTTTAATCTCACTATTCTTTTTAAGTTTAATTGCTAATGGTTCTAATGCTAAAATAAAAAGCATGGGAGAAAGTGGACAACCTTGCTTTGTACCACTTAACACTTGGACATACCCCCTTTCTGACCCACCAATTCCTATCATAGCTTTGGACTCTGTATATATTGCCTCAATTATATTTTGAAATTTTTCTCCAAATTTATACTTTTTAAATATATATTTCAAATAATTCCAATCCACCGAATCAAATGCTTTATAAATATCTAATGACAGGAGAGTAAGAGGCAGATCCTTATTTTTTGCTAAATATACCATACCCATTACCTTCCTAACTGCATCCACCAAGTACTTCTGGGGCATAAACCCATATTGATCTTCTCCCACTAATTGTGCAATACATTTTTTTAACCTGGTTGCCATAACTTTAGCAAATATTCTATAATCCATATTTGTAACAGATATTGGCCTATAGGAGTCTGGCAGAGTGTGATCTTTTCCCGGTTTGGGAATCAATACCAACCTTGATTCCAACCAGGTAGGTGGAGTTGGAGCTCCATTCAAAATACTTTGGTACAATACAGTCATATGTGGCACCAATATATCCTTAAAATGCTTGTAATACACCGCATTAAACCCATCCGGTCCGGGTGCTGATTGCACATTCATAGAATCAATTGCTGTCCTAACTTCCTCCTCTGTTATATCTTTATCTAGTTCCCTTCTGTTTTCTTCACTTATTTTGGGGAGCTCCAATCCCTCACAAAATTCATCAACCTCTTCTTCCTTAATTCCTTTATTTGCATACAGTCTGTTATAAAATCCTAAGAAGGTCTCCAATATCTTCTTAGGATCTGTTTCCAATCCCCCCTTATTATCTCTGATAGCCCTAATATTTTTCCTCACCTGATAATTCCTAATTTTATTTGCTAATATTTTTCCTCCTTTTCCTTCAAATTCATAATATTTTTGTTTGCTATACCACATCTTTAATGTGGTTCTATTAATATCTAAAACTTTCAACTCTTCTCTTTTTTGGTCTAATTTTTCCCTATCCATCTTTTGCTTAGATTTCCTGAATTTTTCTTCCAATAATTTAACTTCTTCTTCTACCTCCTTAATCCTCCCATCTTTTCTTTTTCTTAAAATTGCCAGACTCTGGATGCATTCTCCTCTAAGTACAGCTTTCATTGCTTCCCATTTTATTGCTAATGAGATATCTGGGTCTTGATTCTCCTCAAAATACCTTTCTTACTCTTGGAGGTTTAACCCTTGGTTGGTTGCAGATGAACAGAGTAAATTGAAAATTAAAACAGCAGTATTTAGAATATTTTTATCTCACCATTCTCCCCAAAAGGACCCAAGGTGTATTTTGTGACAGCCTTCCTTCCTTCCTTCCTTCCTTCCTTCCTTCCTTCCTTCCTTCCTTCCTTCCTTCCTTCCTTCCTTCCTTATAATATCAGAGGTATTATGATAGCCTTCTTTCCTTCCTTCTGTTTGTGTGGTTTCCAACCATGGACACAACGTCCAAATAACCTCACCTGGATGACTGAGAACCTTCGCAGACTGATTCATCACTAGTAGTTATGGTGGTCAGAAAACCCTTCTTTAGGTTACTGAAAAAGAATACTGAAAGAGAGCCTAGTAATGGATGTTTATGTGAAATGGTATGTTGGATGAGGACTGGCATGAATCTGTGGTTCCTGAGCTAAACACGTGCTGAAATGCGGCATAGGTGTATTCCCTAATTTTTGGTGTTTCTCTGCCTACCTGAGATACTGGCTGAAATCCAGCGGTTGCATGTAGCAAGAATAGGACCATTGGATCAGCGGGAATGTGGAACACCAAAGTTCTACTGATTCAATGGGCTTCTTCTAGCTGCAACTTACTGCTGAGTTTTCAGCCTCCAATTCATCACCTGCCTCCACTTGACAGAGTTTACGGTTGTAGCAATCCTAAGGTCTGCCCTGTCCCTACTAGTCATGCAGGACTCCACTCTCCCCATTGAAGGCTAAGCGAAGAGTACAGATTTAAATAAATAAATAAAGACCATAAAACCACAACCGACAGCATCCCTAAACCTCCTGAAATCTTTCATTTCAATGCCATACAGTATACAGTAAAGCAAAGCAAAAAGCAAAGTGTTCTCCTTATAAACCACCCCATACCACATTAAGTAGTCTCTGGGTGGTTTACAGTTTTTAATTACAGTATGCAGGCTACACATTGCTCCCCCCCCCCCAGCAAGCGGGGTGCTCATTTTACCAACCCCAGAAGGATGGAAGGCTGAGTCAACCATGAGCCGGCTACTTGGGATTGAACCCCAGGTCGTGAGCACAGTTTATCTGCAGTAGAGGCATTGAACCACTGTGCCACGGGGCTCCTTAAATAAATGGTTTTGTTCTGTTTCTTAGAAAGGAAAATGGAAAAAAACAGAGTTTAAAAAACAAACAAACAATGCAGGTTGTCATTAAAGCACTCCAAACTTACCAATGTCAATTCTAAATTTCAATTCAACATCTAGCCATGAAAATCATTATCGCCAGAGATTAAAACCCTTTGAGTGTATGAACTTGTTATGATAATTGCAGGGCAAGTACTTTTGGCTTCCTTGTTAAGATTAACCTAGAGGTTAACCATATCCTTCCATTACTTGCTGCAACTAATTGTGTTTCTTTTGGCCTCAAATCTGTTGTTAGAGTTTGGAAGGTAATAACGGCCACTCCCTCCCTCTCTACCTGTTCCTTGGCAATAATTTACACAAATGGAGTTGCAATGACAAACAGCAATCCTCCAGGTATAATTTTCAACACAATTTGCATTTTAATTTGCTGTTTTGAACAGTATTAGCAGCATTCTCTCTCTCTCTCTCTCTCTCTCTCTCTCTCTCTCACACACACACACACACACACACACACACACACACACACACACACAC
>JAHTLZ010000280.1:2407506-2418723 GCA_023846285.1 Phrynocephalus versicolor | reverse complement strand
ACATACATACATACATACATACATACATACATACATACATACATACAACTTGTGTGTGTGTGTGTGTGTGTGTGTGTGTGTGTGTGTTTGTGTGTGTGTTGTGTCGTTACAGTCATGACCGATTCTTCGTGACCCCATGTCCACGAGGTTTTCTTGGCAGGAGTACTGGCGTGGTTTGCCAGTTCCTACTCCAGGCGCCGCCTACAGCACCTGGTATTCCCTGGTGGTCTCCCATCCAAGTACTAACCAGGGCCGACCCTGCTTAGCTTCCGAAATCAGGCGAGATCGGATGTGCTTAGGGCTCCTAATACATACAACTTATATACCACCAACTACCCAAAGGTCTCTCTGCTTGTCTGCATGTATCTTGTTGATGCTGCTCTTGATGTAGCTCTTCGTCTTGTTTACAGCACAGACCATCAATCAGCAATATCCAGTTCCAGAGAGAAGCAAAACTTGAGATATTTGTTTCAACATGTAGAAGGCGATCAGCAACCACCTCTCTCTGACTGTAGATCACAAGGGAGAGCACAAAGTTCCTCATTTTGACCCATGGACAAATCCAGGCCTGCTTAACTACTGAAATGTTAAGGTTATACTCTGAGCGCTGGTCCTGTCATTCAATAAATGGAGACAACTGCCCAAAAGACAGATTCAATGATGGTCCTCAGCCTTGGATGTGTTCTCATAAATTCTTCACATGTTCCCCTCAATCAGAGGGCAAAGCCATATAAGTGAAACTCAAAAAAAATTAGAATATCATGCAAATGTTCATTTATTTCAATAAGTCAACTTAAAAGGTGAAACTAATATATAAGATAGACTTATTACATTCTAAGCGAGATATGTCAAGCCTTAGTTTGGTATAACTGTTTGTGATGATTATGGCGTACAGGTTGGCTTTTGATCAATTCTTCAGACCAGTCCTTTGAAGAAGGGCCTTTGGTAAGGAGGGGTCCCTCCTTTCCTAGATGCTAAACCAGCTAAATCGTGGAGCAGCCCTGAATGGAGGCCCTTATTCCACTATCACCTCACGCAGTAGAGTTTCCATTGTGTTCTAGAGCCGCTGTGTTTCATGTAACCCAGTAACACATAAGTACACTTTCCATCGACTGATAATAAGTCCAGATGTAGAACAACATTCAGTCAGCTGTTAACTATGAGTAACACCCAAGCATAAAATATCTAGGTCAGGAAGGCGAGTGTACACACCGCAGTGACCCAGATCCTCACCTCTTTCTTTAGCAGCGAGAGGAGGTAGCCATCTAGCTGTGGTAAAACACAATCACTCTGTCGTCACAGTCCGTGTGCTGGAAGAGAGAAGGTGTCCAGCTGATTCCAGGAAGACTCTAATCATGTTATTAAATTACGGTTGCCAGACTCTTTGATCTGGTCCCCCTCCATTCTATTCTACTGATCATGTCAAGAGAATTAACATGGAATTTCGAAGTCAATTCGTATAAATAATTCGGAGATCTGTAGTATAAAAAGAAAGAAAAAAGAGAAAGAAAAAAAACTTTTCAAGTTTGGCACCTGCCTAAACTCTCCACAAGACATATGCCGGGCAAATCAATCTATTTAGACTTCATATCACTTTCATATGCGTTCATCCCCAATTATGTTGCATCCTGTTTCAGCTTCAATGTCTTGCATTCTTAAGCCACTCGACAATTTGCATTGAAAACAAATATTTGAATCCTCATTTCTAAATCCTTCGCTTCCGAAATGCAGCTGAGTGCACTGAAGAATACCCAGCGTGATGGCTTCAGGTCATTGCTAGATTCTAGGGAAACAGGCTCAGGTACAAATCATGTCAGTGTGTCCTGAAGGACCAACAATCCATCACATTGAAATTTGGTGCTGCTCTAATCAATACTAGGGAGACTTGACTAAAGTTCATTAATTCATTAATCCCTGATTCAGTTATCCACAGTTGGCAAAGGAAAACATTAAATAAATAATTCAGCAGCCGCAAAGCAAGCTACTGTCACAAACAGCAACCGTAAAGCAAGCTATTGTCACAAAATAGCTGTTGGGGGTGTTCTCTCTTATCCACTGTTTTTGTTATCCATGGGAAAGCCTGGAACCAATCCCCAGTGGATACCGGGGTCCTACTGTATTTCCTTTTAAATAGCAGTACTTTATTATTTACGTGTTTTGTTTCTTTCCATGTTAAAAATATTTCTGGGTTGCCTGTCATCCTCATGGATACAAAACATAAATTGCGCTAAGCACATTAATTGTATGTATAATAAAACAATGAAACAAAAGGCCTAGTTACATATAAACAACTAAGAGAAATTTAGAACAATACAGGAGGAGACTAAAGATTGAAATAATGGTGTCGGGATCAATCTAATACTCTTCTCGTTAAGGGACAAAGTTACAGAATCCTGCTTGGATTGCGGAATGTGAGTTATTTCAGCAAAGAAGTTTGATTGCTTCATTTAAGATGCAGGAACAACTCAGGATCTGGAATGAAGAAAAGCACCACAAAATGAACCTTTTCTTTCTCATTCGTAGAGCTGAGATCTGCCACTGGCCACTGAAGATGCTCCCGAGAAGTTTAATAAAATTACACATGTTCCCTCAGCTTTCTTGCCCTCTTTATCTCTCCAGTTTAATGGCACACTTTTATTCAAGACATACTGACCTCCTTTTTACTTTCTTTTTCCTTCAGGGGCAACACATTTTCTCCTGTCGGTTGAGGTCTCTCACATTTGGTAACCTGACACACTTCTTGCTTCAGAGCTTAGCTAGGGCCCGGAATTTGCGTCATTAAAATTGACAAAAACAACATGGAGAATTCAATACAGGCGGAAGTACATTGAGATCGCACAGCCTGAGCGAAAAGGATATATCGGCAGATGCCCCTAAGTAGGACTCTCACAGGTGCCACGTCTTTTCCAACCACTGTCACGTCTTGCAGGAGCGTCGCAGACTCAACCCACTCTTGGCAGTAAAGTGTAATCTTCAAGAAGCTGATTCAGCCTGCTTTTCCTGAGCCGTAATGTAATTAAAAGCACACCGTGTAATGGATTCTGGAACAATAGGGATTCTACTGACTTTGTATTAAAACTGGGCCGGCCACTTTTAGTGGCAAGGCACAGAACCGGTTTAAGGATTCTGAGGACCCTGAAGTACTGCAGTCTTGGGAGAGAAATGCTGAAAAAAAGCAGGCACGGAAACTAAGAAAATGCGACCCCGAATTTTTTCTTCGATATTCCACACGAACATTAAGAGAACGTTCTCCTGTTCTCCTCAGAGTCAAATTCAGTGTTAAGGGGGATGAATATTTCAAACAGACTGCTTTCCCGCCTTCAGCCAGCTTTCCTCAGAGCTGCATGCCTCAGCAATCCAAAAGGCTAATGGCTACTCACTCATCAAAGCACGCTAAATGCAAGATAAGAAGGTGAAGAAATCATAACCACCTCTCACCACTTGAGGGAGCAGTTCTTCTGAAAATGCAACAAATGTCACTCAAACTGTTGCAAAGGCAGGTGGATGGGTCAAGAATCAAAAGTGGGTGGAATTATAAAGATAATTTTTACTCTTCTCCACTACCTGACTCCATGGGTGTGGTAGAACCAGGCTTAGAATTCAGTATTACTTGCTGCCACCAAACCTGCACTGGTGTGTTTACACCACAAAAAGATTCACAAATATAATCAATTTTAGGATACCTTTATCTTCTTTAAAGAGACGTTGGACTGGCAATGAAACAAATTTATTTTCCGGGAAACTGTCCCAGATACCTTGTTAACATTCTGAAGACAGATATTGGGCATTGCTTATATTTGCTTTTTGATTGAGCTATTCCTATTTATTATACAAGGATGATGCGTCACGGACCAGCAACTTTCAAAAGGCCAGAAGAAATTCCACTAGGTTCTGCTGTTCTTCATCACCACTGATTTGATCGATATATGTGCTTAAAGACCAGCGTTGTTTTTAGTTCATCGGACTTTTCAGTGCTTGCTACAGATTGTGCTGACAGACCTTTTATTCCTAGGGTAAACTGAGGAGCACAGAGCCTTCCTCATTACTTTAAGCTGCTTTGGGTCCTTTTCCAAGGAGAAAGGCGGGGTAAAACATACTCTAAAATAAATAAATTTAAAACATTCCTCCTGTGCTTCAGTCTGATCTTGTTTCTTTCTCCAGGGCTGCCATGGTTAAAGTGAAGAGGCGGCAAGGAATTTGTCCGTAAATTAAGTGCATTGGTAGGATTGGGCCCCAGCGTGTTCTTTTGCCATAACGCTGGCAGGTTTCATCAAGAATACTAGCGGCTGGAAAACTGTAACTAGAATCTGTCTGGAGTTATTTGGAATCGCTTTCTGTGACTTTTACATAACGGTGTTAAATCCCTTCAGAGAAGCATTTGCCTCCTACGCTCCAGAAGGCCAGAGCTTACGTGATGGACAGTTATTTAACAAGCCTGGGAGGAGGGTGGGGGCGGGGTGGGGAAGGAGGCACACTTTCTAGAATGGTGCGGCTGGCGAGGAACATGTCAAAGCCTCAGACTAGCCTGCATTTTTCTATTTTGAAGATACACTTATTTTAAAAAATCAAGTTAAGTGTATCTTCTCTCCTTTTCTTTGCATTCAGAAGTATTGATTGGAGCCGCCTTAAGGTACCAGATCTTCCTTGTGCTGCATTTTACAAAGTGCAATAATTATATTTAAACTCCTTTCTCTCTCTCTCTCTCTCTCTGTGAGAAAAAGGAATGCACTCAAACACTACCTGCATCTAACACCAACCCTGCAAGGTAGACTGCCATTACTCCTTCTTCAACCTGGGCCAGGGTTAATTTCACAAAATATGCCTAAAAAAACAAGGACCAAACACATACCTTTCGCTCCCAGGGCCTTAGGTGAAAAAAGCATTCCGAGTCGCGATGAACAATGGCAACAAATACTGGTTTTTTTTTACCTAACTGGTCTTCCTACATCAAACTAGTACGGAGAAAGGTTGATCGACGAAGGAAAGAGGCCAGATAGATAAATCCCATGCCCACACTTTTCTGAGCTGGGTAAGATGCTTGGTAACTCTGTTCAAATTATAACTACCTTTTCTAATGTTATATCTGTACGTACATATAAATGAGCAAGTGCAGTTTCACCCATGTCAGTGTCCTCATTTGTCCTCCTTCTTGACAGTGTGTCATGCCAGGACATATGCTCAAGCCTTTACGTTGCATTTCAGAGTTTTGGCTGGGAGGGACCTCTCTGAGATGGGTTAACTGGAAATCAATCCACCAGTAACCAATTGTTCCCTCTCTGTCTCTGATTTTCAAGGCATTCATGTCTCTCTACTTAAGAATATTGCCCCCACCCTCCTTTTTCAGTCTGGTGACTGTTAGTCTATAGTTAGTATGCAGTCGTTCCAGGCAAAAATTAAAACAAAACAAAACAAAAGACAGAAACATGCGGCACTTTAAAGACTAAGTAAGTATTATATTTTCACTTTTAATTGCCAATTGCAACTTATGAGAATCCTCTCTTCCATGAAAGTCATAATACTCTTTCATAATTTGACATGGATTTTGTTCTAAGCATTTCTTTAGAAGATCTAACCTCTCTAGTGTTATTTTTGAGAGGTAGATGGCAAGGACCAGTATGATCTTAGTAGAGCATTCTCCTCTGGATTAAACATCGATTTTTCTGGAGGAGTTATATAATTTTCCTGGTTGTCCTGTAAAGTTGCAATGTCTTTAATAGCCATATTTTGAGGACCTGGTTGGGCTCTATGTGTGGGGGCCTCATATATATCATCCAGATCTATCAGAATTGCCATATCAGGTGCATTTTTAAACATCTTCCCCATAGGCCTAATTGATGAAGTACCTAGTAAAGAAGTAGGGGGAGATTGGTTTTCAAAATACCGCACAACACCATAACCATGTTTTGAAAAAACTTTTACATTTTAAATTTTAATTGCTACCACAGAGTTTTAAACAGAGTTTTAATCCTAAATGTTATCTGCTACAAGGAGTTTTTTTAAATCTCTATTAATTACCACAAAGCATTATATTTTAATGTAAGCTTTCGTGGACATGTCCACTTCTTCAAACATAAAATACCAGAATGAGGCATACAATTAATATACAAAGGAATACAAGTTAAATAGCAAATGTTCATTGGCTGTTGTACAATTAATATACAATGGGATACAAGTTACATGCCAAATGTTCACCAGCTGTTGGATGAGTCATTGCATTTGATTCAGTGATAAGGCTGTATTGTTTAGTTCTTTGTCGTGAAAATTCTTGAAGAGACAGGAATTTGTAAGCAATGGCAGTCACGTCACACGTTACCAGTCATTTTTCTATAGCATGCAGTTTTTGACCTGTGAGTAAACTGGAACCTTTTATCCTTTCTCTTACCAGTGTCTTGGGGTGAGTTATTGAGACTGTAAGTGCCAGTTGATGAGAATCAACAAGGGGAGGGCTGCTTTTAGGAGATCCAAAGCTAATTCTGCTCTGTGGCTCCCTGCGTGATTTGCTGCAGAGCTGGAGGTCTTTTTTAGCCAAAATCCAGACTCTACCAAGAGGAACCCTAGTCCAAAAAGCATAACTTCTTGCTAAAGAGTAATAAAGAAAAGTGAAGCGTCCCTGCAAGCAGCGTCATTAATAAGCAGCACCTAGTGTTTTCCCTCACCATCTGCCACAGTAAACAATTGAGCACATGCTGTCAACGTCCACCAAGCAATGAAGATATTAGGAGGCTGTCCTAATTGCTGAGAAACCGACTTTTTACTGTCTTGTTGGCAGGAATATCTAGGGTGCTCCCCTACAGAGCCAAGAAGCCTATTACTGTATTTCCCCCATTTCCATTTCTCCGAGTGCTAAAGCAAAAACATACATAATTTACATTTGAAAGGACATGATGTCCCTTTCCCCAACATTAAAGCGCTCAGTGTACTGCATGTGGGCTGCCTAGAAAGAAAACATATGAAAGACAAAACAAGAGACTTGTGAGGTACAACATTCCCCCCCCCACACACACACAAAGGTGTTCAGGGCCTGTGCTATCTGACAGCTGTAATGGATCAATCCTAGTTATAGACAGCTGTCAAGAGCCACCAGAACGAAAAGGAAGAACAGAAAAGAAACATCCTGAGACATCTTTTTGATCTGATTTTAAAACAACCCATCACATATTGTTGTTTTTGAAGCTCATTTCTCTGGAAAGGAAACCTGCAGTTTTGAAAAGACAGAAACGCAAAACACTTCTTCTTCTTCTTCTTCTTCTCTCTCTCTCTCTCTCTCTCTCTCTCTGTGTGTGTGTGTGTGTGTGTGTGTGTGCCAATATCAGTCTGCAATTATCTAACAAACAATGCTGTCATTACAAAAAGTCAACACGGGTTTCTTAAAAACAAGTCATGCCAGACTAATTTGATCTCTTTCTTTGATAGAATTACAGGCATGGTAGACGAGGGGAATGCTGTGGATATTGCGTATCTGGACTTTAGCAAGGCCTTCGATAAGGTTCCCCATGGTATTCTTGCTAAGAAGTTAGTAGGAAGTGGGATAGATAGTGCTACAGTGAGGTGGATTTGTAATTGGTTGACTGATCGCACGCAAAGGGTGATCATAAATGGTCTCTCATCATCTTGGAGAGACGTGACCAGTGGGGTGCCCCAAGGTTCTGTTCTTGGTCCAGTGCTCTTCAATATCTTTATTAACGACTTGGAGGAAGGAATAGAGAGTATGCTAATTAAATTTGCAGATGATACCAAATTGGGAGGGGTTGCTAATTCCCTAGAGGATCGGATGAAAATCCAAAAGGACCTTGACAGATTAGAAGTCTGGGCCAAAGCTAATGGAATGGATTTCAACAGAGGGAAATGTAGGGTGCTGCATCTAGGTAGAAAGAATGAATTGCACAGATATAAGATGGGGGACACTTGGCTAGAGAATAGTACCTGTGAAAGGGATTTGGGGGTCTTGGTGGACCACAAATTGAACATGAGCCAGCAGTGTGATGCAGCGGCCAAGAAAGCCAATGCGATTCTTGGTTGCATCAACAGAACCATAGTGTCTAGATCAAGGGAGGTGATAGTGCCACTCTATTCTGCTCTGGTCAGACCCCACCTGGAGTACTGTGTCCAATTCTGTGCGCCTCAGTTTAAAAAGGATGTTGACAACCTCGAGCGGGTGCAGAGGAGGGCGACTAGGATGGTTGAAGGCCTGGAAGAGATGTCTTATGAAGAACGGCTTAGGGAACTGTGAATGTTTAGCCTATCAAAAAGAAGACTGAGAGGGGATATGATAGCTATGTTTAAATATTTGAAAGGATGTCATATTGAAGAGGGAAAAGGTTTGTTCTCCATGGCTTCAGAGACTAGGACTCGGGGCAATGGTTTCAAACTACAGGAAAAGAGATTCCATTTGAACATTCGGAAGAACTTCATGACAGTTAGAGCTGTTCGGCAGTGGAATATGCTGCCACGGAGGGTGGTAGAGTCTCCTTCTTTGACAGTATTTAAGCAGAGGCTGGATGGCCATCTGTCGGAAATATTGTGAAGGGGTTCCTGCTTGGCAGGGGGTTGGACTCGATGGCCCATGAGGTCTCTTCCAACTCTATAATTCTATGATTCTATGATTCTATGATTCTATGATATATATATAAGCCTAAATGCCCTAAGCACATCTGATATCACCTGATTTCGAAAGCTAAGCAGGGTTGTCCCTGGTTAGTACTTGGATGGGCGACCACCAGGGAATACCAGGTGCTGTAGGCGCCTGGAGCAGGAACTAGCAAATCACTCCAGTATTCCTGCCAAGAAAACTCATGGAGTCACGAAAAGTCAGTCGGTCACAACTGTAATGACACCACACACACACACACACACACACACACACACACACAAACACACACACACACACACACACACACACACACACACACACACACACACACACACACTTCATAGTCCTTGAATTATCTATATAAATTCATGGAATAGAGGTAATCAAAACCAAATTACCTTCCCGCTTTTTACGGCCATACCTATGTATCTACTTGCATTTACATGCATTTGAACTGCTAGTTTGGCAGCTGCTGGGGTTAACAGCAGAAGCTCGCTCCGCTGTGTGGCACCCAGGATTCAAACCACTGAGCTGCTGGCTTTACAGCCGACCGGTTCAGTGCTCTAGTCCGCTGAGCCACCACACCCCTATGGAATGCAGAAGTGGGCCCAAATGCAGCATGGCGGGTGAGCTGCAGGCAAAACTGACCTCAGATTTTTTTAAAAAGTCTTCCTGGACAAATGCTATGCTGCTGGTAACCCAAATTTGCTTTGATTCCTCAGGATAATTTCGGATTAGGGGGAGGGGGTCATTTGCTTACTAGTGTTGCTAACTACCTGGAAGTCTGAAATACCTGCCAATCTACACAAAGCCATTCGGAAAGCTATCCCTCGGTCCAGATCTGCCACTATCCAGGTGAGCATTCCCAGCTCCAATCAGATAATGGAAATGTCATGGATGACTTCGAAGTTCAACAGAGAACGTTGTGGAGTACTCTGTATATAAAAATAACTACTAGCTTTTAACCTGTAGAGCTTAGAGAACACTACGTGCCTGAGCGCTGGACACCACGCAGGATGATGCTGGAGGAGACACTGATGAAGGAGGGAGAACAGGACATCACAAGGAATATGGGCCAATCCACCTGCGCCCCCCCCCGCCCCATTAACATTTGACCAGTCCTCTTCTGAGCATTCAATGCTTTTCATGCAAATTCACTCGCTGATCCTGGCAACTCCCTTGTATTGGGAAAGAATCATTTTTTCCCCTCGGAAAGGGTGAGGCTTAGAAAGGGCAGTTTGCCAGAGGTTCTGAGCAAAGGCATGATTTTGAACTAGGGCTTAGCAGGGAACATGGAAAAGTCAAGACGGTGACACACATTTCTTGCCACCAATCAAAACTTCACTAAATACTAAGTGAGCTTATGAGTTCTCAGAATTCTTACCCAGCCTTGTCGCCCAAACCACTTAAAGCAGAGTGACCGATTCCGTCATTGGGATTTCCAAGAAGGATAAAATTAACAACAACCACCTCACATCTAAAAGCCTATAATAATGCTGCTGCCACTTATTAGTTAATGAATTTGGGGGACAAGACAACAATTTGCAGCATTCCTGGCTGTTCACCATGCAACCTAGTGCTGATGGGAGCTGTAGTCAAAGAATTCCCGACAATTACTTTGCACACCTCTGGGGAAGACAACACAGAATGAAAAAAAGTTAATCCCCTCGTTTTATTGAAATCAGCTTTCTATTAGAACAAGTAAGATAATCATAATCATCATTTCCCTTCCTTCCTTCCTTCCTTCCTTCCTTCCTTCCTTCCAATTCATATGAAATGGAAAAGTGAGCAAGGAAAAAGGAAATATGTCCTGGCCATTGTGAAAAGGTTTATACTTTGTACACTGGAGCGGAGGAGGTGTTAACTGGATTGGAAAACATGTTGAAACAAAACAAAACAAAACAAAACAAAACAAAGAGCTGACCTTGGCATACATTTTAATTTGTGTAACTGCAGGGTCGGATACTATGTGGCCTTCCAGATCCTGGACTGGACATCTCAGCTCCAGTGGCCAAGGCTTAGTAGTCAAGACATGACAGGAGCAGCAGTCCTTCAGCATTTGCGCTGCCTAAACTGCATCTCGACTAAATTCATCCAGGAATCACACAGCAGAGTTGCACTCTGAACCCTCACATCCCAAATGCTACTCTAATACTCTGAGACTACTTCAGCACATCATGTCTCCAATTCTACCGTTTTCTTCTCAACTTTTCTTACTACTGGGAGCAGGCATTCGAATTAACAATCGGCCTCTTTTTGAAAGAACTAAAATGGTGCATATCGGAAAATAAAGGGTAGACTGATCAGATCTACCTACCTACCTACCTACCTACCTACCTACCTACCTACACTGGTACCCCAACTTAAGAGCAGCTCGACCTAAGAACGGAAAAATGTAGGCATTTTTAACTTCTGCCTTACAAATTTTAGATATGGTCTGCTCGACTTAGAAATTTTTTTCTTCATTTTCTTCATTTTTAACTTATTTTTTCATTTTTTAGATAGGTAGCCCAAATTAAGAGTAGTTCGATTTAAGAGCATGGATTCAGAACAGATTAAGTTTGTAAGTCGAGGTACCACTGTATGTATGTATGTATGTATGTATGTATGTATGTATGTATGTATGT
>JAHTLZ010000280.1:2396883-2407496 GCA_023846285.1 Phrynocephalus versicolor | reverse complement strand
GGTTGGTTTAGACCCATTTCAGCCCAGCAGGTCACAGCGGTACAAACATGATCAAGGGAGGCAAGAGAGAGAGAGAGAGAGGAAAGAGGACTCCCTGCTGGCAAACAGCCAGAACTTGTTGTTCTTGACCCAGTAACCTACTTTCCAGAGCGCCACAGAACTGCAAAACCAACTCCAGCTTGGAGACTGAGAGAGAGAGAAATCACCTCTTATTTAACTTTTGCAGCCACCGCAGGGCAAACGACTGGCGGGGGGGGTGGGGGGGGAGGGAGTACATGGAGAAACTTGATCGCATGCAGTGACATCACTTTGACCACAAAAAACCCATTCTGGGAAACGAGACAGGGGTGCAGGGAAGGTTTTTAGCTTGAAGTCATTCAGGCTGGAGTTTGGAGGCTGTACAGAATCCAACCTTCTGTGGACGGATTAACTGTTAAGAACAGGAGCAGCTGTGAGTCAAATGGGAAAGAAAAATAATTGAGCAGCCCTTACCTACTCCAGATATATTAATATCCAGGGCTTCACCAGGAGAACCCAGGGCAGCCCAAAATTCATACAAAATACACACAGTTAAAAGGACATCTCTAGAATCTCAAGTGATTTTTTTACACAACCATAGTCTCAAAATAAAAATAATTGTTCACATTTGAAGTCACAAGGATCAACACATGTCAACATAATTTAAAAGGTTGCCTCCCAAAAATCACATCCACCTCAAATTACCAAGATCTAAAAGTGCAGATTGGAGGTTGCCTTGCTAAAATACAAGAAAAGCCATGAAAAGAATCAGCAAGTCTTGACTGCATGCACTGGTATTGCATGTGTTTTGCATCTGCCCTCAAAGCTTATGCAAACAGACACACTTCTAACTGGTGCCCAAAAGCTACGTGTGTGGGAGATGATCTCATTTTTCATGGAAATTTACTATCCTTCCCAGCTTGGTGCCGCTAAGATACTTTTTAGATAGGAAGAGGTGGGAAACTCCCCTAGGTCAGCTACAAAAACCATCTGGATCAATCAACCTTCTTGGATGAATTGCCTTTGTCTGACTTTCACCCCTGCCCAGGCTCTGAGTTCCAGTGATAAAGGTCTGTCCAAGACAATGGGACTACAGAAACGAGGTTCCCAATATTTGTTTGTTTGTTTTGTTTGTTAGTTTGTTTGTTTGTTTTTACATTTCTATACCGCACCAATTTTCCCAAAGAAACTCTGGGTGGTTTTCACACAAACCAACACGTCAGCCAGTGCTGGCAAACCTACAGCACAGGTGCCAAAGGTGGCACTCGGAGCCCTTTCTGTGGGCCCCTGACATCACCCCCTTCACAGCCACCTGTATTCAGGTTAAATGGCTGTATTGGCACTTTGTGAAATAAGTGGGTTTTGAATAGCAGTTGGGGCACTCGGTCTCTAAAAGGTTCGCCACCACTGACATAGGCAATATCCATACCAGGGCAGAAGACCAGGTCTAAGGTGTGGCCTGCAGAGTGAGTAGGGGCAGACACCATTTGAGACAGACCCATGGTTGTCAGGGAGGTCATGAAGTCTTCAGAACTGCCTCATCATCATCATCATCATCAACAACAACAACAACTACTACTACTACTACTACTACTACTACTACTACTTAGGGCTGCAGAGCTGGAAGGGACCTTATCTGGGAGGCACAGTGGAAAACTGAACTCCCAACCAGATAGTTAACCCCCTAAGGTTTCGAACAGTTCTCACCTGTCTTTGTCCACTACTACCTACAGGAAAGCAGGTATTGGTGGGGAGACTGATTGTGAAGCCAACACGGGTTACAGAATTATGGAGTCCCTCTCATTCCCTTGTCTATTTGTTGGTGAAATGCATATTAGCCATCAACCTACAACTTTTAAAAAAAAAGCTTTAATGACTGCACTTCACGTAGGTCACAAGTCCGTTTTGGCCTTCATTAAGCATTCCCCCCCTTTTTTAAAAAAAAAAACACTTTAGTTAATTTCCTTTCCTCCTTCCTCTTAGGAAAAACAAATGTTTTCAATCGCCTAGCGGCAAGAGAAGGGCAAATAAAACTGAATGGAAGCATGTTTGCTTGGCAACATTTTCAATGACTCACTCATTCAGCAAGAAAGTGTGGGGACTTTCCCCCACTCCCTCCGCTGCTGTCTATAAAGCACTCCGAACTAGATCTTTTAATTTTTCAGTGGCTTGGATCTAAGCATGACAAAAAAAGGGAATAAGAATAACAGCAACTAAATACAGACTTTTTTTTCTGGTAATGGTTTCCAAGTTCTGCTCTTCTGCTGTACACAGACTGATCTACTGCAGCAATCAGTCCTGTTTCCCATTCCCCATTAACTAAGATCCAGAACTGATGAAGTCATCAGTTTCAGGGTTGTCCCCCCTGCCCCCCCCCCGGGCAGCTAACCCACACCATCACACAGAGAATAACTGTTTGATGATGGTGATCAAAAAGCTACTTTAAGAAGAGCTGTCCTGCAGCTTTGCTTTTCTGCTGGCAAGTTTCATTCCTCTTACTGAGGCAGACAACAGTGTCCCCGTCTGGCAAATTTTAAGCTGCTTGAAAACCTGAGCAAAATATCTCTGTAATCATTTACTTCGCAAAGGGACACCCCACTGCTTGTGGGCCTGTACCCCTTGTCGAAGCTGAGCAAAACCTATTATTTTTATTTTTATTTATTTTAGAGTATTTTTACCTTGCCTTTCTCCTTGGAAAAGGACCGAAGGCGGTTTACAGTAATGAGGGATAATCTACAGTCCAGTACAATTAAGGGATGTTCAAGTATTTGAGAACAAGGAATTGAGGGACATCTTACAGCATTAATAGACAACATTACATTAAAGCTACAAGGTTATAAGAAGTTATAAACACAAAGTCTATGTGATCCTGTAGATTCATAGAAAAGACATATAATGATAGTCCATCACTCAGGCAAAGCTTGCCTGAAAAGAAAGGTCTTTGTCTGTTTCCGGAAGGAAAACAGAGATAGGGCATTCCTGGCCTCTCGTGGGAGGGAGTTCCAGAGTCTGGATGTGGTGCAGCTGCTGAGAAGGCCCTTTCATGGGTTCCCACGAGATGTACCTGTGAGGGTGGCAGAATGGAGAGAAGGGCCTCTCCTGATGACCTTTCCTGACTAAGGAGTCCCAGGTGGAATGCAGACTGTACCCTCGCACTGTTTTGTGTCACAACAACCCTGTGAGGGAAAACTGAGTGCCCTCACCCTGTGGACCACTGTGGACCACCCTGGATTCCACCTGCCCGCTCTCTACACTGGCTGACGAGAAAGGGTTTAGCATACCAGCTAAAGATAGATAGACCTCGCTTTCTATCTGCTTGAAAGAGTGCGGAAGTAGCAAAGAACGCTCCATGATTTGGTACTGGAGATCTCCACTGCTGTGGTGGCTGCTTCCCTGGGCAGAGAAGAGCATGTCATTATGGGGCCAGTGGCCTGTGTCCTCAAAAGCTGGGAGAGTGCAACACAGGTCCTTAGTAGGGAGACAGACATCCAGGTGATCTTAATATCCCTGGGTTTGTTTGGAAGTTGAGTCATGGCTACTGGGTGTCTTTTTCTTGAGAGATAGAAACATTTCACTGTTCATCCAAACAGCTTCATCAGGCTAACCCAGTCTTTTTGCACATGTGCATAGGGACACATTGGCTGTAGAGTGGTCCCAAATGACAAAGGGAAACATGAGTAATCTCAAGTTGTCTGAAAGAAGACTGATAGGATGTGACAAGCTCTTCAAAGCCAAGACAGATCAGCCTTAATTTTAATCTACATAGGGGGGAATTAGATGCCCTAAACACACCTGATCTCGCCTGATTTCGGAAGCCAAGCAGGGTCAGCCCTGGTTAGTACTTGGATGGGAGACCACCAGGGAATACCAGCTGCTGTAGGTGCCTGGAGTAGGAACTGGCAAACCACTCTGGTATTTCTGCCAAGAAAACTCCATGGGCATGGGGTCACAAAGGGTCGATCACGACTGTAACGATGCAACACACACACACACACATGAGGGTGGGGCATGTGTATGTGAGAAAATAAAGCATCCCAAAGCAATAAAAAGGGCTGCTGTGTGTAAACATGTTCTTCTGTGCAGTGTCCAAACAAGCCAGGGAGCAACAGGGTGTGTTGTTTCCTGCAGCGACCGGCATGTGCCAGCAATGGGTGTGCATCCGCTGAGCTGTGTGTGTCATCTTCATTGACAAAAAAGAAAAAGAAAAGAGAAAAGAGAAAAAAGGGAAACAGGGAAACAGGGCTGCACTAAAAAACACACACGTCGGAATTCAGAATGAAAAGCAGAATGAAGTTTCTGGTGCTCAGATAGTAAGCTTTCTCCAGGGGTGCTACTGAGCCATCTCCATGGTCCCTCCCTAGGAAAGAGACATTAGAGCCCCTTCACCTTCGCCGGTCCTCGTATCAAGAGGGATTAAATGAAAGTCCACCTCTCCTCGTTCTTCTCACCATCCAACCAACCACCGTAACTCTCGGTCAAACCCGAAACAGAGAACTGATCTTCTACTTGCTTCTTCCTCATACCTGAACCACTTCTATTCGTTGAAGGTGGGGGTTCCACTCCTGTCTCAACCCCTAGATTTGCAATCATGCTACTGGTATTTTAAAGCTGCCTAGATGCCCCAAGCACATCTGATCTCGCCTGATTTAGGAAGCTAAGCAGGGTCGGCCCTGGTTAGCACTTGGATGGGAGACCACCAGGGAATACCAGGCACTGTAGGCGCCTGGAGTAGGAACTGGCAAGCCATTCCAGTATTCCTGCCAAGAAAAGTCCATGGACATGGGGTCACAAAGAGTTGGTCATGACTGTAATGACACAACACACAACACACCAGTATTTTAAAGTGCATTTTATACTGTTCGATGTATAGAATTCAGATGGGCAGTAGGAAAATTGATTGATTGATTGACTGAGTGAATAAATTGCCCAGAGCTGATAGGAGCTGTGGTCCTGCAGTGTCTGTAGGGTCACAATAGCCACCCTCCACAATCATTGGGCCACAGCAACGCCATAGAGGCTAACTCAGAATTCGAAATGAACTCTGGGCAACCACCAAGTTTAAGAAGGAAGAGAGAGAGGATTGCTTGGCTGTTTTACTTTTTATTTGACTAGCAACTACATAAGTCTGACTTCACTGGTTGGCAAGAGCCGTTGCTACTGTAAAAAGGCTAGAGGAAAGTGTGCAGAGGCGTAGCCAGGATTTGGAGCACCAGGGGACAAAGTTCATTTTGGCGCCCTTCCTGCTGCCACCCCCCCCACACACACACATTGCACCCACCCAGCAACAGGGGGCCAAACCCTGCGGGTGTGGGGTGGGTGCATGTGCGCACGGGCACACGGGTGGGCAAGCGGATGGGAGTGTGTGTGCGCACACATGCACAGTAGTGTGCATGCACCTTATACCTCTCCCACCAAGGTGAGAAGGAGGAGGAGGAGGGTGCTGTGGCCACCACGCTCCTGCCTGCCTGCCTGCTTTGCTGCTCGCCTGGTGCACAGAGGCGGAGGCAGCAGAGGGGGGTGCCGTCGCCAAGCCTTAGGGGAAAGGACGACTGCTGGGAAGCAGGAGGGTGCATGGTTTCCTCCTCCTGCTCCCCCTCCAGGTGCCCCCAGAATTGCTGCACCTGGGACAGATGTACCCTTCTGCCCCCCCCCCCACTACACCCCTGAAAGTGTGTAGGGAGAACAACAGACCAGCTCCATACATTCAGGAGACATAAATAAGCAAGAAAGAATTAGCTTCTGGAAGGACACACACACACACACACACACACACACACACACACAATCACAAACGGTTTGAGTCTGAGATGAAACATGTAAGAAATTCCCCAATGCAGACGCTTCCGCAGATTTATGCTCTTTTGGAGGGAACATATGGTTCCAATAAGCATTTTTTTCCTTATGTCAATTCTGTCCATATTAGTGGCTTCCAGACTAATGAGTCACTGCTTTTTCATTCAGTCATCATTCACCAACCCTAAAATTATGAGAGTTTATCAGATTTTACAGCATGTCTCTTGATTTTAAAATGTGGCTAGAAATGATGTATCTTCTGTATTTCTGTTTGCTTCCTCTTAAGAATTTTTAAGTGTGCCTTTATTTTTAATGGGCCTTTATTTAGGAATAAAGGCACATTAGATGGGATAAAAACATTTCTATATTCACTGCTTCCACTCTCTGCTATTTTATCAGCCCTTGACACTACCCCAAGTCATGATTTCTGGCTATTATGACAGCAGAGCATACAAGAAGAGTAGAGTGAGCGTATGGGTATAAATTCATAACTTCTTGAAAAGATAGAAGGAAAAACACGTGTTTTCTATTCCATGAACTCTATGCCACACAATCCAACACAGAAGTGAGGTGCCCTCATGGTTGGTCATCTATTGCAAAATAGGGAAAATAAAGTAATCCAAGTATTTATTGGAATAAAAGGGATAGTGATCTAATATTATTAAGAAAGCACAACAAAGAGTGTTTTTTTCTGCGTCAACTTAGGAAGTTCAGACTTCCAAAAGAACTGTTGATTCAATTCTATAGAGGTGTTATTGAATCTATCATCTGTTCCTCTATAACTGTCTGGTTTAGTTCTGCGACTAAGCATGACAGATATAAACTTCAAAGGATAATTGGAACTGCAGAAAAAACTATTGCTACTAATCTGCCATCTATTGTGGAATTGTATACCACACGAGCTAAAAAGAGGGCGATGAAAATATATACAGATTCCACACATCCAGGACATAACCTGTTTCAATTGTTACCCTCAGGGTGACGTTTTAGGGCATTGCACACTAGGACAACTAGATATAAAGATAGTTTCTTTCCAAGTGCTATCAAAGGGTTGAATAATTAATTTTTACATCTCTTCTTCCTTTTTAAATAATAGATTATATTGTATTGTTGTACTGTGTTTTTATTGTTGACTATATGATTCTTATATTTCCTTTTATATATGGAGAACATATTTTACCAAAACAAATTCTGGGTGTGTCCAACCACACTTGGCCAGTAAAAGTATTCTGATTCTGATTCTGATTCTGAATATCTGGCATGACAGCTGGGTGATCTAGGTCTCTGGATGCAGATCCAGAAGCTTGGATTTTAATTACCTATTGTGGTTCCTAAGACAAGAACCAGCCTGGGTGGCCTTGGGCAAGCTGCACAGTCCCAGGGCAGCCCCCACCGCCACCCCCCGAAGAAGGAACTCATAAGTATTCTTCCTGGGAAGCCCTGGGAAGGGTCACATCGGAATTGATGGCCCAAGATTGATTCATTGATCTGGCCTCAAATTAAAATAAACCCTTAAAGCACCACAGTATTTCTGTTTTGTTTGTTTGTTTGTTTTGCTTTTGTTTAGCTTCTTCTTCTTTTTGCGGAAACACACAAGACAGTGATCATAAAAATCAGCAGCCATTTCTCCAGAATTACAAAGGGGAAAGGGGCAACAAAACTGCTTCCAACAGCCAGTGCAGAAAGTATTAGAGAGATAAGTCTAAAAATGGTCTCCAGCTACAATCCAGGCTTTACTCTTGATTTAGTGAAAATTCCATAGAATAGATAGGTCTGTGCTTACACTCCTCCTAAAGAAGTCCTCCTGCTCAGTCCCAGAAGGTTTAATCCCGGACCTCCAGCTAACCAGACAAAAATGGGGTAGAACTGTGCAATGCAGAAAGCAAAGAATTGGAAACAGGAAATTCTTGAAACAATGTCTGACTGTCACAACCAGGAGCTCTGCACATCTCTCATCACTTCCAGATCAACACACCTCTGCGACAACTACTTTAACGTGCACAGGAGTGACATAGCGGTAAATTTGGAATGTGGGTGTTCATCGCAACACTCCCTGTAACCTTCACTCCCCACCCTGGAGACACCAAAAATGCTGGCAACTGGAATGAGGAACAGGTCTTTTGTAAAACGAATGGGAAGCAAGACCAAACCACCCCCAATCGCTTTGCATTCCAGCAGCTTATTGGGACAGGCAGCACACTGACCCTCCCTTGCTCTCCCAGCTGGTGTGAGGATGTAGCTACAGTCAAAGGAGCACAAGCAGAAGAGGATGACACAACCACTGCTGCTCACAAATACATTGGGCTCCAGTGCCACAACAAGACCAGCCCACAAGAGTTGACAATTTATTTATTGTTTATTTAAAATACATTTCTATCCCACCTTTCTCCCTCAAAGAACCCAATAATAATAATAATAATATTTTATTGTCATTGTGTGTATATACACAGTATACACACACAACGAAATTCAGACACCCAGAGACCAGATTCAACACACACACACACACACACACACACACACACAAACCCAAGGTGGCTGACCCAGTTACCAGTTAGAGGACAAAGGGCCTTTTCACACGACCCCTAAGATCCGCTGGCCACTTAAATTCTGACCAGAGATCTTGGGGGTTCGTTGCTCTTCCTGCGTCCCCACCACTCCGCACTTCCTTGCTCCTGCCTGCGTGAGGGGAGGGAGAAAAAGAGAGGAAAAAATGCAGGCTCACCTCCGAAGCCGCCCGGAAAGCCCTGTTGTCATTCTGATTCCTTCTCTTAAAGGGGCGGCAGGCAAAAAAACCAAACAGAAGCGAGGAGAGCTGGTCACTCAACAGACTACATCCGGATCTGGGGATTTTCACCCTCCCAGAGCAGGTACATGAAAAGTGCGCTGGGACGCGCTTAGGTGGGCGTGGTCACACTTAATTTCCTGCAAACTCCGGAGCTGGTGGGGAAACACTTGTAAGCTCCGGAGCTGGCAGCCATTTGCGGCGGAGTTTAGGTGTCGTGTACAAATACCCAAAGAGTCATGTCTGTACAACACAGTTATAGCACTTTGATCTGCTTGAAAAAGTAGAGCTGAATCTTAAGGAATCTTAGGATTTGTAGTTTGTTAAGGGATGTAGAAACTGCCTAGATGCCCTAAGCACATCTGATCCCACCTGATTTTGGAAGCTAAGCAGGGTCAGGCCTGGTTAGTGCTTGGATGGGCGACCACCAGGGAATATCAGGTGCTGTAGGCGCCTCGAGTAGGAACTGGCAAACCACTCCAGTATTCCAGCCAAGAAAACTCCATGGACATGGGGTCATGAAGAGTCGGTCACGACTGTAACAGCACAACACACACACAATGGATGTAGAATTCTTTGCTTAAAAAATAATAATCATAAAACCTCTAGCGCTATAAGTTCTGGAAAATGCATTTAGAACCCTCTAAGCAGTGAAATCTCCTATGCACTTCGCCAAAATGCAAACACTGAAATTTCACCGAGTGGTCCCCAATAGAGATGAACACTTTATGAAAAATGAAACACTGTTTCGTCGTTTTGTAAGCTTTACAAATCGTTTCGTAATGAAACAAAATGACAGGCAGTGTTTTGTTACAAAATGAAACAAAACCCAATTTTTTTAATTTTTCAAAAGAAACATTTCGTTACTCTATAAAACAACTCATCTGGGTCCTCAAGGCACCAAATTCGGTGCCTCTAGGACCCAGGGGAGCCATTTCCTAGAGTAACAAATCCCATTTTGTTACTGTTTCGTTTCGTTACATTTTTTTTTTACAAAAATTCATTTTCAAATGAAACAAAACGAAACACTATTTTTCCGTTTCATCCCCATCTCTAGCGCCCAAGTAGCTTGTGTGGTTTCACATTGCTAGAATGGTATAGTGTACACCCTCTTCAGAAACTCCTCTTTGGGAGACAATTCCTCCACTCCATTTGCCCTCTCTTATGTCAGCAGAAGCACATAAAAGAGAGCTTAGTACTGACATTCAGAAACTGGAGAAAATAGGAGGAGCCTAAACCTTAGAGATTATGTTATTCTTTTCCTCTAGGGCTGTGCAGATTTGTAGTAGTTCCCCCCGACACACACACACACACACGCACGCACACACACACACACACACACACACACACACACACACACCGCAATGGCCTGAGGAGTTCTGGGAGTTGTTTGCCGAAATAAATAAATAAAAATTCAAACCAAACTACAGTTTGCCACACCCCTGTCCTTCCGGTTGACTCCCAGGCTCCAGCACTTGCCCTTGGCCATAAGGGATCCCAGACGTTGCCCTCCTCTCCTGCTGAAAAATCCCTGTCTCAAGCTTCACTAACATTTTGTAGTTTCAGGATCAAATGTAACGCATGTAAAAGGAAGCCACGACCTATAGGCATTGTTACCGTTATCTAAGGATTCGTCATTCCGCGAATCCTCTTTAAGAAGCCAACTTACCTTGAAATCAGCCAGATGTTGAGAAGCTGCCACCATCTCCTGCCAGAGTTGGCAAAGTGTTTTCTTCTTTGCCTTCCTCCTCCTCCTCCTCCTCCTCCTCCTCCTCTTCTTCTTCTTCCCCCTCTTATTACTCATAATGGGAGTTATATAACTGGCCCCGTTTCTGCAGGCAGACAGCCCGTGCCTACCACTTGCTACTCCTGCATCCAGAGATAATGTTCCTAATCACTCCCCACCATCCCAGGCACGCACGTATATTATAAACGCTCTACTATAATCAGAGCAGAGGATGTGTGTGTTGTGGAGGAGAGGATAAACAGGGCAGAGGGGTTCAGGTAGAATGCTTTA
>JAHTLZ010000280.1:2368541-2384728 GCA_023846285.1 Phrynocephalus versicolor | reverse complement strand
GATAGATAGATAGATAGATAGATAGATAGATAGATAGATAGATAGATCTATCTATATAACATAAATGCTATGTTTATGTCCTTAAGACACAGACTGCACATAAGAAATATAATAACAAATTTATGTAAAGTTATACATATTCTTGAGGAAAGTGGATGTTCCTCCTCTCCATTATGGTACAACTCATACTCTAGAGTGGAGTAACTGGTGGTGCAGAAGATATGGAAGGTGGACAAGAGAACCATTGGTATAGATATACAATTAAATAAACGTTTGTAAAGAAGGTACCCAACACAAGTTTTTCCCAAAAGAAGCTTTGTTCCTGGTTAAAGGTCTTGTATGTACTTGGTAGTGACTCACAAAATCCTCATTGATTCAATGGTCCTATTCTATTCTATTCTATTCTATTCTATTCTATTTATTATTAAACAATTAAGCCACCCCACTACCAAGTGGGCTCTGGGTGCCTTACTTCTGACTTACGTCTGGAGTCCAGCCACTGACAGAATACACACGTTTTCTGTGGAGGAAACAAAAATGGGCATTTTACTTCTATTATGTTGTGCGACACAATTAAAAAAAAATTGCAAATCATGGTTTAAATTATGAGTCAGCAGCATCTCCAACCCAGTTGTTGTTGCTATGTGCCATTATGGACACCCTATGAAGGAATTACAGTACTACCTTGTATAAAGGAATTAATTCGGTCCAAATGAAATTATGTTAAGCAAATTTTCCTTTATACAAATTTCCCATAGAAATGCATTGAAAACGGAGTAATCTCTAATCGTGACCATTTTTATGTTGTACGGATTCGCCCCATAGGCGATTCTGTGAAGCAAATTTCCCCTATCTTCGGAATTGTTTGTGTTCTACAGATTTTATGTTATACAAACCATTTGCTATATGAGGGTCCACTGTATCTCAAAGATGTCCTGTCTTCAACTGCTTTGAGTCCTTGTTTTGGGGGAAAAGGTGGAGATGAATTTTAAATAGATGCAAAACTAGATACTGTATGTGTCTAGTTATGCATCTAACATGCAAAAGCAACCAGGTCCATTTCTAATATCTCTAGTTAGGTCTGAAGACATCTCTTCAACAAACCATGGAGGATCGGTATTATCCAAACGACACCAGTTTAAGATGTGATTTAGCTGGCTGAATAGCTTAGTAGTTTAGGAATCCATCTGTGGAGCCAGAGGCCGGAAGTTCAATTCCCCACTGTAGCTCCAACGAGAACAGCCAGCCTGTGTAGCCTTGGGCATGCTGTACGACCAGTGGAAGATGAAAATGGCAAACCACTTCTGAGTATTCTCTATTGGAAAATTCCAGAAAAGGTTACCCAAAGTCTGAATGAACTTGAAGGCATGATTGTTAAGGTCTGCATAGACGTTCCACTCTTCAAAGAGGCAAACAGAATGAGACAGAGGTCAGAATGAGCAACCTCCAGTATTATGTTTAATTGCACTCTTAGGAACTGCACTCTTAGGAACTTTTTGATTATAAAATCATAAGATCTTAAGATGAGTTCATCTTATGAGCCTATTTCAGACAAGGGTGATACAAGGTCAAAGTGAACTACAAAACAAAGGACTTGCAGCTAGCTTTCCTCAGACTGACGAAGCTGCTTGGATGGGCAGCAAAACGTCTCAATCTCTCAAGAAAAGAAGTCTAGTAGCCATGACTCAACTTCCAGATAAACTCACTTAGATGACTGGGAATCTTCACAGACATTTTGACCAAGTATTGACTAGCCTGTTTATATTCATCAAACTCTGAGGGTGACACCCAGTGGCCAGAGAGAGAAAGAGTCTGCATTGAAAAGCTCCCTCCGGATCACCCAACATAAAGTAAATCATGATCAAGGCAAGCCACAATTCCAAAGCAACCCAACTCAGACTGTTAACAACAAAAGAGCAGTTCTTAACAGGCCAGACTAAAGGCTGAAGGCACCCATCTAGCCTTGAGTCTGCAAACTAAACAGGATTAGGGTTGGTGAGCAACTGGATGAGAGACCACCAGAAAAATGACAATTTTCAGGGAGGACCAGGAAAGACTCCAACTTTAAATTCTGGAGGACCACTAATAAAAATGGGCAATATACAAAAAACAGTCTGGTTCAGCAGAAGAAAATATTTGTATGTTCTGAATTTTTAAAAAACCCATCATTCATACCGACAGCTTTAGATCATTTGTGATGAGCCAGGAAAACCCACAGGAATCAATTTTCTTTTCCAAGGATCCATAACTGCTGGATAAAAAAGTCTTCCCAAGCTACCTACAGGTGGCTGTTTCCCCCTGCAAAGGTGCAGCCTGCCCCCCAATGAATAAAAGAGAGACCGAGATCATCTGCTGATGAACAAACAGCTGTTCTGCAGTGGAATATGCTGCCACGGAGGGTGGCGGAGTCTCCTTCTTTGGAAGGTTTTAACCCTAGATGCCCTGAGCACATCCAATCTTGACTGATCTCGGAAGCTAAGCAGGGTTGGGCTTGGCTAGTACTTGGATGGGCAACCACCAGGGGATACCAGGTGCTGTAGAAACCTGGAATAGGAACTGGCAAGCCACTCCAGTATTCCTGCCAAAAAAATTCCATAGACATGGGGTCATGAAGAGTCGGTCATGGCTGTAGCAACACAACAAGTAGAGGCTGGAGGGCCATATGCTGGGAGTACTTTGATGGGGGTTCCTGCATGGCAGGGGGTTGGACTGGATGGCCCTTGAGGTTTCTTCCAACTCTAGGATTCAATGAGTTTGTTGGATCCTAGGTTTAGATCCATCAAAGACAAGTGTTCTGTGGGACAAGCAGGCACTGGAAGGGGGTGAGTGGGTACACCATGCTGGGTAGCCTCTTAAAAAGAGGTGCTCTGACTCTTGCAACAATGTGAGAGAGCCCACCTCCTTTGTAGTGCTTATAAGCGGCATGTGTCATATACTCTAAATCAGTGGTTCTCAACCTGTGGGTCCACAGATGTCCTTGGACTGTAACTCCCAGAAACCCCTTCAGCACAGCGAGTGGTGAAGGCTTCTGGGAGTTGCAGTCCAGGAACATCTGGGGACCCACAGGATGAGAACCACTGCTCTAAATGATTCATTTTTAAAAAATGCATCATCTGTCTGGGATGCCTTCTTAATCACCCAAGTGACTGAAACATCTGTGTCTGCCAAACTTGCTAGGCGATGCCTCCACTAATAAAACATGATGCCACCTACACATATAGAAGCAGAGAGAGAGAGAGAGATTAAGTTATTACTTTGACACTCTGGCAACAGGACTGGGCATTTCAGGCTCCTAGGAGTCACATTTTATTGTAGAATCTGCTAAAAGCAAAAGTGACAATGGAGGACTTTTTCAGTGTTGTTCAGATAAGCAGTTGTAAGAATCGTCCCAAGGTTCAGTCATACAAGACACAGTACACCCATACACCCCACAAATGTATTCCATGTTGCCAGACTATTGGGACCAAAGATGTCCCACTGTATATTTTGGCAAACGAGGCCATAAGGACATAGCTGTGGTAAAACCATTGGCATTCTCACTGGGGCAGGAAATACATGAAGTCTACATGAAAACCTAGCCCTCACTCTCAACAGCCTGGAATGCACATGTGGATCAAAAAATGCCACACAGCTCACTCGTGGTGTTTTGGTTTGGTTCTTAATCCTGATTCTTGAGTGTTGTGGAGATATCAACCGACTACTCACTTAGGCCTTGACTTACAACTTCAGCAGAAGTTGAGTTATAGAATCATGCTTCTTAGGCACAGCACCACAGACTCCTGGGGAAGCAAATGTGCCCAAAAGCTGCTTGCTAACATTTAGAGCAAAGATGCTTAAAACAAACAATAGAAAATAAAGATAGAACAAGAACAATGCAATCCATCATTTGCCCACCAACATGTTGAGTTGTCCTCATAGATTCCTATCAGTTGATAACTCCTTGTCACCTACAATAACCATGAAAAAAACTAACTAATCCAGTGCCTGAGAGAATATTTCAGAAGCATAATTTACCAATGCAAGAGCTACTGGTGTATCCTGGCCAGCAGTTTTATGCTTCATAGGAAAGATCTTGGCAACTGACTCACTTCAAGAGAGAGGCTGTCTTAAACTACATGCAACGATCGATTTCCACTGCAATAATCTCTGAGTGTTCTTCTCCCAATAACCTAAATATATCAGGAAACATCGTGATGAAGTTAAAAGCAGCTCGTCTTTTAAAAACAAAACATTCAGCACTGATCTCACATTTATCTTAGCTGGAAGTGGAGCAGACCTAAGTTTCGGCTCCAACTTGTGAGTCATCGCTGTCAAAGGATATGAACAGCTTCCTCGTCTCTCAAAATCAATTCACTGCTTTTATTATATAATCTCTAAGAGAGAGAAAAGCTCCCGAGGATGATATTAAGGGAAAACAGTTTTCACCAGTAGTTCAAAAGAGGAAAGAAAATTAAAAAGAGCTTTTTGGGGTCATAGAGAAAAAAATCCATTATTCAAAGGTTGAAGAACAATCCAACACTGAATTATGCACAGAAGAAAAAAAGAGTCAAGCCAAAGAGAGCAACAAAAGATTAACTGAACATGAATCTGCTGGCTATGGCCTTTTTTTGAAAAAGAGGACGATTGTCACTGTAGTCACAGACAACAGCCAAGCTCAAACAGATTTCTCGGCAGTGCCAGAAACAACGTTTGGGCCCCTTGGTTTGTGTGAAGAGCCTTTGATGAGAATTACCTGCAATAGCAACAAACACAGCTGTGTTAAGGGAGTCTCTTGTGGAGTCCATTGTACATCACCCAAGATCATTCTAGCCGAAGAAGTCAGGAAGTATACGCCTGAGGCTTTTTATATACAAAACATTTTAATCTGTGTAGCTTTTTGGTGGCACAACAGTTCTGTTTGGTTTCCTTCCAGGATCTGGGATTCCATCATGAATTTCTCAGATATTTCCATGCTTATTTTTTGCAGCCATCAGGATCTGGGGTTTCTTTCTCTCTCTAACACACAGACACACAACCTGGGCCAATTTCCAGGATGCACAATGGTACATCGGCACAGCACTTGCTCTCAGGATGCACTGCCTTTTTTTTCGGTGGCAGTCCAAACTTGCAAACAAGCCCCTGAAGCCCGCTTTTCCTGCTGACACAGGAGACGTATTTCAATGGGAGAGCTAAGTGGAAAAAACGAAAAGGTCACCGTTGGCTCTCCCTTGTGATGTCTTGCCTCAGATGAACCCAAGAGCTGCCAAATGTAAAGAACACCTCAAAATGGTGGCTGGCGCTGTTCAGCTCTGGCCTCCCGTGCTTCTCTGCTGGATCAGAACAGCAGCTGGGTACTTCAAAAATCAGCCCTACTCATTGCCTTGCAAAAGCTCTTCCTCTTCCTCTCAAGAGGAAGGAGGTAATGGAACCCAGAGTTCAGCTGGAAGTGAAACGACCTACTGTCTAGGAAGCTGCACACTGGGAGGGACTAAAAACCAGGAGGCTTAAAATAGACCCGTCCTTTGAGGCCCCCAGGCTATGGTTTTGATATAATCGTATAGAAAGGGACAATTTAAAGCAGTGGTTCTCAACCTGTGGGTCCCCAGATGTTCTTGGACTGCAACTCCCAGAAGCCTCCCCACTCACTGTGCTGGAAGGGTTATTTGGAAGTTGCAGTCCAGGAACATCTGGTGACCCACAGGTTGAGAACCACTGATTTAAAGGGATGGCTCAAAGCAAGGAAGCAACTGTAGCTAGAGGTAGATACAGGAAGAACCCAACTGAGGGTGGGCTTATTCTGGCCCCTGGAGCTGTGTGCTTCCCCTACAATTTCTGCCATTTATATATTTGTAGTGTATTTATTAAGCTTCACAGTAGAAGGCACTACAATGGCATCTTCCTGGTGAACCTTCAGCGCTGATTCACTAGAGGTAGAATTGCAGTGCTTAAACACTTCATAAATATACTTATTTGTGGAATAAATATATTGCCAAGTCAATCATTAGAAACAACTGAAGCCTTTTTACCCAGTGTTTGGGAAATTACTGTTGTGTGAAAGAAAAAATTCGAGCATATACATTCAGCTTGTCACTTGTCCTCCATTTGAGTGGCACTCAGTAACAATAGAAGGTAGTATTCATAAAGGAATTTTGGTGTGGACTGCCATGAACTTTACAGCATAGCTCTGCTGAGTGCAATGTTGTCACAGGCAGGAAATACATGATTTGCTGGTGGATTCTATCCAACTGCATGGCATGGCTATATACCAAGGTACCAATCCCCTGGGTCTTGCAATACCCAAAGAAACCCATCACGAACAATTACAGAAGCAGCAATAAAAATTTTGCCATAAAGTATTCTAGTGAGATGATTTCGAAGCTACTTTTTCCAAAATCTGTATTTGCTTAGACACAACAATGAAGACATTATGCATTTTATTCAAAAAGCAAATCACCATACAAACATGAATTTCACATATGGGGGGTGGGGAGATAAATGTCACTGCAGGAGAGTCCAAAATAAATTTTTAGCTCAAAGTGGCTCCATGGCTACTCTTCAGCATTCCAGGTACAATTAACCCAACATGAGATGATTCCTTTGAAGAGAAATTAATCCTGTTTACACACTCCTTTAATTGAAACCAGCATAACTCCATCAGACTATACTTGAATTTGTTTCTGCTGCTTCATGTCAAATCAAGGGGACGTTCTTACCTGTAGATTAGGAGAGCTACCTCACAATTTCTGAACTCTTGAAATTTAGAATCTATTTGACTGCAGTACTTCAAGCCTGGTATCAGAACCAAGACATATCCAAGAAGAGGGGAGTTACTTCAGCCTTAAGGGAAATTCTAACTTAACCCCCATAATAGCTACAAAACAACATGAGCCACAAAATAGGTACAATTTATCATTCCGTTGCACATCGCTCATGGCAACTCATCTTGTATGTGAAAATCCTGCGTAGGTCCCCGTGAAAGAAGTTGTGGTTACAAGAACACATCCTCACTGGGGCTTCTCTCAGTGCCATTAAAAAGGAGCGGCGGAAGCTTTCCCATGATTTCATGAAGAAAACTAAATAGTCATTAATGGCCTCAATGAGCCACACTGAGGACAGCTGTGAATGTGTGTACGTGAGCCGGGACATGTCTTTGGAAGAATTGGGGCAATAGAAATACCTCCTTCCCTTCAATTCAGATGCAGCCTACAACATCCAAGCTCCGAGCCTCAACTAAGAAACTGTCTGGCTCCCCACAACCACCACCACCACCATCTTGCCAAGGACCTTACATATAAGAAATAGCTCCTGGCAAATCCATCTTTTGCCATGCTATAACCTATTGGTACTACTCTGAGGAAGAGGGTTTCGCCCTCAAAATATTAGCAACGTTTTGTTAGTTTTCTAGTAGCCTAAAGGTGTCACCTGTTCCACGTTTGAATTTAGTTTTTGTGATGGCTACACAGCTCCTCAACTTGTTTTGCTTCAATTAATGAGGAAGAAAGTGAAAAACATGTACTACAAACAACTTCTATTCAAAGGGAATTCAAAGTCTCAGTTCTGTCTAGTTTGGGCTTTTAATAAACTGACCCTGTATGTGTTTTATCTATGACTGCAGGAGCACCAGAGATAATAAACACTCATTTATTTACAAGGCCTAAAGCTGAGGCAGCAACTGAGAAAAAAAAAAGCAGCCCATTACGCTCCCTGCTCCCCCAGTTCCATGATTTTGGAAAGTGGATACGAGTGAAGTGGTACCATTACAAATATGAAAAACAGCAGAGGTAGGACTACTCAAATCACAAACATCTTGTAAAAACAATGTCTTGCAATGTCTTGGCTTGCCTGAAAGAAACGGTCATGATCCACATAAATATTACAGGTGACCCTTTTCTCATTGTTTCAGATATTGAGCAAAATATCTCATTGAGACCCCATGCAGCTCAGAAATGAATAACAGAAATCAAGACCGTAGCATTTGACAAAACTCTTTACCTCCCAAGTAAAGGCATCCAACAATAAAAGTCTCTGCCCAGAAACATGCTAGAAATAGATAGTCTAGAGATGTACAAGCAAACAGCTGGGATCAACGACATAAAATGGCTGTCCCGGTCACTTGTAATTCTTAACTATGCGGTCCAGTTCGGTATGTCAATGCTGCTAAAACTGAGCCCTGCTACTGGACATTTCGAAAATGGCTTGAATGCCTCACGTTTCTGTTTTATGGGGAAGAAAAATCACAAGCATCTTGGGTGTGGATTTTAAAACAATTCAGTTCAATTCTGGTTACTCAACAAAGTAATATCATAAAATAAAAAAATCTCCTGGCCCTGTAGAAGGGTTAAGAATATGTTTTCTGGGTGGTCCCATGTTGCTTTTTCTTCTTGGTCTTCCCAAACCCATCACGCTTTGAGGCTCACGAAGTCACAGCTTTCCTTAGCAAAAGAAACAAAAATGTACCAGGAAATGGTAGGAGTTGCACCCGGAATCTTACAGAATTCAAACATGGGTTTCTGGGGCTGCCTTGCCCCCTGGAAATGTTTCCTAAGTCCGTCCAGTTGCAGAATGGACATTAATCCTGCTTTCCTTCTCGCCACTGACGGGAGCCTTCATTCCAAGCCACGTAGACAAAAAGAGCAAGTACCAGGTGAACCACCACCACAGCAACGATGGCAGCATAAAAATAGCTGTCTCTGTTGCTCATTCCAAAAATGCCTGGAAAAACAAGAAGGGAGGGGGGGTCACTAAAACCAACGACAATCCAACCAAATTTGTTGTTCATAGAATGGTAACTAACCGAAAAAATGCAGCTAGAATGTAGCATATAACAAAAACAAAGTACAGTGGACTAGAGATGGGCACGAATAAAAAAAAAATGGTGTTTCGTTTTTTCGTTTGTCGTTGAGAGGTCTGTTTCGGTTTGTTTCCGTTTGTCGTGAATTTTTGGGAAAATTTCATTTCCGTTTTCCGTTTTTTCATTTGTCGTTTCTACCCACTTTTTGCGCGATTTTTAAAGCATTTCCGTGAGCAGGCGTCCCCCAACGCCCCAGACCAGAGAGAAAACACTAAAAAAATGGATGCTGGCAGAGACACAGTATAGACTAGGTACGCAGGGAGGCTGCAAAGGCAGCGGCGGGCGTTGCCCAGGGTGCAAGGCAGCCGCAGAGTGACTGCACTGCGGGGCAAGGGAGGGTACTCACTGAGAGGTACGCACGCACGCACACAGAGAGGCTGCAGGATTGAAGCTAGAGTCGCAGAGACAGCAATCCCACCCTAACTCCCACCGGAGACTGCAAGGAGGATGGGGGCTGCCAGAGCTTTTTATGCCCTCTGCCAGACCTGCCCAGTCTGCAACCTGGGCATGCTATTGGTTGAACATGATCCCATCACATGGCTTGCCTCCATTTTGTGGCTGGTGGCGACATCCATTTTAAAGGGAAAAGAAAAATACATTGCGATGGGAGAAGACAAAAACAAGCATTTTAAGGACCCCAACCCCCTGGTAGGTAATAATTTCAAATAATTATTGCATTATCGCTGTGTTTTTACAGATGTCCAGGGTGTTTTAATACCCAAGAAAGCAATCAATATTAGGCATCTGGGAGCCATTTTGGGTCAATGTCCCCTAACTCCCCTTAAAGGGAAAAAATACAGCGATCTGAGAAAAGACATAAATGCAACTTTTAAGGACCCCAACCCCCCTGGTAGGTATTATCAGACAATATAAATAATTATCGCTGCGTTTTACGGATGTCCAGGGCATTTTTTAACATTTAAAACAGCTCATTTCATTGCGCGTCACCATTAACGGAAACAAAACGTAACAACCACAATTTTCGTGGTTCTGTTAGTTTTGCGGCATTTTCATCACAATTTTCGTTTGTTATTTTGTTACGTAACGGAATGACTAACGAATAACGGAAACGAAAAAATGTTCGTTCCGTGCCCATCTCTACATTGGACCCTTGTATAACAGTTTGTATAACATAAAATCTGTACAACATAAAAAATCTGGAGATAGGGGAAATTTGCTTAACAGAATTGTCTATGGAACAAATCCGTACAACATAAAGTGGTTGCAATTAGGGATTACTCTGTTTTCAATGCATTCTTATGGGAAATTTGTATAAAGGAAAATTTGCTTAACAGAATTTCATTTGGAATGAATTAATTCCTTTATACAAGGTACCACTGTAAGGCCAAATCCAAATCATATGAAATGCAGAAACAAAGAAAGGAAAGGATATATAGAGAATGTTAAGAATGGCTAAAACAGAAGCTTATCTCCCATCTCCCTCAATAAAATCCACCAAAATCAAAGAACCAACCTATTCTTGATTTATTTATTTATTTATAAAAAAAATTAGCCACCCCACTACCAAGTGGCCTCTGGGCGGCATACAACAATGTATTAAAAACTATAAAACAATAAACTTCTTAAAACTATAAAATACAATACAGTTAAAACAACCTACAATACAAATTATATATTATAAAACCCTGCTGCTCATGTGTCCAGCCAAAAATATCTAATTAAAATTTGCATGCTTTCTGATTCAAACCCATGCTCCAACCTAAGAAAAGTGAAAAAGGCTTCAGGCAGTGGTTCTCTACTCACTTAGTTGTATGCATATCTCACTGGCCTCAACAGAACTTATTTGTGAATAAAGAAACATGTGATGAGTCTAAGTTTTAATCAAATTTGTTGGCTAAAAAATCTATTATCTGGGATGTTACAAGAACATTCATAAGTCAAGTCGGACCTCCTTATATGCAGGGTCAGCATCAACTGATTCACTTATCCACAGTTTGAAAACATTAAAAAATACTACAAGAAAAATCCTACAAATATGAGTTCTTAAAAATGAAGTTACCAGAACTGACCACCAAAAGGAGAAAGAGATTGTTGTATGCATAGAAGTTAGTTATTAAAATAGCATTTTCTATTTTAGAGATCCTACAGTGATCTTTCCCACATCTGACTGATATTCCATACTTATTCCTGCTCATTCAAAACGTAGATGAACACTCTGAAAAGCCTGTGTGCCTACTGCACTATTTTTGATTAGCGCTACACTAAACAGAAGAACCATCTTCTAGAACAGTGATGGCGAACCTTTTAGAGACCGAGTGCCCAAACTGCAATTCAAAACACACTAATTTTTTTGCAATGGCGAACCTTTTAGAGACCGAGTGCCCAAACTGCAATTCAAAACACACTAATTTTTTTGCAAGGTGCCAATACAGTAATTTAATCTGTATACAGGTGGCTATGAAGGGGCGATGTTGGGTGCCCACAGAAAGGGCTCCGAGTGCCACCTCTGGCACCCGTGCCATAGGTTCGCCATCACTGTTCTAGGACAAGGAAAACTCTTGATTTTAAACCTCCACTGCCCTGTGGCTATATCCATTTCTGGAAAAGGTTTCAGGAGTTAACCACAAGGCAAAATCCAAAACCTGGAGGCAGTTCATGACTGAGTACAATCATGTTCTGCTAACTCCTGCAATGCAGCTGGAGCTAATCATACTGGCTCTGCCATTCTATTTAGGCTACTCCAGCGGACATGGAGAGGGGTTTTTAATGCTTGGGTAACAGTTTCAACCACCATAATAATCTACCCAGGTCTTGTGCTCTAAAGAGGCCACTTCAGCTTTGCATGCAGTGTGGAAACAACATGGCTTCTATACAGAGCACAATACCATAGTCTCTGGAGCCTGAAGAATGCCTATACACATGCAACATAGTTCCAATATAATAAAAGGATAGTAAACAAACAAATGTAGGTAACTAATGTTTGGCACTTACATCTTACTGTCCTTAAAATGTCTTAGAAAGTTAAGAATCACAATTGGTAGAATTCAGCAATCAACTGCAAACTCTTGTCTATGAATTTAAAAAAAATCCATGAAACCCTGAGACTTAGCTAATAATTTTCAAAATCTGACTCTTGAAAATATACAACTACAGTAAGTGAAGCAAAGTAAAGCCACATTAATTCAGGGACTACCATTCCCACTTGTTGTAACATAATAAAGCCCTTAACAATTTAGGCCCTAGATACCTGAAGGACCACCTCCTGCCGTATGAACTTATCTGGCAATTAAGATCTAGCCTGGTGGCCTTCTTGAAAGAGCCATCCCTCAAAGAGGTCAGAGGGGTGGCCTGTAGATATAGGGCAGTGTTGGCAAACCTGTGGCATGGGTGCCAAAGGTGGCAATCAGAGCCCTTTCTGTGGGCACCCAACATCGCCTCTTCACAGCCACCTGTATTCAGGTTAAATTGCTATATTGGCACTTTGCAAAAAAAATTAGTGGGTTTTGAATCGGAGTTTGGACACTTGGTCTCTAAAAAGTTTGCCATCACCGATATAGGGCGTTTTTGGCAGCTGGCCCCAGGCTATGCAACACACCCCACCCTGGAGTGAGACATTTCAGCACCAGGTAAAAACGTTCGTGTTCCAGAAGTTTTTTAACTGATATAACATAGATTGTGATGGCAATTTTAGCGTAATATATTTAAATGTTTTTAATCGTTTTCAATCATTCATTGGTATTGTAATGTTTTTAATTGTTTTAATTGTTCATATTTAACTGTAAGCTACCTATAGACCTTTGGGTAGTGGGTGGCATATGAGGTGTAGGTGTGTGTGTGTGTGTGTGTGTGTGTAAATAAATAGTCCTATGAGAATTCCTGAAGATGAAGTACTCAAATGTAACTTTTCCAAACCCTGAGAAAGATTACCCCACATCTCCTAACACATTTTAGACCTGTGGCTTAGTTCTCCCATTACTGGTGTCTAACCCAGTGTCTAGCTTACAAGACAGCCTATGTTTGTAGGCTGCTGAACTGCAAGGGTGTTGCAACAACTGTCTTTACACACAAGAAGCTATATTTAGAAATATGAAAAGCCTTGTGTGAGCAAATTCAGAAAGATGTGCTCGTTGCACTTTGCTAGCTGTAAAATATGACCAGAAAGATTGGGCATAGATGAAGCAATGTCTGCCCTGCTTCTGTCACAAAATGCATACTCACAGCCATGCATCAAAAAGCCTGGTAGCGGGAGGAGTATCAAAACAGTTCCTCTTCTCTAACTATTTTTAACTTATACAAGGAATTTAACACAAAAAGCTTCTTCCTTTAATGTTTTGTTCATTTAAAAATATATAATTCCAGTGCTTTCTTTACTGTGATTATTCAAACCCTTATAATTTAAAAAACAAACAAACTACAAAGAGTTTTGTTTCAAACATGACACTGCAATGCAAAAAATGTAAATAATTAAATACTTTACTAACTTAGAAAGAGAAGCAAATATCAAAAGATACTATTTAACAAAGAAAGTTACCTTCAAATATGTACGTCTTGGATGAGAAATACAGCCCAATGGGTAACATAATCATTAAAGCTGTGAAGAACAGGAGTGTCCTTAGAGTGGAGGCTAAAGAGCTTTCATTTCTGTAACAAACACGTTACACCAAACAGTCATGTATCAAAATGTTCAACTAAGTTTCAGCAAGGAAAATGATCAGTTTTACTAAAAATAAACAACATAGTCTGGATCTCTTTATTGCTACTGTATGTCTTAAACTTATACATCAGCGCAGAAGTGATAACTGTTCTTATAGGCAACTTTTAAAGACTAGGATAATGCACTGAAATATACTGTATCTCAGTTCAATTAAATGAATGCATCGTAAGTCATTATTTTTTTTCCAGGCTTATGAGCAAAATCAGGTTTACACCTGCACTACACTCTTCTGTTGGATAAAACTGCAATCCACTCAAGCATTAGAGCCAACATTTTGAAGAATTAAGGATCAAGAGCATCTTCACAAACAGAGGTCTGTACTAAGTTTTCTGGAGAAATCAGTCTGCACATACAAATAAATATGGCTCAGCTTCTTACTCTGAAACAAACAGGTAATATTTTGAGAGTGAGAATCTTGTGGGCGCTATCAGACCAATATCACATATTAGATCTCTGGATGAGACAAAGGACTGAAATGGGATTTGCTGTTTATCATTTGCAGGTTCTGAAATTAATGAGACTTAGTTCAGAAAGTCAGTATGTTTGTTTTCTGTCATTTTTGCTTGTTGATACAAAAGTGGCAATTTTCATCCACCAATCTGCACTTCAAAAGCAACTGATAACTAAATATAAGCACAGACGTCTATGAAAACTTTTCTGTTTGGGCATTACAGTTGACATATAGGTTGACAGTGAAACACAGCTGAAAATCGGATTTTTTCTTACTACACTGTTATTAAAAGAATATACTCTTCAGTGGCAAAATCACAAAGCAGAGGGAAGCCAAATGGTACAATTTAGTCTTTAATATATAACAGCTCTGATGGCTCATTTCTATCTGAGTTCCCACTGGCTCATACTTGCTTCACTGAATTGGTTATTTATACCAAAATAAACGGGCCTAACTAAGCCTGACCTTCAAAAGTGGCAATGATTGACCAGAGTTCATTTGACCTTGAGACCTGCCATCAGCTGGTTACTTTCTGCTGATATTGTACATGGATAGGCATTCTATATTGCCTTGAAAGAACCATATTTGGTGTGTGGGATCTGAGTCAATCCAGTACAATGGTCTGGTTGTCAGAAACACCCAGGAAAATAGGGTTTCCAGTAAGAGAATATAATATCCAGGCCCTGTTAGATCAAACTAACATGTGATCTAGCTTAGTGTCTCGTTTTCCTACAATCAACCAAATGCTTCTAGGCAACCCAAAAACAAAGCCTGAATATCAGAGGCTCTGCCATTGTAGCTTCCCAACAAGTGACGCTCAGTGGCCTTCTACCTTTAAGCCTGTTCACTTGATTATACAACACCTCATTTCCCATCAAATGACACTATGGCTGGTAACCCTAGATAAAGGCTTCCCAATAGGAATTTCCCCATTCTCTTTCCCAAAATCATCTCACCTAGTCCTTCTCACACTGTCTGGGAACAAAAGCCTAAATTTAAAGTACTCTGTAATCCAGACTAAATTAGCAAGACAGCTCATACAGACAGCCAAGGCAAAAACTTCTAAATAAGGCCCCTCTCCTCAAGAGCACATGTGCGTGCACACGCGCACAGACATATCCCATTTAAAATAGCACAGAAAGGATTTTCTGCACATTTCTCCTAACAATGCCATTGAACAAAAAACAAAACAACTGCACAGCTGTTCCCATTTTCCTTCCTTAAAAGATTTGCTTTGGTAAATCTGGAAAGGAAAGACAGCATTGCCTGAAGGGCTCCTGCTGAAACCTTTTATTTCATGTTAACAAGGAAGTGCAGAAGCCCTTTACCTAATCTGCCTATTCCTGAGGGTTCTCAACTTGAGATCCCCAGATCTTTCTGGACTAAAACTCCCAGGAACTTTCACCACCCGCTGTGCTGGACAGGATCTCTGGGAGCCCCTGCTCTTTCCAGACCGTACTTGTCCCCCCAAGGCAGTTCTGCAATGGAGACCAGGTGCCCCCCCATCAAACAGGCCCACCTGGAGCTTCAAGAATGCAAAGTGTCTCAGACTTGCCCAGGGGCTGTTATCATAGGGATTTTTTGAGTGGGGGCAGATCAGTTGCAGGAGAGGCATCCAAGACCCTGGTGGGGACTCCTGGATGGGCACGTTTTTACTCCTCTCATTCTGCTGCTCTATATCTGAAGAAGTGGACCTGATCCATAAAAGCTTACATTAAAATATGATAGTTAGTTTTTAAAGTGCCACATGTTTTCTTTTCCTTTTGTTTTGGTTTTTGCCTTGGATTCTTGCACAGACTAACACACTACCTCTCAAAAAACGACAACTTTTTGCATCCACCCCTGCCCAGAAAACTTCATGGGCTGCAATCCCACCTCAAAATCAGCAAGCCACCGGAGGAGCCACTGGGCTCCCTCGCTGCTTGCATGGCACCCACCCCAATGGAGGTCTACCAGTATTTTATTGATTGATTGATTGATTGATTGCATTTTTATACCGCACCAATTTCCCAGAAGGGACTCTGGACGGTTTATATAAATGCAAATAAGGAAACAAACAACAATGCAAATTAAATAGTAGACCCACAGGAAGGAAGGGGGGCTTCAGGGGAAGAGGACCCTCCCTTCCTGGCGCCCCCTCCTTCCCACCGTGCTCCCCCTGACCGTGTTCTCCTCCCCCACACCATGTTCCCATTCCCTCTCCCCCCACTGTGCTCCCACCATGTTCCCCC
>JAHTLZ010000280.1:2345276-2362775 GCA_023846285.1 Phrynocephalus versicolor | reverse complement strand
TACATACATACATACATACATACATACATACATACATACATACATACTCCTCAAGTAAGTGCCTATCTGTCCAGTGAATAGACGTATTAATCACGCTTTTCCTAATTAACACAATGCCAGAGAGCGACTGTAGTTTCACAGTGGTTAGATCAATTCAGTGCTGTGTCACTGGCCAAAATAATTTTTTAAACAGGAGGTGGGTAAGAGGACAGTGTTAGTGCCAGTGGAAGGTGGGTGCCCTGGGATCCCTGTGAGAATTGTAGCACTTTCAGGTCCACTGTGGATGTACCCTGGCTGAAAATGTCCCAAAAGTCTGTGGAACTTCCTGCCACAGGATGTGGTGACGGCATCTGGCCTGGGTGCCTTCAAAAGGGGATTGGACAGATTCCTGGAGGAGAAGTCCATCCCAGGTTGCAAACCATGATGGAGATGTGTAATCTCCAGGCTTAAAACCAGGGTACTTCAAGGGCCAGATGCAGGGGAGTGGTAGCAGGAGACAGATATCTAGTCTCGTGCGCTCCCAGAGGCATTTGGTGGGGCCACTGTGAGATCCAGGAAGTTAGACTAGATGGGCCTTTGGCCTGATCCAACACGGCTTTTCTGATGTTCTTAGGTTCTTAAAATTCTGCGTGAACATCAACTGTGATTGAACAGTCATAGGAAACCTTGGATGGACCTGACTCAGCCTCCTTGTCCAGTTGCACCCCTTTTTCAAGGCAACCATGGTGTCCTCAGACCCAGAGGTTGTCTGCCAGCTCTCCCTCCCCTCCCTGGGTGTGTGGTGTGCTTTTGCTCTTTTTCAGAACTATTTTTGACTTTCGGTATGGTACAGCTTCCAGGACCAAAGCTTGGCATACAAAACACTTCAGCCCTGGTTGAAATTATGCCTTGCTGCTAAGTTATGCCCGTGAATTTTACCCAAGTACACTTTTTTATCTGCTCTGCCATCCAGATTTATCTCCCACTTTGCTCTTCCCTTTGGGGTGGCTCATCTAAATACCAGCTGAGCTCTGAGCAAAGTTTATTATGCCCCGCATGTATAGAGCTAGTCACACGCCTGGTAAATTAATTTTTTTTTTTGCGGGGGGAGGGGGGAACAGCTTGACACACTGTAATTTCCATAAAAATGCTACATATTTTTAAGTAGAGATGAAATATTGATGGGGTTTTGAAGGGTAAAATAACTCATTGCAGTGGAATATGAATACAGCATCTTGGTCTTGAGCAAAGGACATCATTTCAAAGGGTGATTTTGTGCCTGGGACATTTTCAGTGGAAATAGAAATATCATAATACAAACTAGCGAGTCTCAACTACCTGAACCTTTTAACGGGTGGATGGTTCACTTTTGTTACTGCTATGCATTTAAATGTTTTTAACTCAATACTGTTAAAATGTTAAGCTCTCTGTGCAGGTATCTTATAGTAATATAACTTCGTGTGTTTTTAATCTATGCTTTTTAATGTAATAATGTCTGAGCGGCCTTAAGGCCCAGTTTTTTGAGAAAGGTAGGATAAAAGTCAAATAAATAAATACATATTCCCACAAAGAATCTGTTTTCTCAATAGTGGCACATAGTTAAGTGTCTTCATTGACTAGGCAGTGCCTCTGGTTTAGTTACTGCAGCTGCAAACTGAGCTCACCACCTGGGGTTCAATTCCAGGTAGCCGGCTCAAGGTTCATTCAGCTTTCCATCCTTCCAAGGTTGGTAAAATGAGTTCCTAGCTCATGGGAGTGGGGTGGGGTGGGGTGGGGTGGGCAATGTGTACCCTGAATAATTACTTGTAAACCTCCCAAAGAGTGCTTGAGGTATTATGGGGAGCACACTTTTCTTTTCTTTGGTGGTCTCCTTGTCATCCTCCCAAGACAGTTACAGTTGCAAAAAAGAGTATGTGAGTATCTTGAATTTTATGGTGTTCTGTTCTGGATTGATGTGTCATAGCCAATGGGATCTAACCTTAGGTCAAGTGTATTGACAAATATAATGTGCCTAAAATCTCTCTCTCTCTCTCTCTCTCTCTCTCTCACACACACACACACACACACACACACACACACACACACACAATCTGATCTTTCTTGTCTTTTAGGGCCTGAGCTTTAATGTATTCCCTGTCTGTCTGTCTGCCTGCCTGCCTGTCTGCCTGTCTGTCTGTCTGTCTCTCTCAAGCATAGCTCATAAAAAGTTTAAGCTAAGTAATAGATTCCTTCGTAATTTGAGACAAGTGCTGCTCCATTAAGCTTTATTCTAATGGCAGTTATTCTGACTCCTTTATGTCAGAAAAGTTCAGCCAAATCTATGCATTCATTTCATTTAAAACAAAAGGGGAAGAAAATGTTCTTTAGGCTGGGAAGGCATTTGGTTCTCTATAAAACCAATCCTGTTAACATGGAGTGATGATCTCCTTATTTGCTACCTCATAATCACTCCACTGATTAAAAAATAATAATAATAATCCTGGCTGTTTGGGGGAGGGGGACACCTCAGATTTGAGTGTCTTCTATCTAATATAGACTGCCAAGATCATTACCAGATAGTTGTTTCTGTATGGTGATAATCAGGTCTTGAAAACTCTATCTATCTAGGTATTAGATTTTAAATTGTCTTTTAATTACTAAATGTTTTAATGAAGTATCTGGAATCTTGGACCTTTGTAAAGGTTCGTTTCTTCTGCATGATTGGCCAAAGGACACGACAGGAAACTGGCTGATGGATTGATCCTGTTTGCATTTGGGTTATGCAAGCACTGGGGATGGTTTTGGGTGATTTCCCACAAGTGGACAGGCAGTCATCAGGAAGAACAATGAGTCCACATCATTCTCTAAAGGCTTAAAAGGATTAAAGGTAAAGCAAGCAATGAGATGGGCGCACATTTTCCCACGATTGCAGCAAAGAGTCCCTAGAAGAGGCCATAACAAAAGCCACCCTTTTAATCAACCCACGGGGCAGTGGCGTATCGGGGGGGGGGCAGAAGGATACATCTGCCCCAGGTGCAGCAATCTGGGGGCACCTGGCGGGGGAGCAGGAGGAAGAAGCCATGTACTCTCCCACCACCCAGCAATCCTCCTTTCCCCTCAGGCAGGCATGTCCAAACTTCAGCCCTCCAGATGTTTTGGACCACAACTCCCACGGTCCTTTGCCACTGGAAATACAGGCTTGGAATTCTGGGAGCTGTGGTCCAAAATATCACGAGGGCCAAAGTTTGGACATACCTGCCTTAAGGCTTGGCGACAGCACCCCCTCTGCCGCCCTGCGCCAGGTGAGCGGAGAAACAGGCAGGCTGGCAGGAGCATGGTGGCTGTAGTGCCCTCCTCCTCTTCTTCCTCGCCTGCCCCCCACCCCATTGCTGGGTGGTTGCAATATTGGGAAGGGGGGCGGCAGGAAGGGCGGCAAAACAAACTTTGTCCCCATGCGCTCCAAATTCTGGCTACGCCTCTGCGTAGTGGCACAGCTGCTCTCTAAAGGTCTGAAGTTGGCCATCCAACATATACTGTATAGGGCTGAAGCCAAGCATATAACACCAGGGTTCAGCCTTAACACAGAACAGATTGAGAAGAAACGGGCAGCTCCCAATAAAAAAATGTCACGCTGTCCAGCTTTCATTGTAGAAAAGCTCTCCCAGCAGTTCTGTAGGTTTGGCTCCGCTGACGCTTGAAAAAAGAAGCAGCCACTGTCCTCTTGTTGCAGCTCATTGAAAAGGAAGTGCTAAGGTTGAATGTTAATATCTTCTCTCCACCGGTGAACGGTCTTAAATGCAAGCTTTCCTGCAGAGCCCAAACACCCCCTCTTTCTCTGGAGGGCAACCCGCATACTTCTCTTCCTCTGAGCCCATCCGCGCCTCAGGTCAGGAGGGGTAGGAGTTGGTGCCACTCCTCTCAGGAGCTATGACAGCAATTTATAAGCTCGAGCTTAAGCTTAAAGTGTACATTCTTTCTCAGCGATGCAGGCGGCGGCAGCCTTGATGCCACCAGGAAAGGGGAAAGGACCCTCTCTGAAAGAAAGCACATTGAGCCTGTCTTCTCATTTTTCCTTTGAAAACAATCAAACAGCGTCTCCTTCCCACTCCTCTTTCATTCTCCCAAGGTCACAGAGTTCGGTTTGTGCAGAGAGAAAGCCCTGGAGGTCGAGGGCATGCCCCAGCCAGTCTTTGATAGATAAACCCTTGCCAGCGGGAATGCCAGCAAAGCCTGTCCGTAAACACTTGGCTTGGCGGCCTTCATTCTTTCAAGGCTGAACTGTACCTTTGTTCGGTGAAGGAGCTCTTCTTACGTCAGCCAGGTGTACTGTGGCCAGCCTCAAGGGCTGTGCAGAAACCGTTTCAGAAGGCAGAAGGAGGAGCTGATATCAGAAGAGAACCGGAATACCAGCCCCAGCAAGGACCAAAAGAGCTATTCTGGAGACTTACTAGAACGTTGCTCAACCAAAGCTGTGCCAGAGCTCCCACGAGCGGCAAACGCAAGGTGGATTTCGTGGGAATGTCATGTGCTGGTTCTAACTTTTAAAGTTCGGAACTGCTTCGGGAGCTGGCGACTTTATGGAATACCTTCATCCATGCCCTTTCTCTGTGATACCATGAGAAATCCAGCTCCAAAACATTTATTCTTGCTAGATAAATTATAGGAAGTTGAATACATTAAGAATGTAATTTATGACTCCAGGAAGTGGCAGAACACTTGGGTGAGAGGATTATCCCCAGGGTAAACTGTGCCTGAGTGACAGGAGATTGTCCCATTGTCTGGAGTTCCACATTCCCTGTCTCTGCCAGAGTGGGCCCAGTTGAACAATAGTACACCAATCTATGGAACATTAACTCAAGGAGTAAACCATCAAGAGCCATCCTGGTGTATCTTAAGAATGAGTTACCTTACCATCATCTGCTGCAATGATAATTGTCAAGAACAAATCCTGCCAAATAATCCGATCTGATATTTTTTTCATCGGGTAACCTCCCTGATAGATAGAGGGAATGCTGGAGACATAGTATGTCTTGAACTCAACAATGCTTTTGACAAAGTGCCCCATGATTTCTTATTAGCAAGCTAACTAGGCTCAATAGAACAACACTCGGGTGGATACGTAGTTGACTCCAGAATTGTACTCAGAGGGCGCAAGTGTTCAAACTGTGGGAAGCTGGGGACAGGAAAACAGAGCTCAGAGTTTAACAATTAGACTCATCCTCAGGCAATACATTTGGGATATTTTGAAATAATAATGTTACATGACTTATTAAACTTATAATTGTTATATGTTTTTCTGCCAGGGAGATGCAGAGCAGTGCTTATGGGGGTTTTCTATCTCATCAGTTACATAATAACATGGATGGCCTTTGATATTGTGGACCATGATTCAGAAGGAAGAGGTGTTATTAGGTGCTGTGCCTTCATTCATTCATTCATTCATTCATTCTCCTTAAAAGGGCCAAAGGTTGCTTCCATTGTTAAAAAAGACTATGTTTAAAAGTTGAAAACAGTAAGTATACACATATTTAAAAGAATTAAACAAGAATTAGAACCCGCTAGGGGGGGAAAGGGTTGAATCTTTCTTTTTCTCTTGTCTCCTTGCTTGTTCAGACAAGCTATCAGCATTGCAAATTTAATCAGGCATAATAGGGACTAAACATAATGGTTTATAAATCATCCATTGGCTGATGGGTTTAAATGTTGTTCTTATTACGTGCCCGGCATTAAAAGCATCAAAGGAGAACTTTGATTAAAGATGCAAGTCTGTCTCCAGCATGGATAGGAAGAATATACAGCTACATTAACGGTAAAAAGACAAAGGTTCCCCCTGCACATGCCTGGCTCTTCTCCCTGGAGGCACCCTTAGGAATTGAGCTCCCAATCTCTGTAGTCTGCCACCTGAACCACTGAGCTATCCAGACTGCTTACAGTAAAAAGGTAAAGGTTCCTTCCGCACATGCATGCTAGTCGTGCCCCACTCTAGGGGTGGTGCTCATCTCCGTATTCAAGCTGAAAAGCCAGTGCTGTGCAAGTCCATGGCCATGTGGCTGGCATGGCTGCAAGGAAACACTGTTTTACCTTCCTGCTTTTTACTGGGGTACCTATTTATCTAATTGCATTGACATGCTTTCGAACTGGTAGGTTGGCAGGAGCTGGGGTTAACAGCGGGAGCTCACTCCACTGTATGGCACCCGGGATTCAAACTGCCAAGCTGCCAACTTTGCAGCCAACAGCAGCTGTCCTCAATTGAGAGACCTTGGTGAGAAATGTTAAAGCCCCCTACCTTTACTTGAGACTGAGATTCTTGTAAAAGGATGCTGGTTTCTTCTACTAGGATGCAGTTTCCTTCAGAAATCTGTGTGACATGCCAGATCCGTCATCCCAAATCTCATCGGGAGGCAGGACTGAAGGTTAGAAATGATAGGAGCTCTAGTCCAGTGATTCTCAACCTGTGGTTCCCCAGATGTTCCTTGACTGCAACTCTCAGAAGGCTCCATCGCTTGCTGTACTGGAAGTGGTTTCTGGGAGTTGTAGTCCAGGAACATCTGGGGACCCACAGGTTGAGAACCACTGCTCTAGTCTGTTGGGACCAGGCGTATATATTCTTGTACTAGGACGAGATAGATCAACGTGACCTGGACCTCAATCAACACTCCCCAATGTAGCTCACCGGGTGGCTTTAGGCCTGTCTTATGGGGCTGTTGTGAATATTACAAAGCGATAATGGAAGGGGGACAAGATATGCCAGCTTCTTTGAAGAAACGCTGGATAAACATTACATAAAACAAAAGATAAGCCACCCTATGACAGTTCCTTAAATCCACCTTCTGGAATGAAAAGAGTATGCTTTCCTCCGGCCCTTTTTAATGTTGATGATAAGAAAGAAAGACACAAGGAAATGTTTTGTATGGCTGCCTCATGAGTCACCCGATTTTATGACCTTCTTCCCTGCCTCTTGGCACACTTTCATTTAATAAGATGGAAATATTTATATGGCTGGAAGTGACCAGAGTCAACAGGAGCCCAGACAAAGCTGGGTTCATTTGTGCTCCCGACCTTCATAAAGATCCATGGTCAGATTAGGGGAAGCAAAAGGAGAGCTGCATTCCAGCGGAACACAGTCAAAAACAAAACCATGGACCATTCCCTGCCTCTGTTCAGGGAGAGGGCAGAGAGAGGAATTTATTCTGGGCCCAAGGGACCATTATTTCGCCCCTGGACTCCCCCTCCCAATCACCTTTTCAAAGAATCTGGTCGCCACCAAAAGTTTCAGCAGGGGGTTGCAAAATGTTGGCTGCTGGTCAGAACAACTTCACCAGCCTCTGATCCAGCCCAATTTCCATGAGGAAATGGTACATTAAAATTCCCTTTTAGGGTAAAGAAACTGGACAGACTGCAGCTTTTCAGAGATGGTACTTCTAACAGTGTCCATAACAAAATATTTGTCTCTCCTCCTCCTCCTCCTCCTCCTCCTCCTTCCCCTTCTTTTTCTTCTCCTTCTCCTTTTCCTCCTTCTCCTTCTTCTTGGCTTTGTTCTGTTTCTGTTTCTGTTTATTCTTTTACTGCCACTGAACTCCAAGGATGATGAGGGTATCTGTCAGAGGTAATGTCTGAATGCTAAGCAAATTCCACTCTTGTGCAGGACCGGAAAGAGATGGAAGAGTTCTTTTAACATGTCCTCAGATCTGTCCATGGTGCTGACCCCTAGAGTCTTGATCAGGGGTTACTGAATCTGGAGCTCCACAACATCTGCTCTGTTAATCAGGAGACCTTGTTATTTAGGGAGAGACCTCTTCTGTCCAAATGACCAGGCAAGAACCCAGTCTACACACAAATGTGGTTTGTTCAGCCTGAAGAGAAATGGGAAGAACTTCTGACTTCAAGAAGGCAACAGTGGAAGAGGGTTGGGTTGGAAGATTCCTTCTAAGTATGATCAGAACACTGGGTTCAGTAAGATCTGGACATTTCCAGTAACCCTCTACACATGTTGCTTGTGTGAACAGGCGAAGTATGCAGGCCCTTGCCGATCATACATGTTGTATGTCTTTGCTTTCCTGTATTGAAATAGGCTGGCAACCTGGTTGAGCAGTTCTGGAAGTCAGAATACATATAAAACAGTAGTTTGAGATTGGAGAGACGACAGGGTCCGTGTTGTGCAGCATCTCTCTACAAATGTTGTCTCTTATGCAAGGAATACACAAAGGGCTCCAGTGTCCTGTGAAATCCCCAAAGGATGGAGTGGGACATACAGCCCAACCTTATGGATAATAGATAAGGATCACAGTATCCACATAGGGTGGATACTTGGATAAGCATACATAATATTGGAGGTGTACAGTTAGAAATTGCTCAGATGCTAAATCACTTCTGGATTCCCAGCCTGTAAAAGGAATCTCTCCTCATCCTTTTCTGAACTGTACGTGATGATTACATTTCGTATTCATCTGTTTTGACTGCCTTGGAATGGTGCTGGAAGCCATTCTGAGCATGGCTTAGCCATGTAATTCCTTAAATAAATGGATGCAGCACCCAGGAGTTATTACTAAATTCATGCATCATTGGCAGAGTTAGATTCCAAGGTTGGAAAGCCAGGAAGATTGATTCAAACCATCACAACATGTATCTAGGTTTTATAATTTAATAGAGGCAAGCAAAAAAAGTGGAAAGAATGAGCGACATCAACACCAGCAAGCAGCTACTTAGCCTGCACATGGAAAGAGGTTACAGTGTGGCATTATTTGAACCTTATGATTCTCAAAAGTGGAATGGGCTTTAATTTAGTGGTCCTTAAAGCAAATGCATTGCAATCAATTTGATTTTTGTTAGTTACTCCGACCAAAGTTCCACTGATTTCATTGGGTTTACTTTAAGAATGACCAAATGAACATCCAAATGGCCAGATGGTTGGGGTTGTCGTCATTGTGATCGTCGTTCACGTCGTCGTCGTCGTTGTCGTCATCGTCATCATCATCATCATCATCATCAATAATCCAACCTACTCCTCAAGTGAGAAGAAAAATGTTTTCCTTTTTCTATTTCTTTCCTATTTTTTGCTTTTTATTATCTCTCTCCCCACCACCATCAATTTTTCATTTCAGAAAATTTGCTGTATCAAGGAATCTATCTTTTTTATCACCTTGGTGAAGAGTTTAGAAGTAACAAGTTGCAGACAACATAATTTCCTATACCTAGCTACGTTGGGGTGCAGAAGGGAGCAATGATGTTGTGGTCCACAAGCAATTTTAAAAAGTAGAACCATGCTTACTTACTAGGTCCCCCCCCCTGCTTATTTTCAAAAGTTACCCTTTTAAGGGCCCTTAGGGTATTTTGAAGCCATTTTACAGAGGTATCAAGGTCTATACCATTTTAAAATTAATTTTAATGGGAGCTTTAAGTAATAGAAAAGTTGCGAGCACCCCCCAACACTGTAATGAGTAACAAGAGTGGGTAACTTTTCAGACAAGTAGTGAAAACAAATGCCTTTCAAAAAGTGACGTTTAAAGCTCCATGCTAGTCATTAGTAGTGCAAGCTCTTTTTCACGACAGGGAGGAATTGTCGCAGGTTTAAAAGGGATGTCAAGTTCATTTCAAAAGCAAAGGGTGGTGGTGGGGAATCCTCCGCAGAGGAATGTGTAGGATCTGTGCCAAGTTCAAATGACAACAGATGCAGAAGAGTTGGGTTTCCATGGATGTATTTATCCACAATCTCTTTTGCTAATGAAATTACCATGGGGAGTTTCCCACGAGAGGACAAACAACCCTGTCGCATTGGATGCAAGGGACTTCTTTCTCCATTAAAATCAACAACCGCTATTAGTGCTCCAGAGTCTCCAACCTTCTCCTCTGTCAGGAGAATAGAGATTCAATAATAAGCCCAGCAGAACAAGAGCATGTTTGCAGACAAGAGCGAGCACTGAAATACCTGGAGGGAGGAAAGGGTATAAGAAAGCCTGCCCTCCCATGTTTAAAAAGCAGCAGCTTTTGAGACTGTTAATGTGTTGCATTTCTCACTGCCTTTATGGACTGGAGGCCACATTATAAATAATGGCAATAATAAGTAGTGGTGTGAAAGGAGAGCTAAAGAGAGCCCACCAACGTTTAAGTATTCCTTCTGTATGCTTTTTCTTTTCTCTTTACTACTGGAATTGTCTTTTTGCTTTCTTACCTGCGAATAGCTTCAGTTCTTCTGGATCACAGATGAATGAGGTAGGTCAGGCATGTCCAAACTTCGGCCCTCCCAATGTTTTGGCCCACAACTCCCACAGTCCTTTGCCATTGGAAATACAGGCTTGGAATTCTGGGAGTGGTGGTCCAAAACATCAGGAGGGCCGAAGTTTGGTCATGCCTGAGGTAGGTAATTCAATCCCTATGAAACAGCTCACAGCCAGCATTTGGAGACCATATTCTGAGGTTCTGGGTTGCTCACATAAGGTGGCTGGTTAGGAACACAGACTATGGTAGAGGATTCCTAAAGTGATGATGGTAGGGAATTGGGGGGGGGGAGTGAGATTAATATGAAAGCCCTTGAAATCAGCTACTGCACCATGAGTATGTTTTAAATATGGAGTTCTGCTTTGTTTCTCACTGGTACAATGAGATGTCCCAGAGGAGTTCAAGAAGGTGCTTCATGAAAGTACATCTACATATGACACAGTGATATGGTTTGATACTACAGTGGTACCTTGTATAAAGGAATTAATTTGTTCCAAATGAAACTATGTTAAGCAAATTTTCCATTATACAAAAAATTTCCCATAGGAATGCATTGAAAACAGAGTGATCCCATTTTTATGTTGTACAGATTTGCCCCATAGGCGATTATGGTAAGCAAATTTCCCCTATCTCCGGAATTTTTTATGTTGTACAAATTTTATGTTATACAAACCGTTTGTTATACAAGGGTCCACTGTACTTTAGCGGACATGACTCCATCTTAATGGAATCCCAGTGGAAATCTTTCCTTTTATTATAAAAACAACCGGCTGAAACCAAATCCTTTAAAAGTACAGGTCTGTGCCTTCTACTTAAAGAACAGAGAAGCAGAGATGAAGCTGAGAAGGCAAGATTTTGGAACATGACCCTACCCCAAAGTATTTGGGCGTCACTCGGGATTGAACCATGACCTACAAAAAACATTGTCTAAACACCAAAATACAGTAGCATACGTAGGAAGCTGCCTGGGTCAGACTGGGATCTTCATCCACAAACCATATCAACAACTTTTCCTCTGTGCTATTAGACAGCAGAACATGTTAGTGCTGTGTGGTGTAAAACAGCACATTCCAAAGAAGTCAACACCAATCCTAATGAATCCTGCAGGATTATTACTGACTGCCTGAAACTGACCCCTGTTGAAAATGTCTATTTGGCTGGCCTTGCCTGTCAATAAGTACAGTATGTCAAGAGGTGCTAGCAAGCAGTGAAGAAAATAAAGTTAATACAGCACCATCTCCGTCCATTGGCACCTCTAGACAAAGGCTAAAATTAAGGATAGGTTTTCTGTGCACCTCTCGTGCTCCAAATATTAAATCAGACAAAGCTAGGCTAAACCTACAGAGAATAAAAACAGCTTGCCTTGTCAAACAGATGCATGCCGAAGGGTCTCAGGACGAGACTCTGGGTTGAACCACCAGGAAGTCCCCTAATAGACTTTGAAGAAAAGAATAATCAAGTAAAATGGGGGTTGTAGAATACAGGCCAAATGCTCTGTGACCCTGGAGAAATTCAATCAATGCAGCATTTATGTACATGCAGTTTATGCCACGCCATGAGTAGAAAAGAAGATCATTCAGATGGCTAAAACAGCACTATTGAAGTAGCCCAGTTCTGGTCTAAAACAGTCTAATTATCATAACATTTTAAAACTGTTTTTAATTTTATGTGTATTTCATCATTAGCAATCACTTCCAGTTGTATCACTCTCCGGTAGGGATAGATAAATAAAATTGCTCTAGTTTTTCTGCCACCTGGACTCCGAGGCTTCCTTAATCCCAGTGGACGGCTGAGATGTTTGGGATTCATATCGGAAGATCAGCAACCAGCAGCAGACTCTCTGTCTCTGGGCCCCTGCTAGGCTAAGAAGAAGAAGAGCAGCCAGCTAGAAATTCAACAGTGAAAAATAAACCACTGGAGACAGAGCTGGAGGGAAAAGTGTGATGACCCTGACCCTAGTAACAACGATGTTATGGTCTTTGTAGGTGCTGATTGCCCTGAATTGCAAAAGTTCGGTTCACAACAGGTTTAGGAAGGAGATATGGGAGTCACTGTTGGGCAGAAGGGATAATGGGGAGCAGCTTTTGCCATATTTACTAGGTTACAATTTGAAGATTCATCACAGAAGCTTCTCTAAACTAGTGGCTCTCAACCCTTTGATCTTCCTGATCTTTAGAACTTCAGTTCCCAGAAGTCCCAGTAAACATAACCAATGATAAAGCCTTCCAGGAACTGAAGTCCAAGCTTTCTGGAAGGTGAACACTTAGCTCAGGGGTCCCCAAACTTTTTAAACAGGGGGCCGGTTCACTGTCCCTCAGACACTGTTGGGGGCTGCATTTTGGACCTGCTGAAGTTTCTAAGCACTTTCCATAGGCAACCTCATGCAGACCAGTTTGGGAAGTAACTACTAGACCAGTTGCCCCTGTGGTGAGTTCAGATCTCTCAAAGAACAGGTGCAGCTGGCACACAGTGTTTAATTTGTGCTAAGGCAGTCCTGGCCATTGCCAAACCCTGGACATCCAGAGATGAATCCAGCAGCACCCCCTAAGGCGTGTACCTGTGCATTCAGAGGGAGTGCCACGCCATCCAACCCAGGCAGCCTCCTTGTCCCTTGATCTGCTTTTCAACGGAACTGAAACACCTCGGGCTTGTCTGAATTAAGTTTCACTTTCTTCATCTCCTCCAGTCCATTCCTAACACGAGGCACTGATCTAAAGCTGAAACAGCTTCTTCAGATTTAGGTGGGAAGGAGAGATAAGAGGATAGAGTGTGTGTCGGGGTTGGGGGGGGGTCATCTGTGGTGACACTGAAGCTCAAAACCTCCAGACATGTTGGCCAAACAGAACCATGAGGGACTCCACAGGCAAACAGTCAGAACTCCTGAGTTCTGTCCTCTTCCACTACCTTCTGGCATGGTGGAAGATGCCCCACAGCAAAACTGGAGTTGTGAATTGCCAGTCCAGCCAATTTCTATAAGTAGAAAAGGGGAAAGGACATATTTTCTCTTTTGCTTCAGGCAGCAGAATGTCTGGAGCTGGCCCTGCATGAGTTCATCCTTGGCCACAGCTACTTTTACATCCAGCAGAGAGATCTGCTTTGCTATTTAGATGTGTGTGTGTGTGTGTGTGTGTGTGTGTGTGTGTGTGTGTGTGTGTTTAAAACACTTCCTTCCTGATTGGCTACTTTTTAAAATTCTCCAAAATGCAAAGAAAGGTGTAGCCATTTAAAGCAGCCTATGAAAATTGTGAGTGAACACCTTGAAATCCCAGGGACTGCTTCTCTCACAGCTGCATGAGAGATACTTTGTCCTTGATTGATACACAAATATCAGCTCAGTTAATTGGCTTTCACAGCTGCCTCGAAAGAGCTCATGCATTATTCATCAAGTTCTAGATTCTGGTGCATAGAGGAAGTCAGAATTAATAAACTGGAATTTCTGCCAAATTTAGAATGAAAAGACTCATTGCAATGTATGTGAGCACAGTCATATTAAAAGCTGGTTAATATTGCATTGTTGATAGGAAAACCAGCCCATTCCTGTTAGAACTGAAACACTCAGGAAGAACATAAGAACAGCCTTGGTGTGTGGATTATAAGGAAGCCAGGGGAGGCTTGGGGGACAGTTGGTGGGTGAGATGAACAGTAGATATCACTGAGTGGAGAGATGAGGAGCCAGGTGTGGAGCCATGTGCTGGTTTCATAGTTTTGGGGATGCAAGAGATGGGCATGAAATGGAAAAATAGTGTTTCATTTCATTTCATTTCATTGCTCAATGCATTTTGTTTCATTTCATAATTCTCCACAGCCCAACATGTCAAAAAAAAAAAACTCAGCTGGGTGGTGGTGGTGAAAACTGGAGAATGGAGTGGGTGGTGCCAAATCTAAAACCCTGCCCCGCTCTCCTGTTCTGCCCCCCCGCCACCCATCTGGTCTTGACAGCTTGAGCTGTCAAAACCAGCTGGGTGGCGGTGGCCACAACAGGGGAGCAGAGCAGGGAAATTCATGAATTGTTTCATTTTCAACAGTAAAAAATGGTGTTTCATTTCATTTAGTAATGAAACCCTGTCTGTCGTTTTGCTACATTACAAAACATTACATAACCCCGTGGCATGACAAAACAGCATGTCCTTTTTCATTTTGTGCCCATTTCTAGGTGCAACACTTCTGTGGCTCGCTTTGTCCCAGTTGATTTGAAGCAGCTCAGCCTTGGCAAGTCCAAGGAGCTATGAAGACTGGAGATGCCCCACAGGGGTTGAAACAGAGGCAGGTCACCTAGCTGGACTTGACCCAAGTCTACGGGTCTGTTTACATAGGAGAGACCCTTCCAGAAGTCGAGCCAATTGGTGTGGGAGAGAAGAGAAAGATCAAATGAGTCTACAAGACCCTGATTGTCTTATCCATTGGGCATTCACTGGTTCCCCTTTACCGCAGTCTGATGAAGACGTGTTGCAAATAGTTCTTATTAAATGCTATGTTCAATATTCAGACACTGGTTCTTGCATCTTCCTGTTCAGTGATGGATGACCTCCAATCCTAGGAATGAAGTGCAACTCTTCAGAGCATGAAACACTTTGTGCAAAACAGAACACACACTAAGATGCAACTAACCATGATTTCCTTGAAAGAAGAGCATAAAAGGGAATAAGAAGGATATGTGAAAAGTATAGAGCAGCTCAAGGGAGAAAGGATTGGGGGAAACAGTTTTAGATGAAGTGAAGAAATCTTACATGAAAGTGTCTTACCGTCTGGGCAGCCAGAAAACATCACGGTTAATGGAAATGGCTCCGATGATGGCATGTATAACAAAATAGTGGATGTATTCTATCAGAACACAATATTTTCCTGGCATGGAGCTGTTTTTTCGTATTGTACGGCAGCTGGCCCACCTGAGTTTCATGAGAGATGAGCTATGAATCCAACTTTTTTTAAAAAATCATCTGGCAGAGAAGAAAAGTAAGGTTGATGCCTGTTTTATCAGCCAGGTCCCTCAGCACTTTGGTGTCTCTCCTGCTGACAGCTGCTGAATAATACATGGCAGCACCTTTGCTATTCCATTCTTCTTCCCGACCTTGCTTTTCCATTTCAGATTCAATTTAGGATTTGGTTGTATATTTTCCAAGTCTATTCTTTATCTAGTTCCCGCTTATCTTTCATGGCCGATGTCTCTGTATATCCCCTTTTGGCTTCTTTATTGCTTGCCAGCCAAGCCCCCTACATTACGCACAAACACACACTTTATTTATTTTTTATCGCCACGCTTCCCACTGCCTTTTATCGCACTTTACCCACTAGCTGATTTTAAAGGCTCTTGGTCTCTTTATTAATTTCTCAGTGACTGCCCTCATTTCAACTAGAGGTACTATCTGCCATCATTTCCCCCCATTTATGATCTCTATTTGGGTACCCAGTGTGCTGCACTGGGCAGAGTGACAGACGAGGACTCAGGGTGTACTGTACTCAGGACATAGAGGATCCTAATGCAAAAATCTTTTGATGAAGATGTACAATGATGTGTGTGTGTGTGATTAAAGTCATGACCGACTCTTCGTTACCACATGTCCATGGAGTTTTCTTGGCAGGAATACTGGAGTGGCTTTTCTCAGCAACACTCCCTAGTATAAAATGCAGTATTTGGGGTGGGGTGGGGATGGGGGGTGTTTAAATGGACAATTTAGACCCATTGGATTTACAAAAGGCCTGCTTGTAGTGCAAACAAAATCCTCTACTGTAGCTCTATGGATCACCTCAAGTTGGGCTGATTTTGCATGGTGTCATGATTGTGGCCTGTCTATAAAAGGCTACAACTACACTACATTTTTACGTTTATGCTTTGCTGCAAATGCGCCTGAGAGATTTGGGATGTTTTCCCATAAACCTATCCTTTTTTACCCTATAGATATCCAGTGTACAAAATGAATTTTTTTCTCTCTCTCTCTTTTTCCAAAGATCACTATCTCCACTCCATCATTAATTCACTGATTCTTGTCAAGTATTGTGCAGCTTGTGAAACATGGATTTTGTTTAGTTTCTAGGATGATAATGGTTTTTCCCCCCACTTTTTTCCCATGGGAAATTTTGAAATTATAGCAGCGATTAAAAACATTGGCACTCTATTGAAGTTCATTGCTGGAGAATATATCCTTGATAAAATATTCTAAATCTCTTTTGTCTGGATGACAAATATATATCATTAGGGGAGATTAAGATTTCGTGATGGCCAACACACTATCCTTAATCATCCTGACCTGCATTTATGCATGACTTTTTTGTAATCATAATAGTCTTAGAACTGCCATTAAGGTATGTGATTAAATTACAATAAATTACTTCCAAAGCTTGTTTGCTGTGCCATGATTCCCTCCTGCAACCATATTTTCATATCTCTTGTTCCAATTCTGTTCAAGAGTCACTATAAGTAAATAAAAATTAACCAGTGAGTGGGATTGTGGGTTTTTAAATAGGCTATAGGCGATTCCTTTATTTTTGCAGTTGTGTTTTGTGATGGCCATGCGGCTCAACCCTCTCTTTTGCTTTGATGGGTTTTTAAAGTTGTGGGAAAGTTGTTAGTCATTGTATTGTGATGTGGAGGGATTAAGAAGTTTCACTGCAATCGGGGAAGGTGGTTATCCTTTCAGTACAACGACTATCACCTATTCTCCTGAATAGGACAAGTTTCCCCTTTCCCACACCTTAAAAAACCCACAGTCTCTCTCATTCTATATCCCACAGCACAGAGAGAACTCCTAGTTCCCTGAGTTCCTTGTCCTCTGAAGATGCCGGCCACAGAGACTGGCAAAATGTCAGGAAGAAAAGCTTCCAGAACACAGCCAAGCAGCCTGAAAAATTCACAACAGCTTGGAAAAGTTGCTTTTGTGGACTACAGCCAACAAAAGCACCCTGCTCATTTGGCCATACTAACTGGGGGGGGGGGGAGGATGAAAGTGGTAGTCCCAAAAGTAACTTTTCCAAGGTGCTCTTGCATGTCCACTCTACCAGTGCAATGGGTTTCTGTCCAAGCCAGGAATCTTGGTTTGCAGTTCTCAGACAGGGCAGAACAAACTAGGATCTTGAGTTTAGCAAAGCGCCCCATTTCTGCCTTGCCTTTGCCAGTCCTACCAATAGGAGGGGCCCAGCAGAAGCAGGTATGACCCCCCCCCCGATGCCCTTTAGGCATGAAAGTCACTTTATTCTTACATACATCTGTCCCACTATCTCTTTCATCTTTTTCCTTTTCCTAGACTGCTGCCCTTTCCCGTCTATTCCCCCCCCCTTTCCTGGATCAAATAAGTAAAGAACGGTCGGTGATGTCACTTGCGTGACTCCAAC
>JAHTLZ010000280.1:2328252-2339276 GCA_023846285.1 Phrynocephalus versicolor | reverse complement strand
GGGATCGGTGTGTGTGTGTGTGTGAAGGAAAATTTGCCAGACTGTGTGTGCCCTTCCCTCTCTGAATGGGTATACAGATCATCTGCTCCATGAACACTCAGCCGGACTCATGCATGACCTCAAAGGGGGGGGGAAACATGGGGCAACTCTTACATAGGATTGTGATGGCAATAAAATGACATTTCCAGCAAATGTTAAGATAAACTGAATAATATTTTAATAATACTTTTTAAAATTGTTTAAAAGAACAATGTTCTGTCGGACAGTTAAGGCTCCAAATTTCAGAATCTGCAGCAGGTATCCATCGTTGGTATGTATCACTTTGTCGTTAGTGGCACATTACCACCACAATTTTGGCACAGTGTTTTAACCAATTACGGTGAGTAGCTTTTTGTCTCTGAGATTCTAATTTCAATGTTATTACATTTCTTTCCACCAGATTTCTCTCAGGAAACACACTGATTTTTCTCCCAGTCAATCATAACCCTCTTCTTAGTTTCATTACCTGAGCTAGCATTTCTATTATCAATGTACCATATATACTCGTGTATAAGTCGACCCGAGTATAAGCCGGGGCCCCTAATTTAAACCCCCAAAACTGGGAAAATTTATTGACTCAAGTATAAGCCTAGGGTGGTAAAGGCAGCAGGGCCTGGGAACTCCTCCTTTGTGAGCTGTGTGTGTGTGTGATGTTTAAAATGACTTTTAGCCACCGAGGCAAGTGCTTGAGTTGGTGGATAAAAGTCATTTTAAACATTGTTTTAAAATGTCCTTTTAAAAAGTCATTTTAAACACAGGGGGGGGGGTCAGGAGAAGTGGCACACAATGTTTAAAATGACTTTTAGCCACTGACCCAAACTTGCCTCAGTGGCTAAAAGTATTGACCCTCATATAAGCCGAGGACCCTTTTTTCAGCCCAAAATTAGGGCTGAAAAACTAGGTTTATACTCGAGTATATGTCAGTAAATAATCCTGGAGATGGGGACGCCTTTGCCTCATTCCTCAGCCTAAGGATGCATCCCGTTCCCCCGAATCAAAAATTTGAACAAATCTAACAATTAGTACACCTAATTTCGAATTAAGTTCTTTTGCTCCATACATTGTACTGAATCCATTTCTCTTACTCCGAGGCATTTGTAAGAGAAGGCATCCAAAGTACAGTAGTACCTTGTATAAAGGAATCAATTCATTCCAAATGAAATTATGTTATGCAAATTTTCCTTTATACAAATTTCCCATAGGAATGCATTGAAAACAGAATAATCCCTAATCACGACCATTTTTATGTTGTACGGATTAGCCCCATAGATGATTCTGTTAAGCAAATTTCCCCTATCTCTGGAATTGTTTATCTTGTACAGATTTTATGTTATACAAACTGTTTGTTATACAAGGGTCCACTGTATTTCTTTACTGACAGTTCAATGAAGTCAGAGACTTGCCCGTGCCGCTTTCTTTACTGCACACACACTGGGCAACTAACCCGAATGATCAACAGCAAAGCAACCCAGGGAGAGGGAAAAACACCAGGCAGAATACAGCTGGCTCTTGTGGAATTCAAAGGCTGAAAGGAGTGATTAGTGCTGGATGGATAGATTTTATTATTTTTATTTTAGAGTATTTTTACCCCGCCTTTCTCCTTGGAAAAGGCGGCTTGAGAGACATCCCTGCCCAGAAAAGCCCTCCCAGTCACACTAAGGACAGGGAGCATGTGAGGTGTCAAACAAATCTCCTCAGGGAGAAGAGCAAAGCCGTGGTCTTCACGATCAACCTGGCTGCCGCCCACTTGGCCCACATCTTGTTAAAGCCGAAGGCTAAAGTGAGGCTGGTAAGAGGAAGAAGAACTTCTTGATGGCATATTTTTGCATCCGTGGTCCGCATAGACTGGAGGACGATGGCATGGCATCTCCTCTCTCTTCTTAATAGCTGAGGGGCAGCTCATACGCGTGTCCTGTTGACCCTCCATCACTTGTGTCCTTGTGGCCTATTCATTCGGCCCAAACCAGCAACTCTAGACTAACCCCATTTAGAAGTCCAGCATGGTTACCGAGTGACATGAAGTGTCTCCCTGGGGCAATTCATCTCTTACGACTCGAGAGGTGTCATTTTATGTAACAAGCAGTGAGGACAGGAGTTTCCCCTTGTATAAGACTACATTTTGCTCCAAAATTGATAAGACTAAAAATTGAGGGTTGCTTTATTCACGTAAGTAATCTAAGGACAAATCCGTGGTTGTGAAATGGTAGTAATTCTGAGTTGGACATGTGGAGGGTGTCTTATAAATGGGGGTGTCTTATAGATGGAAAATATAGTTTTAATTTATTTATATATATCACTGCTTGTGGTGAATTCTGGGAGTGCCGAAGGTTTGCCACCACTGCCCTAGGGTGTGTACCAGTGCTACCTGCCCAGACATCACAAGACTTAAAGCAAAAGTGTTATGCTTATATACTGCCCCGTGCCACTCCAAGTAGTCTCTGGGTGGTTTACAGTTTTTAATTACCATATGCAGGCTACACATTGCCCCCCCCCAAGCAAGCTGGGTACTCATTTTACCAACCTTGGAAGGATGGAAGGCTGAGTGAACCATGAGCTGCCAATCTGGGATTGAACCCCAGGTCATGAGCAGTTTTACCTGCAATGCAGGCATTTAACCACTTTGCCATGGGGCTCCTAGCTGGGTTTGTATCTGAATTCTGTACCTGAATTTCCCTATAGGCCTTGTTAATCATAATCATTCTGCACAGAAGCAGCTCCAGTCTTCCTGCCAACCTTTGCCTGCCTGCCCTATGACATCACAAGAGCTTGCCCTGGTGTCAGATTCTGGCCCTGATGCTGATGATCCAGTATTCCTAATCACCAGCGTTGAAAAGTTTATGACCAGTCCAACTGGATTCCCTATGTGGCTTGAAGGGGAGAGACCTCACATCCTTAGTTTCAGGTGATGGGATGGCTCTGAAAATACATGTGTCGTACTATAAGGTCAATAGGCTTCATGTCTCTGCTTTCATCTCAGACTTGTAATCGGTCTTTTGATTCTTTCCTGTCTTCCTTTTAATGTTTGTTATGGCTGCACCCTCCCCTCCTTCCTCATGCCAGGATCTTTTGTTAATTGAATTGCATCTTAATGGCCCAGGATGTTTAGGGGACAGCTCTTTATAGCAGCTGAATAATTGCGTCTCTCCATGGAAGGACCTCTTTGGTGTATTTGGAATGCAGCAGCCACCGGAGGAGGTCTCTCAAGGAATGAAGGAAGATGAGAGGCAAGCCCAGCAGAATTTGAAATGTATTTAACTTGTTTGGATAACAACTCCCAGAATCCTCTGGCTGGGAAATGATGTCTGCTGTAGTCAAAAATGCAAACTTTCCAAAATTTGGAACAGAGTGAGCAAGGCGCAGATAAAGAGCCATAGGTTGGGTTGTTGTTTTTATTATTTATTTTGGTAAGGTGTTTTTGTTTGCTTGTTTGTTTTGTTTTTGTTTTTTGCTGTTCTTGCTAACTGCACAATAGCCTTGCCTCGGTCATTTAATGCTGCTTGTAGGAAAGTAGGAGACAGCCGGCCAATGAGTCTTCTTATACTTCAACACTCCTGCTCCACCCTCAGCTTTCTTCGTCCAGCAAGCAAGCAATCAAACAAACATACTCAATTTTTTTTTATCTAGGTGTGCCAAGGAAGTATCTGTCTTGAAAGGCGAAAGAATAGGCACAAAAAGCATTGTATATGATCAATATCAAGGGATAAAAAACAAAATGTGCTGCTTATATAACACCCCATAACACTTAAAGCATTCTCTGGGTGATTTATAAGTAATTATGCAGGATGCACATTGCCCCCCCCCCAGCAAGATGGGTACTCATTTTAGCTCCTCGGGAGGATGGAAGGATGAGCAAGCCTTGAGCCAGCTACCTGGGACTGAACCACAGTTCATGAGCACAGTTATAGCTGCACTACAGTAGTTTAACTATTGTGCCACGAGGCTCGGGACGGTCATATAGAAAGCAAGCCTGCTGTGGTCAGTATATGACCACAGCCTCTGACTCACCATTTATATTCCACAATTGCCAACAATGCGGCTGTCATAGGTGCTTTTACACGACCTCTAAAATCCGCTGACAACTTAAATTCGGACCAGAGATCGTGGGGTTTTGTTCTGCTTCCTGTGTTCCCACCCTTTCGCACTCCATTGCTCCTGTCTGCGGTGAGGGGAGGGAGAGAAAAATGCAGGCTTACCTCTGTCTGCCGTAGGAGCAGCCCCGTAGGGATTCCTGTCTGTTAAAGGGGAGGCGGGGACAGCAAACACAAACAGAAGGTGAGGAGAGCCCAGCACCCACAGCTTTACAATCCACATCAGAATTTTTTTTACCTCCAGAGACCAGGTACTTGTAAAATGTGCTGGGGCGCACTTAGGTGGGCATGGTCGTACTTAATTTTTTTTTTAAAGTCCGCAGCTGGTGGGAAAACAATTTTAAGCTCCACATCTGGGAGCCCTTTGCATCAGATTTTAGGGGTCGTGTAAAAGCAGCCATAATGTACCTTAAATGTGAGCTTCTCTTCCAAATGCTGGCCTGTTGACTGGCACTGCTACCACTGTCTTGCTATTGCACCTTTTCAGACTTAAGGCAATGTCCTAACTTTGGTTGTCACCATCAGTTCATCTGTCTGGTCTGTGTAACTGAGTGGAACGGTGCCATCAGGGATTTTCACATTGTCAGCATTGGGGAAATAAGGCCCAGGAGAATTGGCTTCAAATTACAGAATATATGAGTGCCAGTGTGGTGGACAGTATTAGGCTGCAAACTCCAGGGGTCTGCATTCAGATCCACCCCTTGGCTATAGAAATTCATTGGAGTTGGAACTGGTGACACCACTCTCCTATATCTCAAAAACCCCATCAGGGCCATCGTAGCTTGGGTGTGACATGGCAGCAAATGAGAACATCATCACATTAGATTAGATGATGTGGAAAGATGGTGGAGTGTGCTGGCTAATGTACTGAGCAAGGATGCAGAAGATTTGGGTTCAACTCCATGCTGGCCATACAATCTCACTGTGAGGGGTTGCTATAAAAATGACTCCTTGATCATCTCACAGACTTTGGCAATCCAGTCAGAGTCCTCTGAAGGATCAGAAGAGGACACAACAACAAGCATTAAACTGGATTTTCTAAGACTGACAGTAATCACTGCGTGCCTTCAAGTCATTTCTGATCCTTTCAGGAATTCTCTAGCTAGAGAAAACCCCCATGGCCTGGGACCTGTCTATCTGGCAGAGTGGATCTCCAGAGGGCAACTTCGTCCAGACCGACCAGAGCTTCACTTTCCCTCTTGCTTCGGGTGGCCACATCTAGAGAGGCCTGAAGGGTCTCTACCCAGAATCGGGCATTCTCGGTGGCCACCCCAATACACTGGAATAAACTGCCGGTGGAGATGAGGCTGTTGGAGTCGCTGCCGGCATTTAGAAGGGCATTGAAGACCTTGCTCTTTAGGGAATGTTTTGGGTAGTCTTTGAGCAGCCAGTGGCCTGTTATTAGTTTGTATGTCTGCTGGCTCCTGATCTGCCTTGCCAGAGTTTGATTGTGTAGTTTGGCTGTTGATGCGCTATGCATATTGTTATATTTTAATTTGTTCTTTTCTATGTTCTTATCACAACCATTATGTTTTTATTATTGTATTTGATCTGCTGTATATGGTGTTTGTATGTTTGAGCAAGTTGTCTTTGCAACATGTTGTATACCGCCCAGACTTTAGGAAAATCAGGTGGTTAACAAACAAACAAACAAACAAACAAATAAATAAATAAACAAATAAATAAATAAATAAATAAATAAATAAATAAATAAATAAATAAATAAATAAATAAATAAATAAATAAAAAGTGGTTCTCATTCTGGGGACTTACTCTGGGACTGCGCAGCTTGTCAAAGGCCACCCAGGCTGGTTGTTCTCCCTGGAGACCCAGTGGGGGCAGAATCAAACTCTCAACCTCTACCTGCACAGCCAGATCCCAAAACTACTGTTTGTTTTGAGGTCAGCTACACAACTGCAATTTTTCTCCATCTTATGGATAAACTCGCTCTTCTGCCTTCCAATTTCACATGAGAACAAGCTGCATGTTTTCCCCCTCTTCTTGAAATGTGGTAGTTCCACACAATTCCTGGATACTATAGTTATTTATTTGTAAAGCAAAGCAAAGTGTTCTGCTTATGTACTGCCCCATAGTGCTTAAAGCACTCTCTGGGCAATTTATGACTTGTTTATGCAGGCTATGCATTGCCCCCAACCCCCCGTGAGCTTGGAATTCATTTTACCCAACCTCAGAAGGATGGACGGCCGAGTGAACCTTGAACCAGCTACCTGGAATTGAACCTGGAATCGAACCTCAGGTCGTGAGCACAGTTTTAGCTGCAGTACAACAATTTTAACCAGTGTGCCATAAGGCTCTGTTGCATGCCTATTGCCTTTTCCCACCAATCTCAAGGAGTTATAAATTGATTTCTCCCCCAAACTTCATCTCCACCAAAACTCTGTACAGTAGACTAGGATGAAACAGGGTGATTTCACCAAGGTCACCCCAAGAAATTGCATGGCTCGGTGGGGTTTAGAATCACAATCTCTTATGCCATAGTCAACCCACTAACTAAAGTAGGACCCCAGTATCTGCTGTAGAATGGTTCCAAGCCTTCCCATGGATAATGAAAACCATGAATAAGACAGAATGCCAAAATGCCCCCAAAACTGCTGTTTTGTGATAATAACTTGCTTTACAGCTGCTGTTTTATGATAGTAGCTTGCTTTACCGCTGTTCTTCGTGGCAGTAGCTTGCTTTGTGGCTGCTGAATTATTTATTTATTTATTTTCCTTTGCCATCCGTGGATAACTGAGTGGATAATGAATCAGTGGATATGGGGTCCTACTGTACAGTACTACACAAGGTCTTTAGTTGTACTGCTAAGCTACTAAATTGTGTGAAAAATGGAAACAGGGAGAGGAAACCTCACCAGAACCTGTAATAAACTGCATCTTATCCTGCAGAGGTTAATAATAGAGATCCTCTGATCTCATCTGAACGATTGATCGCAAAGAAGAGGTATTATTTCAAATGTTCGATTAAGGGAGGAAAGAGGAAATGGCTTAACGTCTTGCTCTGTTCTCGATCCAGCCTGTAAGAAATCCAAAGTTTCTAAGTGCTGTTGTGGCCATTTGCCAACTTCCTGCTTCCTGAAATGACAAGTGGGGGGGGGAGCACTGGTATCAATACGAACAGCAAAAAGTCCTGCGACACTACTTAAAACTTAGTAAAAAGTCGGCTGCAGATCACAAAAGTCTGAGTCACATAGATGGGGCCACGGGATTTTATTATTGGTTTTAAGTACCAAAGTAACAAGATGGAAAATGTGAAATGATCTGAGGTAAAGCCACATCCAGGACATCAGGTTTCCTTGGGTGAATTTGCTTCAGGAGTCACTAGAGAGAGGAGAGGAAATTTGCTTTGTTTGCAGCTTATTAACATCATGAACCCACATTGGTGCCTGGATCTGCTTGTTTAGCTCTTCTCTTTCCTTCTCTCAAAGGCTCGCTAGCCTAGTGCTAGGCGAGTTGGCCAAACCAGGGGGGTTGGGGGAGAGGGATCAGCAGAGAGAAAGCAGGAGGAGGAGGAAATTTTGTTTTCAATCATGTTCTAGCAAAGTAGAGCAGGGCTGCCTTAAAATGTTACCCTTCTTCCTCTCCCCCTCTTCAATTGGACAAAGAAAGTTTTGGTATTGAAGACAATTTTCTATCCTTCTGGGTCTTATGGACCTGGATTGAAAAATGGAAGGATCAAGGATGGAAAGAAAGAAAGAAAGAAAGAAAGAAAGAAAGAAAGAAAGAAAGAAAGAAAGAAAGAAAGAAAGAAAGAAAGAAAGAAAAGAACAGGAAGGGAAAATACTAGAACCAGATGTGGGCAAGAGAGAACTCAAATGGCAGCGAGTTTCCCTGCTGGCTTCTCTATCTCACTGGCTCTCTGGAGGCAGCTGGAATGGGCTGCAAACTGTTCCACATCTCTCTGCCTAAACCAGTGCAATGGCATTTGATTCCCCCCCCCCAAAAAAGAAAAACCCTGGAAGGAGAGGGGAAAACTGGGGGAGGGGGGAGGGGGTCTCCAGCCACACCATCCAAGTTCATAGCTGCAACTGATTCCATCTTCGTGGAGCTTGAGAAAGTTACATTTTTGGACTATTACAACTCCCCAGGATCCTCTAGGCAGCAGCACGGTCGCTCTTTTTTTCCATGCCGGCTGGAACATTCTGGTGTCTGTGGTCCAAAATCTGTCCACTTTTTATTCATGCTCACTCCCCACCGTCTCTTAATACGAGCAATTAAAACGACTTCCATAGCAATCCCTTTATGCTCCTTTTGTTTCTTTTTAATTATCTGTGGATTATTAAATCATCCGTTGCTTCTCTTATCTGCGGCCAGGACTGACACAGCTTGAAAGCCAGTCTCGGGCGTATTTAACGAGCGGTCAATCTAGATCCACAGTGGGCCTTGGCTTTTGCCAAAATAAGCGGCTGCAGAGCCTTCCTTTGGGTTTATACCTCTTCCTAAACAATAAGGCAGCTCCCCCCAAAAAACAAACAAACAGAAAAGCCACACATAGTTCATATGTTAGAAGGACATAGCTTCATGTGCAGGCAGAATGAAGGCACCTGCAAGCAGCCAAACAATAATGACCTAGTACAGGGATGGCAAACCTTTTAGAGACCGAGTGCCCAAACTGTGATTCAAAACCCACTAACTTTTTTGCAAAGTGCCAGTACGGCCATTTAACCTAAATACAGGTGGCTGTGAAGGGGCGATGTCGGGTGCCCACCGAAAGGGCTCCGAGTGCCACCTTTGGCACCTGTGCCATAGGTTTGCCAACACTGACCTAGTAAATCCAAGCAACTGAGAACATGTATCCTACAATGATACATGAATAGCAATGTAAAAAAATGGATGAGAGACACAAGGAAAGATGGAGAGATGTGCAATCTAAGCTTCAGTATGGTCTTTCCTACACCAGAGCCTTCAAATTGTGTTCTTGTGGGCAACAGCATCCAGAATGCCAAAGCCGGCCATGCTAGTCAGAGGATACTAGTCTAGAAAAGTAACTTTTCCAAGTTCTGGTCTGTGTCAGATAAAGTGCTTGCTAGCTATTAGAAAAGACAGCAAGACTGAGCTTCCTGTGGCAATTGTGATTGCTCTGTATTGGCTTTTTTGCACCTGAGTCTGTATGTTTAAAGCTGCCTAGATGCCCTAATCACATCTGATCTTGCCTGATTTCAGAAGCTAAGCAGGGTCGGCCCTGGTTAGTACTTGGATGGGCGATCACCACAGAATACCAGGTGCTGTAGACACCTCTGGAGTAGGAACTGGCAAACCACTCCAGTATCCCTGCCAATAAAACTCCATGGACATGCAGTCACGAAGAGTGGGTTACGACTGTAATGATGCAACACACACACACACACACACACACACACACACACACACACACAAATACAAATGTATGTTTAGAAGTGGGCAGACATGTGTGCGCTCTCCATTCATTCATAAAAATAGCTGCTTGAAAGGCAAACCAACCATCCTGGTAAGGAGTGAGCAGGCTCACTGATGGCCGTTGAAGACCAGAGCAAAAAGAGAGCAGGCAAAGTGCAAATATCGGGGCACATCAGACTTCTGGTATCTAAGCGAACTCCGGAATTATCTGGGCTACAATATCAGGCCCCATCCTCTCTCATCCAGATGACCTCCCCTGCAGAGTTGTTGTGAGAGCAAAGAGAGGGGCAATATGATGCTGTGAACTTAACAGAGGAAAGGCGAAATGTAAATGTGATTAGCAAAAAGAAAAAAATGAAAACGGGGCAACGTAGGGCAAAGATTTTTTTAAAATGTTGCATTATGTATTGCAAATTCTAAAATCCCCCACTGATCTTTTCCACTCCACTCCCCACACTGATAATCAACACACCTCCCAGACATCCATATGCACACTTTGCTAGAAATTAGTCCAGCTAGATGCCCTAAGCACATCCGATCTCGCCTGATTTTGGAAGCTAAGTAGGGTCGGCCCTGGTTAGTACTTGGATGGGAGACCACCAGGGAATACCAGGTGCTATAGGGGCCTGGAGTAGGAACTGGCAAGCCACTCCAGTATTCCTGCCAAGAAAACTCCATGGACATGGAGTCACAAAGAGTGTAACGACTGTAACGATGCAACACACATGCACACGCACACGCACATGCACATGCACACGTGCACACATACACAAAGAGTCGGTCACGAGTCTGTAATGACACAACACACACACAGTCCAGCTCGTAGAATGGGACCTGCTTCTGAGTAAACCCACACCAGATTGCACCAACAGGATGGAACATACCACGTTGCAAGGGATGGACTGGGACAGTGCAATTGGCTCAAGTCCACACAGGCTGAATCTTCTCCTGGGGAGTGGGTGGGGGATGAATTCCCAATCTCCTCCACGGCAATTTTGCTAACTCATGGTGCGATTCAGCCAATCCCATGTAGAAAACAGACATCCTGAAATCCCCTCTTCTAAACATCTATTTAAGATGCAGGAGACCTTTCTTTTTAAAATGTTTAATGTGGCTATCATAGATTTAGACTCTAGAGCATACTGGAATGGCAGCCAATTGTTAATTATCTGACTTGTTATTGACAAATGTTTGTTTCCAAGATGGAAACAAATGTGCCAAATGTGTCTTTCTGAGCCAAAATAACCTGACTGGCTTTGCACTTTCATTTGAATCAATTCAGGGTGCCATTTAGTGTTGTGCTTCAGGCAAAAAAAAATGTTATTTGTGTGACCCCCATAGGCCACGAGAAGCTGGGCTACTTACTTAATCAGGGCCATTATAAATTAAGTGTCATTGTGTTCCAGGTTTTCACTGATGCAAGCAAAATATAATGGTGCACCAGACTATCAGCTAGTGTGTGTGTGTGTGTGTGTGTGTGTGTGTGTGTGTGTGTGTGTGTGTG
>JAHTLZ010000280.1:2309679-2328242 GCA_023846285.1 Phrynocephalus versicolor | reverse complement strand
GTGTGTGTGTGTGTGTGTGTGTGTGTGTGTGTGTGTGTGTGTGTGTGCACCCCCACCACCCAAAAAGTTGACAGGCTTCTTTACATACTATATATCTTTACTCTTTCTGCTAACTAAAGATTTCCCAATCAATGTTTCTGTGAAGATTCTCAGTCATCCAGGTGAGTTTATCTGGAAGTTGTGTCATGACAACTGGACTTCTCTTCTTGAGAGATTGAAACGTTTCACTGCACATCCAAACAGCTTCATCAGTCTGAGGAAAGCTACTTGCGAGTCCTCCATTTTATAGTTCCCTTTGGCCTCATGTCACCCTGGTTTGAAACAGGCTCATAAGATGAACAGGCTCGTTAGGTGGACAATAGTCTCAATAGACTGCATATATTATATTGCTCCTTTTGTGTTTTGGTGTCACCTCCTTTGGGTGGACAAGTCTTGGCCTTAGTGTGTTTGTAGGTCTGAAGTAAACAAAAGGAGCAATATAGTATAAACACGGTCCAATGCAGTGAGGAGTGTACAGACTTCTACATTGGAGAAATTAAACAGCCGTTAAACAGGAGGATGGCCCATCATAGGAGGGACAACAGCTCAGGACCAGAATCAGCAGTACAACTCAACCTGAAGGAAAAGGGCACTTATTCAAAGATGAGGATGTACACATATTAGACAAAGAAGATAGGTGGTTTGAGAGAGGGGCCAGGGAAGCCATTCATGTGAGCATAGAAAACCCCTCTCTCAACAGAGGTTGGGGGCTCAGGCACAGTCTATCTACTTATCAGGGAGTGATTTCAACAATACCCAGACAAATCAAAAATACTTCATGTCTCCACCACCAAGGCCATAGCTAAGGACCCATACTTTATGGGTTTCAGCACCTTAGGCCATTGCTCACCTAATGGCCTATTGAGAATATTGTCCAACTAATAAGCCTATTCAGGCCATTGTTCATCTTCTGAGCCTATATCAGACCAGGGTGACATGAGGCCAAATGGAACTATAAAATGGAGGACTCGCAACTAGCTTTCCTCAGACTGACGAAACTGCCTGGATGAGCAGAGAAACATTTCAGTATCTCAAGAAAAGAAATCCAGTTGCCATGACCCAACTTCTAGATTTTCCCATCAAGCTCCCTTACTCAGCTGCCCCCCTCCCATTACATCCATTGCTGTTGTCGTTTTGAGTTGTGCCACCTAGTGGTTGTAGCGCTTGGAGTAGCAATGCTTGGTTTAAGTGCTGTTGTTTCATGCCATCAAGTCACATTCAAACTATTAGAGACCACAACAGGGTTTTTTCCCCAAGTCAAATTGTGTAAGATTGAGTTGTGTAGGGTTGAGCAAGACCCTACACGCCCTCTTTTGCCCGGTTGTCTGCACCCCTGGCCAACTTCTCAGTCAAGGCTTTCTTAATCCTTCAAAGGACAGCCTGGCTGCATGGAGCAAGGGAAAGGTTCACCTGCTTCCATTACACAAGTGGGTGAACAAGCCAGATCAAGGCCCTTTCTGTTGACTGAGTCATCAAGAACATTCTTTGAAGGAACAGGAGAAAGACAACCCTCACGTGGGTTAGGCCAAAAGTACAAACCTGGATGCCTTCACTGGCCTGGATGCCTTCAAAAGGGGATTGGACAGATTCCTGGAGGAGAAGTCCATCACAGGTGACAAACCATGAGGGAGATGGGTCATCTCCAGGCTTAAAACCGGGGTACTTCCAGGGCCAGATGCAGGGGAGTGGTATCAGGAGACAGATATCTAGTCTTTTGTGCTCCCAGAGGCATTTAGCGGGGCCACTGTGAGATACAGGAAGCTGGACTTAGATGGGCCTTTGGCCTGATCCCGCAGGGCTCTTCTTATGTTCTTATGCACCTCTCTTTATTTTCAGAGTTGCTCCAAAGATAAAGAAGGGCCATTCCTGTGGACAACACAACACACAATACAGACTTCTATATCATTTATTTGTTTCTTTTGTGGTGAAAATGCTCTGAATAACAATTAGCATCTGTTAAAAACAACAACAAATCTGTCATAAGAGCATTTTCCTCATTACAAGATTTCGTTTCTCACTTGCAACTCCAAATAATTTTCAATAAGCAACTTTGCAATACTTAAGGGAATTTATAAGCCAGTTCCCACAAGTTCACCCAGATTATCTTCTCCATTAGTCATTTATTCTATTTATGACTTGAATCTGGGTAAGTTCCTTTTTAAAAAAAAAAAAAAAAAACCCTACAGCTCCCAGCATCCATCAACCAGTCCCTGGCTGGTGGATTCTAGGCTTTGTAGTCCAAAAAAGGAATTCTTCCAAGCTCTACTATTTACTGTTTATTTATTGAAGGCATATCATGCTTTCCTAACCCCAAAAATAAAAAAAAATATTGGCACAGAAGGAGGCTAGCAACAGGAACATCAAAAAAAGAAACAAATACCGTTATAAATACAATTTCTACATAAAAATACTGTAGGTTAAAAGAATTATTCAGTAAATAAAAAGAACAGCCTCCTTTGCATATTACCCAACATATGTTCCAAAGGTACAGAGGTATTAAGAGGATGAATAATATAAACAGAATAAACAGTAAACAGAGAACACTGGAATAACAGAATTGACTCCAATCTAAATCAATTGTTTCCTCCACAATGTTATGTATTTACCTGCAAAAGATGAGCGGGCGCTCAGAACTGTGCTACTGAGACCTGGATCTATTGGCATGCAAGTGCAAAGTATAAACACCACATTTGTTCTAATTCCAAATTAGGGACCCAGCTAGAAGTAAACCGAAGTTGCCCTGACCCTTAAAAGTGTACTTAACACCCAGAGCCTGATGGATGTGAAATTTCTATGCAAAAATCAGAGGATTCTTCCACAACAAGGGTGGCAAATTGCTCCCAGGGCCCCGGTCCCACGTCCCTTTAAAAGCAGTTTAAAATACCAGATAACTCGTGTCTAAAAATACTGTCCCCACGGTCACCAGGCTTTTTGAAAAAAAAGAAAAAAGAAAACCCGGTAATGCTCCCTTAAGTGAGGTTTCTGTGACTCACCCAAGAGGTAGGGAAATTTTTGCCTTGCTTTGAAAATCCAGCTTTTAAGGAGGCAGACGCCATGGGACCACACAGATGATCCGGGTTTCTTTTTCTTTCTTTTTTCATAGCACCAACCAGCTGTTCCTGGGGCCGATAGGCTATGTTTTTTTAATTGCTTTTCACCTTCGGAGAAACAGGACGCTCTACGCAGTCCTACAAGTTTTCATTTACCCCAGCCAAGTGGTCTGTTTTTTTCAAATGCTAGCACCACCTGCTGGCCAAGGGGGGCTGAACTGCACTTTAAAAGAAAAACAAACAGCTTTTGACGTGTGGACTAGAGATGGGCACGAATCAAAAAATGATGTTTCATTTGTCGTTTGTCGTTTGGAGGGTCCGTTTCGGTTCATTTCCGTTTTTCACGAATTTTTGCAAAAATTTTGTTTTCATTTTTCGTTCATTTGTTACCGTTTTTTTTACCATTTATTTCAATTTTTGTGATTTTTTTTAGCATTTAAAGCAGTTCACTGTATTGCAGTAACGAAAACGAAACGCACGACAAAATTTCTGGTGTTTCTGTTCGTTTCGTTTCATTTTGGAGACAAAATTCATTTGTCGTTTCATTGCGTAATGAAACGAAAAAACGAAAACAGAAACAAAAAATTGTTCATTTCGTGCCCATCTCTAGTGTGAACTCCTATCCCACTTATTCAATCACGTGATGGGAGGAAGAGGAAAAGCCGGACCTTTAGAAGATCAGGATCGAAACCCAAGTGTGACCACGGCCTTAGAGACCAGAAGGTCAAAAGATACCCTTTAACCAAGGTATCCTAGCAGTCTGGCGAACTCTGGAAGACCAAGAGCACGAATCTGCACATCCAATCCACAGAGCCCATCACTTGAAAGGGCGGGACAGAACTTTACCAACACTGTGCAGAACCTTGGTCAGCCCAAGCAGAAAAGACTGGTCTAGTTTAATGACCCAGTATGATATATGGTGGTCTTACAACCATCGGACCAAGACAACCTTTGCAAAGAAGGTTCCTCCCCAACACAGTTGCATGCTCTTTGGACAGAAGCCCTTGTAGCTCCATAAACTGGATTTCCAGAGCGAGGGAATGTTTTGATGCAAATAAATCTTAGAGTAGCCCAGTATAGCAGCTCTGCTGGCTTGTGGTATTCTGGGAATTCTAGCCCCCAAAATAACCTTCCCCATCTCAGAGAAGTCTGTTTGCAAAGAAGGTGGCATTGGGATCATTTGCGTACAACTTGACAACAACGAGTCCTCAAGCAACCTATGTAGCAAGAGCTTTCTAGAATGCTGGACGCCGTGCAGATAACAGCAGCATAAATAGTTCCCCTCCTGTTTACAAGTAGATTTCAGCCTTGTTGTTGTTGTTATTGTTTGTCACCACAGGGGAGGGTTTGCTTTTCATCCCTTCCGTCCCGCCTTTGGAAACGTCGACAAACAGCAACCGTGGAGTCCAAAGAGAGACGAGGATTCTTTTGTATTCCTTCCGGAAATTCTGGTTGAGAAGGCCATAGATGGCCGCATTCAAGCAGCTGTTAAAGTAAGCCATGAAGTAGCTCACCACAAAAAGCCATTCCGGGATCCGTGGCACGATTTTGGAAGGATTGATGGAGATGGCCAAGCCGATGAAGTTTAAGGGACCCCAGCACACCGCAAAGAGGACAAAAACCACAAACATGGTCAAGAAATTCCGGACGTCCGCTGCTCTGACTTTCTGCTTGCAGCCCTGCCTCACCCGGTGCTTGACCTGAATCACCAGGATCCAGATCCGCAGGTAGCAGAACGTCACGATGGAGAGCGGCAGGAGGAAATGGACCACGATCACGGCCACGGTGTATGACATACTGACCGTCTGAGCAAAGGTGCAGGAATAAATCCGGTGGTCGTACTGCAAGGAGCCCACGAAAAAGTTCGGCACGATGGCCAGCAAGGTCAGCGCCCAGGTCAGGCAGAGATACCCGCAGGTGTTCTTCAGGTTGAAGACCCGGTCGTAGCGCAGGCTGTGGCAGATGTAACAGTAGCGGTTGATGGCAATGGCGGTGATGTTGAAAATGGAACCAATCACGCTCAAGCCCATGAAGAAGCCACTGACCTGGCAGTGAATGGGTCCCATGGTCCACTCATCATGGAAGATGGCGCTCAAGGTGAGAGGGTATGGGTACACCGCCACCACAAGGTCTGCCACGGAAAGGCTGACCACGAAGATGTTACCTAGACATTGCAGGGTAAGAACAAAGACAGGGTAAGAACAAATACAATGACATTGTCTTGTATTCAGTGCAGGGTGTACAATCCTTCATAGACTACATATCTATCTATCTATCTATCTATCTATCTATCTATCTATCCATACACAGTAGGACCCCCATATCCACTGATTCATTATCCACTGATTCAGCTATCCACGGTTGGCAAAGGAAAAAATGAATAATTCAGCCACTGCAAAGCAAGCTACTGTCACAAAGCAGCAGCCGTAAAGCAAGCTACTGTTGCAAACTACAGCCATAAAGCAAGCTACTGTCACAAACTATAGCCGTAAAGCAAGCGAGTGTCACCAAATTGAAGTTTGGGGGGGGGTGGCATTCTGTCTTAACCACAGTTTTTGTTATCCACAGAAAGGCCTGGAATCAATCCCCACCCAATACTGAGGTCCTACTGTACACTGCAAGTGTCCCTATGCATCAAAGTTTAGAAAGGCTGCTTTTTAAAACATAAATTCCAGAACCCCACAGCTTGAGGGACCCCCATATGGCCACTAGAGGATTGTGGGAACCACTGAAGTTTTTTCCAGCTCTGCTGAAGATAGTCAAAGCAAACATCCAGACTAGGACAATAAGCCAATAAAGTGTCTGATGTGGCTGTAGAAGTTGTCCTATATCCATCACTAGAAATGGGTTGTGATCACTATATACAAAGAGAAAGGATCAGGTGACAGGTTCCAGGTCATCAAAAGGCGGCCATTTGTGTTACTGGCATGTTGCAGGGAGTCCTTCTACTCTGCCTTGGGCAGTGGGTGTAGCGACCCCAAGTCTCAGCTCATGTAGGAAGAAGCTGGGGTAGACTTGCTACTGATTCTATAGCCCTTCCTTAATAGAAAATATGCTGCTGTTGTCATGTGTCAGCAGATTGCTCCCAGCCCATGGTTACTCTCATGCAGTTTCTAAGACATGTGTGCTGTTCAACGAATGAGTGGTTTTTACTGTTGCCACCCTGCCATGAGTTTTTACGGCTGAGTCAGGAATTAACCCAGATATCCTGAATCCTAGCCCAACGCTCTCTCTAATAGCCCAGGAGTTCCTAACCTTGGGTCCCCAAATGTTATTGGGCAGCAATGCTCAGAAATCCTGGCCAGCATAGCTAGTGCCGAAGTCTTCTGGGAATTTTATGGGGACCCAAGTTTAGGAACCATGGCTTATTGACTTTGGACAATGGTGGTGGACCATTTTTAACAAGAAAGTCCCACAACTAAAACTCTCCTCATCCCAACCAATAAAAATACTATCAAAGCAAAAGTTATGCCACTCAATATCTGCTCACGGAGGCAGCTGCCTTTCTCTACCTAATAGTAGACCTGCCCTAAGACTAAGCCCTGTATATGTGATTTGATTTCCCTGTAGAAATGTCACTGCAAGTGTATGCTTCCACTCCATACGCATTTATAAAGTCCTACATCAGCTGCAGCTGACTCTCTCTCCCTTCTGGAGCTGAAGTTCTAATTCTTTCTATTGGCGAAATAGATTTCTTCTTCTTCTTCTCCTCCTCCTCCTCCTCCTCCTCCTCCTCCTCCTCCTTTAAATCTTATTTAGAGACCAACTGCTTGTATCAACACACATAACAAAGTTGGAAGAACTGAGCCAAGAGAGAATGAAAATACAAAGAAAAGGTCAAACAAGGGTAAGAAAACAAACTGAAACACAGCAAAGAAAATTGGAGGTGGGGGGGGGAAGCAAATATTGAGCACGGATAGAAGAAAACGATACCTTCAGAAAGAAGAGGCAATGGAAGGGTTCTGCACATCGATGTAAGACTTCTGCTTAAACACACCTATGCCTATCATATGCTTTTGTAAAACCAAAAGCATACGAAGTGGGGAAAATCAAGGAGCTTCACCTCTGGAAGACAAACAAGGTTGTTTTCATCTCTAGATCCTTTCTATAATTGATTGTTAAGTCTCCTGTTCCCACTTTAGTTATTTAGCTTGGAAGGACCTAAGCTGTTATCAGATTTCCTACTGTTTAGCACACAAAGTTGTGTTCTGTTGTCTCAGGCCTGGCCCAGTGGATTCCCAGGCTTGGCTACCCAGATGTTTTTGAACTAAAACTCCCAGAAGCTTTCACCACTGACTGTGCTAACCAGGATTTCTGGGAGTTGTAGTCCAGGGACATCTGGGGGACTCAAGCTGGTTCGCAATACAACGTCCAGAACACAGCTTGGGGAATCTGAAAAATTCAATATGAAAAGTAACTTTCCCACCCTTTGCAGAGATACGGCTATCTGTTGAAATTCTTCATGAGTACAAATTGTCTCGGAAGAAAACAGCACTGGTTCCTTTAAACTGTAGCCTTTTCCATAAGTGGTAGAACTAACATGTGTCATGTACAACAGTAGGCAGGCAATTCTGGGAACAATTATCCAAGAAAATGAATGTTACCAAATTCTTACTGCAACAATTGTGACCTGTGTATGTACAGTAGGACCCCCGTATCCACTGATTCATTATCCACTGATTCAGTTATCCACGGTTGGCAGAGGAAAAATAAATAAACAATTCAGCAGCTGCAGAGCAAGCTACTGTCAGAAAAAGCAGCTGTAAAGCAAGCTACTGTCATAAAACAGCAGCTGTAAAGCAAGCTGCCATCACAAACAGCAGCTGTAAAGCAAGCTACTATTGCAAAATAGCAGCTGTAAAGCAAGTTACTATCACGAAACAGCAGTTTTGGGGACATTTTGGTGTTCTCTCTTATCCACGGTTTTCATTATCCACGGAAAGGCTTGGAACCACTCCCCAGCAGATACTGGGGTCCTACTGTACTCCCTTACAGCATGCATGTAAAACAATAACTCATGTGAGCAAAAAGGTAAGAGGGGAATGAATTAGGCTAGGTGAAGTTAAAGAGGATTAAGGAAAAGACAGAAGTAATTAGGCATTTTGGATGCTGTCTATTCTTAGCACTTCTTTCACTCCAAAGCAGTCTTCTCTACATGCACCACATGCAGCCTTGAGTTGGCATTTCATCAAATTTCCCCTGGGAATTGTGTCTGAGATTACTTTGAGTGAAAGACAGACTAAATATCACTAAGAGAAGATTCTAAGTCACCACAGATGGATGAGTTTATTTCTGGTTTGTGTTGGTTTTATGAGTCTTCCAAAGTTTGGAAAGTTGTTTTTTTAAAAAGTAACTCTCACTACGAGAGACACTCAAGCAGAGGTGGTGAGAGGATTCTGGCCATTTTATTATTTATTTATTTATTTGCAAGACTTTTTAGCTGCCCCACTACCAGGTGGTCTCTGGGCCGTGCACAACAATACAGTGGTACCTTGTATAAAGGAATTAATTCGTTCCAAATGAAATTATGTTAAGCAAATTTTCCTTTACACAAATTCCCATAGGAATGCATTGAAAACGGAGTGATCCCATTTTTATGTTGTACGGATTTTCCCCATAGGCAATTATGTTAACCAAATTTCCCCTATCTCCAAAAAATTTTATGTTGTACAAATTTTATGTTATACAAGCTGTCTGTTATACAAGGGTCCACTGTATATTAAAACTATAAAACTATAAAACAACATGATTGTTAAAACTATAAAATACAATATAGGTTAAAACAACTGACATAGGGTGCAAATTATAAAACCCTTTAGTCCAAAGAAAGGTATTTTTTCTAAGCTCCAACTCATTCTTGCTAGCTCCATCTCCCCATTAATTTGCAGTGTTTTGAAACATATTTTTCCCCACAAGATATGCGTTGGTTGATCAAATGGTGCCTCCATTTGCCTTTTTGGTTTTGTGTGGTGTTCCCATGCCACCTGGCAAATCACTTTTTTTCAGTGGTGACTGTCTAGTTTCTCATTTCCACATAACACAATACAGTTGCATTTGTATTCCAGTACTAGAATGCGGAACATAAATCACAAGCAAAGAATGGCCTTATTTTTCCATGTTTCTTGCACACTATGTAGTAAATCCCAAGCCCTTTAAATCTAAGGCAATCTTGACGTATTCAAAATGGAACCCATTGTTTTATACTGATTTACTCTCAATTATGCATAGGATTGCAGCCTAACAGCCAAGACTATATAGGCTGAATCAGAAATAAATCTATCTTTTGTTCAATGGGATCTCTGCATCCTGAAAATGGTCCCAAGTCATCCTCATTTTTTATCACAGCCCAAACACACAGAGACCTGGGACATTTATTTTTCTGCACGAAGGACTTTGCCTCCAGCAAAGCACATTTTCCATTATCCTTGTGCATGCAATTCGACTGTAGAAGAATTTTTAACAATGATGGAGAAGGAGCATAGTGAGGATTCCCAATTACTGTTGCCGGGTTTTAAATCGCTAATCTAAAAAAACCTCCAGCAGTCATCACATCAGTTTGTCAGTAAAGTGGGAAGATAAAGTGGGGAGAAAGCTACATTAAAATTGCCAGATCCAAGATGAAACGTCGTGTTATGGAAGTTTAAGAGAGAGATTAAGACATCTTCTTTCTAATGCAGAAGAATTCCCCTGAGAATCCTTAACAACTTTTCTGAAGGAAATGCTCACCTAGGACCAGAATTTGCCCATCCCAGGACAGTTTTTGGAAAAGCTCTCACCTTAAAAAAATCACATGCTTTTGGTGCAAAATCTGGACTTATTTCTATAAAACGTGTAGCTGCTTCCTGGATCTCAGTCAATGACTCTTAGGGCGCTTTTACATGACCTCTAAAATCCGGTATCAACTTAAATTCGGACCAGAGATTGTAGGGGTTTGTCGCTCTTCCTGTGTTCCCACCCCTCTGCACTCCATTGTTCCTGTCTGCGAGTGGAGGGAGAAAAAAAAGGGGAGAAAAAATGCAGGCTCACCTTGTCTGCCAGTCGAAGCAGCCCCGAGCAGCCCCGTCATGATTCCCGTCTCTTAAAGGTCGGCGGGGACAAAAAAACAAACAGAAGGCGAGGGAGCCCAGCTTAAAATCCGCATCAGAAGATTTTTTACCTCCTGGAGACCAGGTACTTGAAAAGTGCGCTGGGACCCGCTTAGGTGGGCATGGTCTACTTAATTTTTTTTTAAGTCCGGAGCTGGTGAGAAAACATTTTTAAGCTCTGGATCTGGGAGCCCTTTGCCTCAGGTTTTAGGGGTCGTGTAAAAGCGCTGTCCCTGGGAACATGAATGACATCTGCAAATGAGGTCCTGGTAGCAGGCGAAAGATTGCAGCCCTTTCTGCCCAATCTCCAGGTTGGAGAGATAGGCAGGATCTCTCTCAATCAATACCATTTGCAGGGAATCATAAGCAGGTGAGGACATCTGCTTGGGAATACCCTGAAGCAAATTTGGTGAGCCGCTGTGTGGGACAGAAAGCTGGACTGGATGGGCTATGTTCCAGCAAGGCTGTTCTCATGTTCTCATGTTCTTATGACCTTCAGAGCATGTAGAAGGAAAACAGACATTATTAAAGGAAAACATGGAAAGTGCTGGGCATTTGCTTACAAGTGCTGACACTCAAATCCTTCTGCATCTGTCATCATAGGCATCACCTCTGGGTTTCACCTCTGTCTTACTACACTTTCTGCAACTTCAATGCCAACTAAACAGAAAACAGAAACAGTCTTGACCTGGAAGTTAAGTCATGGCTACTGGACTTCTTTTTTCTTGAGAGATCGAAACGTTTCACTACTCATCCAAACAGCTTCATCAGACTGATGAAGCTGTTTGGATCAGCAGCGAACGTTTCTATCTCTCAAGAAAAAAGAAGTCCAGTAGCCATGACTCAACTTCCAGATAAACTCAACTGGATGACTGAGAATCTTCACAAACTGTCTTGACCTGTCTCTCATTCATAATGACTCCCCTTAGCTGATTGAATCACTCATTGGGTTGGGTTGTTTTCTTTCCTATGAAGCCAGGAGTCAGAAGCTTGATTCCCCAGTGTACTCCTGGGAGAAAGATCCAGCCTATGTAGCCTTGGGTAAGCTGAGGAGTACCAAAGCACCCCTAGAAAAAGGCAATAGTCCAGCACTTTGAAGTCACTGTCACCCAGAAAACTCTGGAAAAGGGTAAGACAGAACAGCTTTGATGGCTCGTCAATGAGGCTCAATGGGGAATTGAACCCTCAAACTCTGGGCCATCAACCCACGAGATCAACTATCATCTAGGTACTCTGCCAATATTTACCAGTGTTGATGCAATGTGATGAAACAGGTATGCATTAGTGACTCATTTCTTATATGGTTCTCAGCCCACTTCTGTCCAGATTAACAAAGAGAGCACTATGTCTGTGAAGATTCTTAGTGCTGCAGGCGAGTTTATCTGGAAGTTGAGTCATAGCAACTGGACTTCTTTTCTTAAAGAAGAGCGCTAGTTTCTTATTCTTTTTATTTTATTTGATTGTGTCCTGAAAGGACCCTGGTCCAACCCACTAGAAAGTTGAAAACCCAGATGAATTTTCAACAAGCATCTGGCATTCTGACTTGAGGGCATTTCAGCAAAGGAAACTGGAAGCAGCTGTGTAACTTTTCATCAAGAACTACTGGTGTTACCCATTCCTCATGGGCAGGGCAGTTGAGCACTCTGACCCTGAGGGAGGCCTGGAAAGAGAAAACTAAGAACTGGGTCTTCTTGGCAGGAGCCCCCCCCCCTACCTCTGAGACTTTCTACTGTCCAAAATACACCTGGCCCCCTCACTGGGAACATTTAAACGAATGTCAAAAACTTGCCAATTCTAGCAGGCTTTCCCTGAATCCAGGACATAGCTCTCAGTGGCACACTTCACGTCCTAATCTTTTCCGCCATTGACTTTTTAAAAAATCAATTGCTGATTTTTATTGTCTTATTGATTTTTTGCTTGCATTTGTTTTATTGTTATTGATGTGAACTGCCCAGAGTGGTCTCATAGATAGCCGAGTGCTATATCAATCGATCAATCAATCAAATAAATTAATAAATTAATAAAAATAACCTTGAAGGAAACTCCATGATGAGTTGGGTTGGCTGAGCTAGCCCAGACAGATTCCTAATAGTGCAATTTGTTGCTCTCCTGCCATCCACTTTTCTCCAGTTTCCAGGTTTGCATCTTTCTGACAACCAAGTGCTACCAATCTCTGATTGGTCATTTCAGTTGTTGTTGTTGTTGTTGTTGTTGCTCTTGTTGCTGCTGCTGCTGAATCCAAATTATAAAAACATTGACTGGTATTATAGAACAGATACAAGTTTTAATGCAAGACTTAAGTCTGTGCTACTGTAAATATCAGTGCAATACACATTTTTGAGGCGGGGTAGATGTTATTTCTGGGACTGATTATAATTCGGTGTGAAATTTCTTGATATTGTTCCCTAAGCCCCAATGGTGATGGGGACCACTCAAATGTATTTTATCCACAAGCAAGACTGGCTGACATAGCTCTGCCCTTTGTTAGTTGTTCCAGTTCTTTAACTTCAACTCTGGCATCCCCTGAAATTGCAATGTCAAGTATCCAGACATCATCATCATCATCATCATCATTTGGAGGAGAAGGAGAAGGATTTTTAAAATAAAATAAAATCTACTTTGAGATGTTATTAAGGTCCTATTGTCCAGACATTGTCATCATTATTTGAAGAAGAAGGGGAAGGACTTTAAAAATTTAAAAAAATAAAATCTACTTTGAGATTCCATTAAGATCCTCCTTTTGTAGAGGAGGTTAATCCTAGAAGAAAGGGTGTTCTAATTCATGAAGTTTTTGCTGGAGAAAAAATAATAATCCTGTAAATAATTTTGCACCATAGCAGGTTCCAGTTCAGGAGCAAGGACCAAAATATTAAACTTCTTGCAAGTTTAGGGATGGTTTTTGCAACTGTGGGAATGAAATAAATATTTCTGCAAGTGCAAAATCTCCAAACAGATCTGCTGCCCCATGGCCCTATTTTTTTTATCTCAGCCAAATCAATATTTTAGGCTAGTTAAAAGCATTGCATGACTCAGTGTGAGAGACAGCTGGTGTCTATGGAACTTTCTTAACTTGAGGCACTTTGTTTCCATAGCAACCCAATAGGACTTCAGTCACAGGGCAAGTTTTCATCTTAATCACCAGGGTTGAAGGTTGAAAGATTACTTACCAAGCATCCTTCTGTAACCATGTGGCCTCCATGTGTGTTATTTTATGATTTATTTATTTATTTTAGGGTATTTTTACCTCACCTTTCTCCTTGAAAAGGACCCACGGTGGCTTACAGTAATGAGGGGTAATATACAGTCCAGTACAATTAAGACATATTCAAGTACTGAGAACTACAGCATCCTACAGCATCAAAAGATATGTGTTACCTTACTCATCAGTGGCAGTGGGGATGATGGGAACTGGCATTTCTCACAACCCTTTGGGCTCACAATTCTGCTATAACTGCATTTCTGACACTGTGCAGCCTAGACCCACGCGGAGGAGTGAGGCTGGGCTGCAGACTGTAGTTGATCTAAGGAGCCCACAAAAGTGCTTAACGCTGAGTATATTGTGTCCTTCGCTAAGCAATCGACGGGAATAGATGACCCCTCAAACTCAAAGGTAAGAATCCTAGCAGAATTTTAATTCTAGAGGAAGCAAATGTGCACACATCTCAGTAGTGGACGGCCGCTTCATTAAAAAGGTGCTCGTTGTACATCTGGACACATGGTCAGCCCACAACCAGCTGTACCATCAGGCGTGCAACTGCCACCTGGTTAATTAGCTGCAATTGATCACCAGAACTCACATGATTTTGACTTACTCTAAGGAGCCCCGTGGCGCACCGTATAATGCCTGTACTGCAAGTAAAACTGTGCTCACAACTTGGGGTTCAATCGCAGGTAGAAGGCTCATGGCTGACTTAGCCTTCCAGCCTTCCGAAGTTGGTAAAATGAATACCCAGCTTGCTGGGGTGGGGGGCAATGTGTAGCCTGCCTACTGTAATTAAAAAACCACCCAGAGACACTTGAAGTGCTATGGGGCAGTATATAAGCAGAACACTTTTTACTCTGCAATAAAACATTGACAGAATACTGGCATATGATTCTATAAAATTCTGTAAGGCTCTGTGCATGCAAATATCTATGTATGGATGACTGATGACTTTAGTTCAATTTTTGACTGGGCTCGTTTCCAAGAAGAAGAAATTGTTCCATGAATTGAATTGCACATCATTTCCTTAAAAGACGAAGAAACACCAGATCTTTTACACGCTGTCTAGTGCCTCTTTCCTGCTGTTTATTCTATGCACACTAACGATCTACTGTGGAGACCATTCAGCTCGAATCGATTTTTAAAAAGACCCTCAGAGAACTAAAGGCATGATGCTAACTCAAAAGGCACAAATCAGTAGAATGTAATTCTGGATGGAGATAGAAATGCCAGGCAACAGTAACAAAAAAGCAATAGGCTACACCAGGGGTTGGATAAACCACTAGCAGAATCCAGACACAGAATAAACAAAGCGGGTCTGGCATGCCAATCCATCCCGAAGCATTGATCCACCTCAATCATTTAAGCATCTCTCAGGTGTTTGCATTGTTTTGATTAAAAAGGATGTTTCCCACTTGGAAATAAATGGGAGGCAAGGCAGTGCTACTTTGGGTGGCAGAAAGTCAAGAAAAACGAACGAAAGCATTTTACTTCCTCGATTCCAAGTACGATGTAACTCTCAGAGGTTTTTAATTTTAGCACAAGATGATCCCAGAGTAGCAACGGGATCTGTCTTCCACGCAACTGCCGGAGAGCTCAATAGCTTAAGTGTCCAGAGGCTAGGAGTTCAATCCCCCGCTGTGACTTCTTGACAGGGATGAGACACAATGCTGCATAAGGTCCGTTCCAATTTTTACAATTACGTTACTCAAAGAGGCTCCAGCAGTTTTGGTCCTTTTATGGGTTTGGAGCAACAAGAGTCACTAGAGCTTGGAAAAGTTATTTTTTGGATACTGTTCCTCAAATTCCCCAACTAAAAACTCAACACTGTAGGCCAGTGATGGCAAGCCTTTTAGCGACTGAGTGACCAAACTGCAATTCAACATCCACTAATTTTTTGCAAAGTGCCAATACAGCAATTTAACCTGCATATAGGTGGCTGTGAAGGGGCGATGTTGGGTGCCCACAGAAAGGGCTCTGAGTGCAACCTTTGGCACCCGTGCCGTAGGTTCGCCAGCACTGCTGTAGGCCAATTAAATAAATTCCACAAGCATTAATTCTTTGCAGTTGAGAGTAAAAGTGAGCAATCTTTAAGGAAGTTGAAAGAGAGAAGGATCTCTCCAAACTGGGGGTTGCGAAATGGCAATTGTGTTTCAATGTAGCAAAATATAAAGTAATGCATATTAGGGCAAAAATCCAAACTTTATCTATCAACTCATGGGCTCTGGGCTATCTGTGACAGATCAAGAAAGAGATGTTGGTGTGCTGGTAGACAGCTCAATGAAGGTGTCTACCCAGTGTGTGGCAGCGGTGAAGAAGGCCAATTCCATGCTAGGGATTATCAAAAAGGGGACTGAAAATAAAACAGCCACCATTATAATGCCATTGTACAAAATGATAGTAAGGCCCCACCTGGAGTATTGTGTACAATTCTGGTCACCACATCTCAAAAAAGACATAGTGGAACTGGGAAAGGTGCAAAGGAGAGCGACTAAAATGATTACTGGGCTGGGGCACCTCCCTTATGAGGAAAGGCTAAAACATTTGGGGCTCTTTAGTCTGGAAAAAAGGCACCTGAGGGGGGATATGATTGAGACCTACAAAATAATGCAAGGCATGAGTAAAGTGGATAGAGGAACAATCTTCTCCCTCTCACGAAATACCAGAACAAATTGAGGGCTGGGAGAGAGAGAACAGACAAAAGATTTTTTTTTAACCCAGTGTGTTGTTAGTCTCTGGAACTCCCTGCCACAGGATGTGGTGATGGCATCTGGCCTGGATGCCTTCAAAAGGGGACTGGACAGGTGCCTGGAGGAAAAGTCCACCACAGGTTACAAACCATGAGGGAGATGTGTCTTAAAACCAGGGTACTTCAAGGGCCAGATGCAGGGGAGTGGTATCAGGAGACACATATCTAGTCTCATGTGCTCCCAAACGCATCTGGTGGGGCCACTGTGAGATCCAGGAAGCTGGGCTAGATGGGCCTTTGGCCTGATCCAGCATGGCTCTTCTTATGTTCTTATGTTCTTAAGAGACTGTAAGACAGGGAGATGTTAGGGAAGGCTTTTGCTGACTATTGTTTTTCAGGAAGAGGAGGAGGAGGAGGAGTTTCCATCCATCTCTTTTATATATCTAGCTTGGCGTTTGCCTATCGAGAGTGTGGGAAACACTGGTCCAAGGGCCAGCACTGATGCTTCATCATAACAGCATAGCTATTTAAAAAGGAATCTGTGAAACTCTTTCTAATCTATTATTAAGGCAACACAATCGTTGCTGCCCAGAAGATCCACGAGTCTCCTATCCCAGGAGAAAACATTTCTTAGAATAAAGAGAGGCTTCATTATTCTCGATATCCGTGAGCTGGCGGTCTTAGACAATCCAATTACGAGTTCTCTGCTTTGCGGGGCCACTCAGATAGTTAATATCCAATAGAGTAATTCTTGAGGGCTGCCTGGCACACCGGATTACCATTTCGTCTCTTACGACAATGCTCATAAATCAGTTCCACAAACCCTTTCCGGATATATATTTGTTTCTCTTTCTGCATTTTTTTAAAAGAAACACCAAAAGGTTCAAACGTTTGCTTGGGCCATTCAAGAGTAGTGAGTGAGGCCACCACCGCAAGCACACTAAGGCAGAGACTTGTCCACCCAAAGGACCTGTTGCCAAAACAAAAAAGGAGCAATATAGTATATGCAGTCCAATGCAGTGAGTAGTGTGCAGACCTCCACATTGGAGAAACTAAACAGGAGGATGGATCAGCACAGGAGGGGCAACAGCTCAGGACCAGAATCAGCAGGACACCTCCACTTGAAGGACAAAGGGCACTCATTCAAAGATGAGGACGTACACATATTAGACAGATAAGAGATGTGGTTTGAGACAGGGACCAGGGAAGCTATTCATGTGAGCATTGAAATCCCCCTCTCTTAATAGAGGTGGTGGCCTCAGGCACAGTCTATCTGCTACTTATCAGGCTGTGCTTTCAGCAATAGCCAGACAAATCCAAAAGCCTTCACCACCAAGGCCACAGCTAACAACCCATACTTTATGGATTTCAGCACCTTATGCCATTGTTCACCTTAAAGCTATGGAGACTGTTGTCTACCTAACAAGCCTATTCAGGCCACTGTTCATCTTATGAGCCTATTTCAGACCAGGGTGACAAGAGGTCAAGGGGGACTATATGATGGAGGACTCGCAACTAGCTTTATTCAGACTGATGAAGCTGTTTGGATAAGCAGTGAAGCATTTCTATCTCTCACAAAAAGAAGTCCAGTTGCCATGACTCAGCTTTCAGATTATCTCTGTATTGTTGTTGACATTTTTCATCTCTCCAAAAGCAGCCCTTCTACTCCCATCCACAGTGCAATGCTTTCCAACAATTACTATTAAGGCAGTCTGGAGCATTCCAAGATAGTGGGGTTGTTTTTCTGTACAAGGTTTTTGCAAATATGATTTACGATAGTTCTGAAAAGCACATGCTTGCTTATCCAAGAAAGATAACAGTGCCGGTTCGAGTTGACAAGGCAAGAACGCTGGCCATGTGTCAGAAAAATAAGATCATTTGGGTTCCATTGCCCTCCGTTTGCCCATCGTGGCTGGACCCAGCAATTGGTAGACTTAGGGGAATGGAACCACAATATTTGTCTATCTTTTTGACATCCAACCACTCCCTATGTGGGGATTTAAAAATTAATTTATAGAGACTCACTGAAGACCAAACACAAGCCATGAACCTGCCCTCACCAACCACCAGCCTGGCTGCCGCATTCTGCACCTGCTGCGGATACCGAACAAGGGTCAAGGGAAGCCCCATGTAGACAGCATTACAGTAATCTATCCTTGAGATCACCAGGGCCTCTGCAACTGTCCGTAGGGAGTCCTCGAATCTGGGCTATAAGCCTAAAGTTAGTAAAAGGCTGCCCTGGAAATAGCTGCTACCTGGGCCTCCATGGACAAAGCTGGTTCCCGCCCTCTTGCCTTGCCTGAGGTACTAGTTATCGTTGTTGTTTTTATTTGTTGGTTTCGTATTTCTAAAGCATTGTATTTCTGTAATTTCCTATTTACTTGTTTTGTTCACCGCTCAGAGTTTCCTTTGGAAAAGTTGGCATGGTTAATAAATAAATAAATAAATAAATAAATAAATAAATAAATAAATAAATAAATAAATAAATAAATAAATAA
>JAHTLZ010000280.1:2284451-2303523 GCA_023846285.1 Phrynocephalus versicolor | reverse complement strand
CTTCCTTCCTTCCTTCCTTCCTTCCTTCCTTCCTTCCTTCTACTACAGCTTCAAGAATCCTACAGACTCCTGGGTGGTGGAGTCTGGGAGCTTTATTTGTTTTAAAGCAACTCAATTCCATATCAGCAATCTTGGCCACCAAATGGAAGGAACCATCAGCAACAGAGATGTGAGATTTTGAAAGCTGTAGGGTAAAAAACTTTGGAGAAAAATGGGGAAAATAATGTCTCCCCCCCCTCCCCATATCCTCCCCACAAAAAAATTCTGGAAATGTTACATCTCTAAATTGACCAAACACATTACACAGACTGACTAATCTGTGTTGTGTATTTACTGCTGTGAAGGTACACAAGCATCCATGAGTGTGACTTTCCCGTCTGATCCTTCTTGCCTGCAGCATTTTTTTCTACAATGACGGAGGAGGGGCTACATAGCTTTATGTTATCGTAACTCACCCCGCTACAACACAATATATCTGTCTGTTTATATTAAGATAATAAATACATTTCGGATATAGGAGGTAAGCATCTCCTTTGCCCTGCCCATGATTCCACAAGAAGGAAAACACATGATTGTCCTCTCTTTAGGAAGAAAAAGAGCTACCAGGAACTGACTTTGGAGGAAGGAGGAGGAAGAAAGTGAGCCTGAGAGTGGCAATCAGACATACAAGTTCATAAAAGAGAAGTCGGCAGAGAGATTCGGGTTATTGGCCATGCCCGGGGCCCTCACCATACACATTGATGGTCAGTTCCAGCTGAAATGTTCACACCAAAAGACCAGGACAGTTGACGAAGAAAACGGTTTGTTCCCTCCTCACTCTACCCTCTTCTTTTGAGGTTTGCTGACAGGCTTACCTGATTCTCTGCAGACCACAATGTTCGGTTCAGCTCTGTTTTTAACTATCCGAAAGCGGGTTCACGATGCAGAAAAGGATATCTCAGGCAAGGCATTTTAAGAATCTTCATTAGGCTGCCTAGTGGGAAATGAAAAGGGGGCTTCTCGTCCCAGGACAGTCCCCTGGGAAAGCTATAGGCTCTTGCTGATGCACAGAAAATGGTTTCAAGGTTCCTTTAATAGGACATCCCTCTGTTCTATTCCTGTAAAACTGCTTCCCCCACCCCATGAACCTATTCCTCCCATTTCTTTTTCTTACTTTCCCCTTCCCCCCCCCCCCTAGCTTAGCAGTTTAATATATTTTATTGCAGGGGCAGGGGAACCTTTGGCCCTCCAGATGTTTTAGACCGCAGCTGCCAGAATTCCGTGCCACTACAGCCAGTGGTAAAGGAGAGTGGGAGTCATGGTGCAAAACATCTGGAGGGCCAATGGTTCCCCCACCACTGCTTTAATGACTGGTTTATCATAAAGTAAGGTGTTTACTATTTATGGAAAAGGCCAGGGGACATCAAAAGCCTTTGATTTTATTGTTTCTTTTGTTTTGTTCTTGAAAGAAGACCCTTGCACCTCTGCTCTCCACCTCAAATGTTTTCCCCCAACCATCATTGGTGTGGTAGACGCCTCACCAGCAGCCGGCACTCACTGTGCTGCTTACATCAGACTCCAACGGGGGAATCATGTCCGCCTTGGAAATGGTTAACTTGGCCACTAATAGTCAAATTCTTACTACCCACATAAGATTGGGCAGTGATGTACTGCAGGTTAGCACCTCATGGTAGATACCATTTGAAAGTGCAGAAAGATTCTGGCCAGTGATCAATTAGAAGAAGCTCAAGGGCATGGGGACGGGGCTGCAACCGAGTCGGGTGAAGTCCGTGGGCACTGTGCTGGAGTGGGTGGGTGCCAAAATGACAACACAGTATTTGTGCTATTCTGTAGCCCCACTCAAGGCCAGTAGGGTGGGGGGTGGGGGTGGAATCCATGTTTGCTCTGGGTGATGCAGGCAAGGGTTTAAATCAGTGGTTCTCAACCTGTGGGTCCCCAGATGTTCCTGGACCACAACTCCCAGAAATCCTAGCCAGCCCAGCTAGTGATGAAGACTTCTGGGTGTTACAGTCCAGGAACTTCTGGGACCTACAGATTGAGAACCACTGGTTTAAATGGACACACTAAAGATGTTTGTTTGTTTGCTTGCTTAAATTGCTCATATCCCTCTTTGAACAACCCATCTTGAAACGGCTTAAAACCAATAAAGTGTTGCAAGGACGGAAACAGCCCAGCATGGAGATGGGCGACACTTTCGAAAACAGGCTGCGCTTTATAGTCCAAAAAAGGTAACATTTCCAATATCTGGAAAACATTAAAATACTTTCAGATTTTTTTTTAAGTCCTGTCTGAATAGGGGGAGATTATAAGCCAGCAAAATCAATAACACAAATGTATTCCAGAATGATAAAGGATTTCAACGCCTCTCTAAAAATGGTAATGGTTCTCTCCAACAACGGTGCCAACAACGGAAATGTTTTGCTTTAAAAAAACATGAACCACATGCCTAATCCCCCCCACCCCAGAATTTCAGGGTGTGCACTGGCAGTCAAAGGGGTTAGCCACGGTCCACTTCAAGAGAGCTCTCCTAAACCTGGTGCTGATAGATGTGGTGGACTACAACATCCATCATCCCAATTTAGGTGACTGTGTGGCAATGGGATTTGGCCTCCAACTCATCTCATGGGCATTGGGTTAGGCTGTTTAAAACATGCATGGATTTGTGCTAGGTCTGTGCAGTAAGAGAGTGATCACTGGCTTTCAAAACTGATTTCAGAGGCCCGGGAGATTGTGACTAGTAAAACTGGCAGTGGGTCTGGATAACCCCACCCTGAGTCCTGAAAGACTGAGAGAAAAGGGCCTCCTGGAAGATTGAGTTGAGCATCATCAGAACACTGGTGGTACCAGACCACCAAATTTGGAGCAGCCTCTTTCAGGCATTTCAGGTATATGTGAAATAATATGGGAAAACATGGAACCCTGAGATACTCCACAGGCTAAAAGTCAAACATTTGCACCACTACCATTCACAAAGTGACACCTGAAGGAATTACAACTCCCTTTGGGAAAAGGTCATGACCCAGAGACCTGAGCAGGCAGCAGGAAGTCTTGCCATCTCTCATGAGATTTCCTTGCCTAGCCTGTAAACAGGATATCATTGGGCATCCTATCTCCCAAACTGATCCACAGGAACCTGGCTGTACATCACACATTTTCTGGCACTCCTGATAAGCCCACGAACCATGAAGCACTCCAAAGGGTCTACCGGAAGTCTCTTTCTGTCAATGGTTATCCACCCTCTTCTCTGTTGCAAACGAATGAATGATCAATAAAAAGGCTGGCTACCCTGTGAACAGGAGGGCACTTCACTCAGAGAACTTTCGTGTCTGTCTGCTTCTTCTCTACAGACACCACACAAGGGGGGGGGGACCAAGAGCCAACTCCTTTTTTCATCAGTTTTTTCATCAGTTCAACACAAGGCTGTTTTTTTTCCCAACAAGTGGGAATGGCAGTGAGCACAAGAGCGGGTCCTGTAGTCCATCTGGACTGCTGTTGTTGGGTGTTGTCCGCATTCAGGCTGCCCTTTGCTATGTAAATCTTGGCACCCTTTTTCTTGCAGGCAAGGTGGGCATGATATTTTGTCACAAATTGGGCCATTTCCCAGCTTTTTAAAAAGTGGGTACAAAAGAACAATATTGTACATTCATAATCCAAGGAGATTTTTTTTTAGTTCGTTTTGTTTTGTTTTGGAGAGTTGAATTACAGACTAGGATCAAGCAACTTCAGGCTTCTGGGTGCTTGAATTCCACCAGATGAGGCCAAGCAAATGCAAAAGCTGTGGATTAACAAGGCAAACATATGCTTAGGTTAGAGGAACAGGGCATTCTGAGGGCATGTGATCTGAGAAAAGACATAAATGCACGTTTTAAGGACCCCAACCCCCTGGTAGGTATTAGCAGGAAGAATAAATAATTATTGCTGGGTTTTTACGGATATTCAGGATGTTTTTTAACATTTAAAAACAGCTCATTTCATTGTGCATCACCATTAACAAAAACAAAACGTAATGAACCTAATTTTCGTGGTTCTGTTTGGTTCGTTCCAATTTCATAACAATTTTCGTTATTCATTTCGTTACAAAACAAAATGAATAATGAATAACGGAACAATGTTTTTTTTCGTTTCGTGCCTATCTCTACTCACGATCCCATCCAGTCAAAATCCACCCCGGCCTAAGCTTTCTTCATTTGTATCAGTCTAATTTGAGAGAGAAGGATAACCACCAGCCGTTGGTGTCATTCTTCTTACTAACTCATCAGGAGTCAGACATTTTTTCTTCTGCTGTAGCAAAGCACTTGGTGTTCTACCGAAACATCCCTATCAGTGTGTTACACATTCTAAAGGCTTGTGGTTCTTTTACACTGAGAGGGAAGAGATCTTTTATGCTGGACTCACTTCCTTAGAATGCTGATTCATGTGTTCAGCTGGTCCCATTTAAGAAGCAATGGAAAAAGGCACCTTTCCCCAGGCACACCCTTCAGAGTTTCACTGACAAAACAAGGGCAACGCACGTGAGTCAAAGCTTCGGCACTTGGCTGCACATTATTATTTGTTGTTGTTCCTTGCCCATCAAGATGCCTCCAACACACGGTGAAGGAGAGATCTCCCAAATGTTCTGTCCTCAGCATGCTGGATTTGACACATTTGTTTGCATTTTTTTAAAAAAAAATCTGGTTTTGGTTATGGACCATCAAGACGCATGCCAAATTTTAGTTCTATCATCACAGGGCCCAGGAGGGAGGCAACATTCAAAAGAGAAGGAGTCCTCACCCTGTCTCCCATCCCCTTGCTTTGGACCAGAACAGCACCAAAAGAAGAATCTCTTTGGACTGCTTCAGGGTTCAGGTGTACCGACGACTGAAGGATCTAGTGAACCCAAAATGTAATCCGAGTGAGGGCCCTCCCTGCTGTCTCTGTGCATGATTACCTCCTTCTCACAAGTTTTGGAGAAGGGGGGGTCTTTCCCTTGTGCGAGCATGATCGGGACATTTTGTCTCATCCAGTCCAGAGGTTCAGCGGGAGGGAAAGCCAACAGGCGGTGTGGAGGGTGTCCAGCCACTTTCTCATGCATCTCTAAAACAGACCCAGTTGGCAGATACAGTACTCCCCTGTTTATTGTGGGACTTAGGTGCCTGATCCAGCTATGATAAAGGCAAATCCAAGAAATGCAGACACCTCAGTAAACTGACCTTGGGCTGCTCCTGCCAGATATGTTTCCAAAGAGAGGCTTTTAACCCCCTCCTGACACCTCAGCAAACCTTGCTGCCAGGAGCTCAAGGTCTGTCTGCTGAGGTGTCAGGAGGGGGTTAAAAACTTATCTTTGGAAAAAGCAACTGAGCAGCCCAAGGTCAGTTTGTTGAGTTGTTAGGGGTTGGTTAAATACCTCTCTTTGCAAACACAGCCAGCAGGAGTAGCCCCAGCTCTGTTTGCTGAGGTGTCAGGAGGGTGTTAAAAGCCTCTCTTTGGAAGCGAAATGCAGACAGCAAGGGCTGCTCCTGCTGACTCAGTTTACAAAGAGAGGTTTTTAACCCCCTCCTGACACCTCAGCAAATCTTGCTGCCAGAAGCTCAGGGTCTGTTTGCTGAGGTGCCAGGAGGGGGTTAGAAACTTCCCTTTGGAAGCCTGCTAATCTCAAGAGACCGTAATATGTGAACCACATTGTGGCGGGAGATTACTATATCAGGAGCAAATTAGCACGGTGGCTGGCCAATCATTGGATAAAGGGACTGACTAAGCATAGCAACCTCAACTAGATGGAAATAATTAGAAACACCAGTCAATGGGATGATGGGAGCTGTTGTCCCCTGGAATAAATATCCTAGCTCTGTCCTAAACTAGAGAGCCATTTTGAGGTGAATTGGAAAATGCAGGCCCACCCTTGTGGTTGATGAAAGATTCACCTGCCAATCCTATAAACATTTGTGCCCAGTCAAGGGTGGATGGGAGGTATGTATTTCAGGCAGCAATATGTCTTGATTTGAACTAGCCATTGCTATGTTATATGTCTTCAGGATGGAACCAACCTACAGTGAATCTAACAGGGCTTTCAAGGTACGTGAGATATTTAAGGAATGGGTTTACAATTCCACTGCTCACTGATGATCTGGAAGTTGAGTCATGGCTACTGGACTTCTTTTTGTGAGATAGAAACGTTTCGCTGTTCATCCAAACAGTTTCATCGGTCTGAATACAGCTGGTGCAAATCCTCACTCTTATAGGCAGCTTTGACCTCTTGTCACCCTGGCCTTAATTAGGCTCATCAGATGAACAATGGCCTAAATAGGTTCGTTAGGGAGACAATAGTATCCTTAGCCTTGAGGTGAAAAATGGCCTAAGGTGCTGAAACCTATCAAGAATGGGTCGTTAATGGGTCGTTAGCTATGGCCTTGGTGGTGAAGGCTTTTTGATTTGTCTCAATAGTTTGGAAAGCACAGCCTGATAAGTAGCAGATAGCCTATGCCGGAGGCCACCACCTCTGTTGAGGGAGGGATTTTCAATGCTCACATGAATGGCCTCCCTTGCTCCTCTTTCAAACCACCTCTCTTCTTTGTCTAATATGTGTACATCCTCATCTTTGAAAGAGTGCCCTTTCTCGTTCAAATGGAGGTGTACTGCTGATTCTGGTCCTGAGTTTGTTTCTAAAGTCAGCGAGCTGAAACTGGATACAGATGAAACCATGGTATCCTTTGATGTCACATCTCTCTTTACAAGCATCCCCACCACTGATGCCCTAACGATGGTAAAGAGAAGACTAAGAGAAGACAGCACCCTCACCTCCAGATGCCGACTCAACCCAGACCAGATATGCCTGCTCCTGGACCTGTGTCTGAATACCACATATTTCGTGTACAGAGGGGACTTCTACAGACAGAAGCATGGCTGTGCCATGGGTTCTCCAGTGTCACCAATTGTTGCAAACCTATACATGGAAGAAGTGGAGAAGAAGGCACTCAACACCTTCCCAGGGACAACACCATCTCACTGGTTCAGGTATGTAGATGATACCTGGGTGAAAATCAAGACTCAGGAAGTACAGGCCTTTACAGACCACATCAATGCAGTGGACCCTAATATTAGGTTCACTAGGGAAGACACCCAAGACAACAGGCTGGCTTTCCTGGATTGTGCAGTCATCATCAGACCTGACCATGGCCTGGGAGTAGAAGTTTACAGGAAACCCACCCACCCAGATCAATACTTACTGTTCGACTCCCACCATCCATTACAGCACAAACTAGGAGTCATCAGGACCCTAAGCCACAGAGCAGAGAGCATCCCCACCTCCACAGAAGCCAAGAAGAAGGAAGACAGGCACCTGAAGACAGCACTTAAGGCCTGTGGATATCCAAAGTGGGCCTTCAACAAAGCAGTGGGCCATCCCAGAAGAACAAGGGATCAGTCTGAGACCCAGACCCAGCGGAAGAACCTGGTCATTCCTTACATGGCTGGAGTGTCGGAGAAGCTTAAAAGGATTTTTGGCAAACACCACATCCCTGTTTATTTCAAACCCATGAACACACTAAGGCAGAGACTTGTCCACCCAAAGGATCCGGTACCAAACCATAAAAGGAGCAATATAGTATATGCGGTCCAATGCAGTGAGGAGTGTTCAGACCTCTACATAGGGGAAACCAAACAGCCATTAAACAGAAGGATGGCCCAACATAGGAGGAGTAACAGCTCAGGACCAGAATCAGCAGTACACCTCCATTTGAAGGAGAAAGGGCACTCTTTCAAAGATGAGGATGTACACATATTAGACAAAGAAGAGAGGTGGTTTGAAAGAGGAGTAAGGGAGGCCATTCATGTGAGCACTGAAAATCCCTCCCTCAACAGAGGTGGTGGCCTCCAGCATAGGCTATCTGCTACTTATCAGGCTGTGCTTTCCAAACTACCGAGACAAATCAAAAAGCCTTCACCACCAAGGCCATAGCTAACGACCCATTAACGACCCATTCTTGATAGGTTTCAGCACCTTAGGCCATTTTTCACCTCAAGGCTAAGGATACTATTGTCTCCCTAACGAACCTATTTAGGCCATTATTCATCTGATGAGCCTAATTAAGGCCAGGGTGACAAGAGGTCAAAGCTGCCTATAAGAGTGAGGATTTGCACCAGCTGTATTCAGACCGATGAAGCTGTTTGGATGAACAGCGAAACGTTTCTATCTCACAAAAAGAAGTCCAGTAGCCATGACTCAACTTCCAGATAAACTCACCTGGATGACTGAGAATCTTCACAGACATATTGCTCACTGATGAGTTTCCACAGCAGAGCTGGGGAATCAAACCCAGGGCCTCATGAGTCCCAGGCCATCACTCTGCCCACTGCACCCCACGGGGGACCCAGTGAGCAAGATAGTAGGAGGGGGCTACCTTTGGGAACTCTCTGTCCTGGGTTGGCCTTCTGGCTGGACAGACATTTTGCTAACACAAGCGTAACAGCCAGCTTAACATTCTCCCCTCTCTCCTCCTGGCACATTCGGAGCGGTCACGCTTCAGGTCACCCTGCGAAAGCCAATGCTAGGAACTTGGTTCCAAGACAAGGCAGTGGAATCCAGAGACTGGAAACAGGCAGAAGAATGCTGTATCTTGAAGTACAAGATTGTGACACAGGGCTTGTCTACACAAACTCATTTGAAACCATCTGGGGCAGGCTTAGTAGGGTCACACAAGGTCAGCCAGATGTTCAGTATTCCATCCGGTGTGAGTGTTGCATTCAAATGGTGCACACACCTCAAGCAACCCTATTTGGTCAGCTCCTTAGAAAAGAAAAGAAAAGAAAAGAAAAGAAAAGAAAAGAAAAGAAAAGAAAAGAAAAGAAAAGAAAAGAAAAGAAAAAAAGAAAAGAGGGAGACTCTCCTGTCTTTTCTCACTTCTAGGAGGAAGTTTTCTATTTGCTCCTTCCCCCAAACTGACACAGTGCATCAGCGCTGTATTAATACAGCTTTTTTTTAAAAAAAGTTTACTTCCTCTGCATTTTTGCTCCTCCCTTCTGTTCTGTGAAGCGGCTGGAACTCAGCAGTGGATTCAACTGCGTGCAGGTCCACATCCAAATCTTTAGGAGAAATTTAAAAATCCCTCCTCACACCTCCTGGCTCCTCTCAGTTCTGGTTTACCAGTGTGATGCAGTGTATCAGCACTATCCTACTACAAGTGTCTTTTTTTAAAAAATTCATTTAATGATGTGGGAAATTGAAAGAGGAAGGCAAACTCCCCCAAGCTACACTTTGGTTCATTTCCAGTGATTGCATGTGCTGGAAATGAACCAAAACTGAAGTAGTAACCTTGACAGGGACCTAGAAAGCTGCAAATGGAACAACTATTGGGACAGTAAGGTTCACTCCAGAAATGATATCAGGTGATGATTGCTGGGAAAAGGAGTGAACCATCAGCGAACCAAACAGCAGGACAGATGCCCATCTGATTGCACTCTCAGTGGCCAAGCACATTTTTCAGGCTAGAAGATTGCAGGTTTGTTCCTTAGCATTTCTGGATAAAAAGATCAGACACCGAGTGAATGGGAAGACATTTCTTTGTCCAAGACTCCAGAGACATGCTGCCAATCAGAGCGAGCTACACTGAGTTCAACGGACCAATGACCCTCAGCTTGGTGTAAAACAATTTCATATAAAACAAGACAAGTCTGTAGGAGAACTAGCTGCCTGTGGATTCTGAGAAATGCAGTCTAGGAGAGTAACTTTTTTTTAGCTCTGGCTTATGGTGTATCAGAGCAGAGAAAAGTAAACAGGGGGTGGTTGAAGAATCACAGGTGATGAAGGAACATGAGTCCCAGTCCTTCCTCTCTTAACTAATACCTACCCATCTCCTCTTAGTAGAATTCCATGGACTTCCAGCCAGCTAGGAAGTAAATATAACACATTAGCAGTGTCTTCGCCATAGGAAGAAATTGACCACCTGCATTACTCAGTTCAGACATTGGGAAAGTTCCTTTTTCTGGATTAGAGCTGCCAGAACACTCGGTGTAATCAGGAGAGCTGTAATCCAAAACAAAGGTAACTTTTTCCAAGCTCTATTCAAGTGTGAGGTTTCAAATCAGGTTCCCTGTCTCTTGGAATAATGGCAGCTGTCAAGCACACTTTCAGGTTATCCCAAGGGCAAACCAGGATCGGCTTCTCCTTCCGTGCAGCTATTAAAAGAAACAGACCCAGTTAGAAAGTTATTTGATGCTCGCAACACAGCTCTCTATGCAAAGGGACACAATGAGTAAGATGTTTTGCCCTTCATTCCTGAGGGCTAGCTACTTTGTGTTCCCATGCTCCCTGCACCGCACACCCATAGGCATTTATTTTATGCTATTACACACACACACACCAAGCTGAATTTCACACACACCCATTAAATGCATGGGAGGGGACTCAGCAAACTGCAAAATTTTAATACTGTTGCTTTTATGGATCTCTGTGTTAGGATATAACAGCAGTACTCTTAAAGATCTTCTGCTCTTACCTGACTGTCTCTTATGAGCCACCTTGAACGTACCTGGTAAGCAGTCATCTTTGCCTGGCTTTCTGGCTTCCATGCTTTTCCTATAGGAGGCCTGGACAAAGGATGGCCCCCCACAGCCTCTCTCCCTGGCAGCTGCCATTGCCTATATAACTTCCTGCCCAAGCCCTGAAATGATTGTTCAAGGGGGCAGAGATGATTCTGCTGTGCTGTTAAATGGCATGTGGGGCCCTGAAATGGCCAATGGCAAAACCTAGAGGTGTGATCAGAGATTTTGGGGAAGGAAGGAAGGAAGGAGAAGAGGAGAGGAGGAAGGAAGGAAGGAAGGAAGGAAGGAAGGAAGGAAGGAAGGAAGGAAGGAAGGAAGGAAGGAAGGAAGTCAACTGGGAGGTTTACATTCTAGGTGCAGCGTTCACCAGCCTAAAACAGTGATGGTGACCCTTTTAGAGACCGAGTGCCCAAACTGTGATTCAGAACCCACTAATTTTTCGCAAAGTGCCAATACAGCAATTTAACCTGAAGGCAGGTGGCTGTGAAGGGGCGATGTCGGGTGCCCACAGGAAGGGCTAAGAGTGCCACCTTTGGCACCTGTGCCATAGGTTCACCAACACTGGCCTAAAACTTAAGAGTTGGAAGGGACCTTATGAATCACTGTGGCTCCACAACCACAGACTAAACCCACTGAGCTTCCCAGCAGTTCAAATCCCTAGGCTGCTGGAAGTTGTCCAAACCTGTCATTGACTACATGGATGGCATACCTGTCCGTATATGTGACTTCCACCCTCTGGCGATGAACTCGTTGTTGTGCAAAGAACTAAAGGTTTGGGTTGGTCTTGGATGAGCCATTGACACCCATTCGCTTTACAAATGATACTGGCTCCAGGGAAGTGTGGAATTGCTGGCACCGTTTTGTTGGCAAGATCCATGCCGCAGACTGAACATGCTGGATTCTCTGTGGGGTGGGGGGGTGGGGGGGTTATGGAAACAGGTTCCTCTATTTCAAAATCCACCCCTCATCTTGACTTCAGAAAAATTCACAAGGAAATTTACAAAGTGGAAAGGGGTCGCCAAACAGTGGCGTGAAGGAGAAGCTTCTACGAGTTCCTTCCTGTCCAAAGTGGCACCCTCTTTCTCCCATCAGGAAAGAATGGAGTACAGGCATATATTGTACATGCCTGTCTCTAAGCACATACCACCTGCCCACCTCTGCCATGAGACTATTATTTATTTATTTATTTTATTTTTACAACTTATATGCCGCCCACTATCCAAAGGTCTCTGGGCAGCTTACAATCAAAAGAATTAAATCAGTTAAAATAGAATATCAGAGACCTTTGGGTAGTGGGTGGCATATAAGTTGCATAAATAAATAAATAAATAAATAAATAAATAAATAAATAAATAAATAAATAAATAATAAAAACCTTACACTAAAATCATTACACTAAAATTGTCATCAGAGGACCCACAATCTATATTGTATCAATTAAAAAAAACTTATTAGCAATCCTTGGGATGAGATATTTCATTCGAAAACACAATGATGGATTTCAGCTGAAGAATTAAGGACACCTCCTTTTCCCATTAACCGTAATCGTGGGCTTCTGCACCTGAGCCAATGAAATTTTTGAACAGGGTTTTAGGAATAATGAGTGTTGTCACCCATCAAACAGGCAAATGGAAAACTCTGTGACAAACAGACAGGAGCATCTGTTGCAGAGTTTGGTACCTTCGGAATAAGATGGACTACACCCCGCACCATTCCCGGCCAGCACACATGTGAGCGGTGGGTCTGTAAGTCCACCTTCTCTGTGCCCATGTATGTCTTGTGCAAGCTAATTCCAAGCCTGGCGACCCCCTCTGAAGGTTCAGTAAAGAGGATGCCACTACCTCTTGATGGAAGGCTCTGCAGTTATTTTAATACGAAGCTGCAAGAGTGAATATTTCTGAATGTGCGCTAATCCATTTTTCCTTCAGGCCAGCCAAGATAAGCAACTCGGTTTGACTTGGAAAGCTATTCCGTGCTCCGGTGACCCAAAGGGATGGGTGTTATCACTAGCTCTGCCAACCTATCCTGCGTCTCATGACCAGGGGAAGCATCGTCCTTGACAGAAGAGAGAAATGGATCATACAGATCTCCCTTACCCCCACTTTGAATGGTTTTGAGCAGCAAAAAACATCCCCCGGAACACCCTCAGGTCAATATTTCTGCTTTCTACCAGCTATGTGTCGCACACCTGAATACCTAGGTCTAGTGCCAACTGGTTGCATTCTCCTGAAGCAGGTGCCAAGGGCCCACCCTCATCACTACCCTTCCCACGCACCAGTCATTATCCCCCCCCCCCCGTGTGATGGCTGCAAAGCCAAGGGCCTGTGTTACTTCAGAACTTTGTAGGGGATACTACAGACATTGCAAGGATATATCACAGTGACTTTTCTTCTTCCCCAGCCAGGGAGGAGATGCAGGACACAGGAACTCTGTGTGCCAGTCTTGACTGTGATGTCAGTGCTGGGACTGGTTGGGGTGGGTGGCTCCAGCCATTTGCAACCCCTGCAACTGCAGCGGGGGGGGGGGGCGGGTTGCCACTTAAGGGCTAACATGGTCTAGTCCTTGGAGCCCTGGATCAGGGCTTTGGAAACCTGGATTCCGATCATCTGTGAAGATCCTCAGTCATCCAGGTGAGTTTATCTGGAAGTTGAGCCATGGCAGCTGGAGACTGAAACGTTTCACTGCTCATCCAAACACCTTCATCAGTCTGAGGAAAGCTAGTTGCGAGTCCTCCATTTTATAGTTCCCTTTGACCTCCTGTCACCCTGGTCTGAAATAGGCTCATAAGATGAACAATGGCCTAAATAGGCTTGTTAGGTGGACAATGGTCTCAATAGGCCTTTATGTGAACAATGGCCTAAAGTGCTGAAACCCATAGCTATGGCCTTGGTGGTGGAGGTGTGCTATATTTTCGATTTGTCTGGGTATTGTTGAAATCACTGCCTGGTAAGTGATTTTGAGAGAGGGGTTTTCAATGCTCACATGAATAGATTCCAATGCCAACTCTGCTGCAAAATGCACCAGGTGACTGATCTGTTGGGCGGCTGCATCCATGAACAAAGAAATTCGTATACATATGGAGGGAATGCAAAATATAAAGGTAACAATTAACAAATGAATAACTAAGATTACTGTGAACAGAATTTGCTCGATGGTACAAATCACACACACAATGGGATAAGACTGGGATATGATTGTAAGATCCTTAGAGAAACTTCTGTTCTTTTTTTCTTCCCCCAGATAGCTTCTCTGAACCCTTTTACATAATACCATGGAACGTTTCATACACAAAGATCCCAGGGATTACAATTACATGTGGCAGGTAATGGGTGTGCCATTAAAAGTCTGTTTCTAAGGAGAAATCAGCTTGAGTCTAACTATGTTTTTGGTAAGAATGGCACACGTGGGAGCCACTCCCTGCTCCGTTCTGAACTTTGCTCCTGACAAACCCATCGATTATATGCTGTACCTCTCCTTCAGATGATTTTTTTAAAGGAAAAAAAAAGCTGCCAAGTTTTTAAACAGGAGATTTAGCACCACGGAGTGGGATTACAACAGGACAAAGACTACATTGCAAAGGCTGGGTTTTGTTTTTTTTAAAAAGAAGCAGGCAAGCAGATGTGACAGAAGCACCACTCGACACAAACCAAGGGAACCGGAAAAAATCTTCCCTTCACTGTGAGTGTGGTATACAGTACGACCCTGGTATCCGCTGGGGATTGGTTCCAGGACTTCCCATGGATAATGAAAACCGTGGATAAGAGAGAACAACAAAAAATCCCCAAAACTTCTGTTTTGTGACAGTAGCTTGCTTTATGAATGCTGTTTCATGATAGCAGCTTGCTTTACAGCTGCTGTTTGTGACAGTAGCTTGCTTTGTGGCTGCTAACTATTTAATTTTTCCCTTGCCAACTGTGGATAACTGAATCAGTGGATAATGAATTAGTGGATACAGGGGTCCTACTGTATCTGTGTAAATATATACCTCACCCTTAACCAAAGGGATTCTTTCAGCACTGTACATCTTATCATGCTCACCATCACAGTTTCACCCCACCAGTTTCCTAAGGGTTAGTCTTTGGTAGCAAAAATGAGGAAAAGACCTCTGGAGCCATAAACGAGGGCACTGCAGCAAGAGTCTTTAGAACACAGATTAAAATCTAGATACTGTCTGAAATCCAGTAGCAATCTGCCACTTGAATACACCCATTGAATCAGCAGATCCCAGTTTACTAGGATCTGCTCACATAAGTCGCCAATACATCACATAGTCCTAAATGCTTGAGAAGCGTTTGACTAGTGATTTGTAATAAAAAAATCCAGCATAGTTATCTTGTCTGCTGTGTGATAATTTGATGATGATGATGATGATGATGATGATGATGTGCCATAGGTTCTGGAGCCAGACACTTAAACCACTGAGCAATCCAGTCAGCTTTCCTGCAATGCGGAACTTTTAGAAAATGTATTCCCTTTATAGAATTGCAATGGAGTCCTGATGAATGCTTTTGGGCTACAAAGCACAGTTTCCGAAAGATTACGCTGGCTCAAGTGGTTTAAGGATGGGACCCCTAAAAGTATTACCACCATTCTGCTGCAACTGTAGAAGGAATAAATGCACTTCCTAAAAGTCCTGTTATTCTTTAAAATCACTTCCCTGTCTAGAGAACAGATCAGATGGATTGTATGCAGAATCCCAGAGGGAAACTCTCTTCCAGATCCTTGCAAAGTTACTTCTCTAAGGGTATTTGTACACGACCCCTAAACTCTGCCGCAAATGGCTGCCAGCTCCGGAGCTTACAATTGTTTCCCCACCAGCTCCGGAGTTTGCAGGAAATTAAGTGCAACCATGCCCACCTAAGCACGTCCCAGCGCACTTTTCAGGTACCTGCTCCCGGAGGATGAAAATCCCCAGATCCGGATGTAATCTGGTGAGTGCCGGGCTCGCCTCACTTCTGTTTGGTTTTTTTGCCTCCCGCCCCTTTAAGAGAAGGAATCAGGATGGCAACGGGGGGGGGGCTCCGGGCGGCGGCTCCGAGTGGCTTAAAAGGTGAGCCTGCATTTTTTTCCTCTCTTTTTTTCTCCCTCCCCTCACGCAGGCAGGAGCAAGGAAGTGCGGAGGGGTGGGGACGCAGGAAGAGCAATGAACCCCCAAGATCTCTGGTCCGAATTTAAGTGGCCAGTGGATCTTAGGGGTCGTGTGAAAAGGCCCTTAAGGTCCTTCTGGAAACACCTCCACAGCTCACCTTCCTGCACATTACATCTCCCAGAGTAGTAGGTGCTAACTTAAGGTCTAAGATCCATTATGAGACACAGAGAGGTAGAATTTGCTTTCTAAAAGTGCTTTCTCTCCCAATCTAACACCTGTTTCCCTAATTACCATATTTGTCCATCTATATAGATGTGCCCATGTATAAGACAAGCCCCCCCCACACACACACTTTTCCAACCCAAAATTACAGTTTCAGAATTGCATGGTTCTCCCTTCGGCTTGCTTCCATGTAAAAGATGACCCTCAATTTTTAATCTAATAAATTGAGACAAAAGTATAGTCTCACACACAGAAAAATACTGCACATCTCACATTTTTCCTGATGATGACTTAAGGATATTCTGTTCATGCTCAGAGGAAGAAATAGGTGTCCTGGGTTGAGCTTTGCAAACTGGCGACCATTTTCTGGGGAATGGGTTTTGTTGGGTTCAGTGGTGCCTGCTCTCAGTGAAGGCACGGAAGCAGAGCATGTGAAAGTTATTTGTGGACTACAGTTCCCAGAATCCCCTAGCTGCACTGGCTAGGCTGGCTGAGGAACCCTAATCCAGAACAAGTAACACCCCAAAACCATGATGGGGAGGCAACTTGCGTTTCCACTCCCTATACTAGCAATAAGCCAGAGTTCCATATAAACCCGAATAGGTAAAAGTCAGGAAATGTTGTAAAGTTACGGAGAAAATGTCCTTTCCAACGAAGCGACAGGCGGACAGGCAACGGGCAAAATCACAGGAGAACTGGTCCTCTTTTTTGCCTGCCCGTTCTCCATTAACCTGGGACGCGTGCTTCAAAGAAAAGAAAGATCCAGGCTAGGCGACATGTAGTGAGATCTCTCCTTGGAGACAACCGGTCGCCTCGAAGTTAGACAGACTGCGCGCGATTGGAGCTGCCACCCTTTGCGCACTTAATTACTCAGGAGCCATGCCACGGAACCCAAAGGACGGCTCGCCCCGAAGCATGATGTGGAGGCGCTTGAACCGTGAGCTCTGGATCCGGAGCAGGTCCCTGCTTGGAATACGCGCTCCACTGCCAACCTGTCAGGTGCTCCTGGGGCAAGGCTCTCCCTCCTTGTTGCACCCGCTTCCCCCCACTCTTTCTAGCAGAAAGGGGTCCATCTCCCTCGCGGGGATGGCTACAGCGAGGATTAACGCAAGGAAACGCGGAGCTCCCCTTACGAAGGCGCTTTTCCTTCTCTTAACCCTCATTGCAACGCCGGGCGCGCCCTTGCCGTTCGCCTACCTGGTGATGAGACTTTTTTGCCACTCTCGGCATCCTTGCTCAGGAACGCCGGGGGAGGGGCGCCAGGAGCTTGCCAAAAGCCCCATGCAGACGAGCACGCGGCCGACCCGAGTCAGGTCCCCACGCCGCCGGCGGTCCTCCCTCTCGCCCCGTGCCCCGGCCCCGCCGCCTAGGAAACGGTGGCTCTTTCGGCGGCGCCTCTTCATCCTTCCTCGGGAACACCTTTGGCCGGCGGTGAACACCCCCCCCCTTTCTCCTTGGTCCCCCTTCTGGCCCCCGGCCCGAGGCCACTCACCGGCGTTACGGAGCTTCCGGTTCCTCAGCACCGACAGGATCACCAACACGTTGCCCAGGATGTCCACCACGATGGTGAAGATCAGGACGGCGGCGAGGGAGTGGCGCGCCTCGCGGTGGAAGCGGCCGTCCGGGCAGCTGGCGTTGCTCTCCGGCATCTCCTCCTCCACCCAGCTGCCCTCCGGACGCTGCTGCTGCTGCGGCTTCTGCTGCCGGCTACCAGCAGGAGCAGCAGGGGAAAGCCCTCCGCGGGATTCCCACCCCATCGGGCGGCGGCGGCGCCCAAAGCAGCCAGCCAGCGCCCGCACGATGGGGCGTCCGGGCACCGCCGCTTCCCAACGGAGAAGCCCGCTTCCAAACGAGGGAAGCCAAAAAAGACTGACCCACCGCCTCCTTTTGCTCTGGAGGGGCAGCCGGTGGCGACAGGAGGACAGAGAGGTGGGGAGGGGTCTCCGTGTCCCGATCTTCAACTAGAAAGTGGCGGCGGCACCTGAGCGTTGCGCCTTTTTTATTGCTAGCCGCGCGTAAAAACCCTCGGAGGAGCCGAAGTGGCCACGTCCCTCACGGCAGTCCAACACTGTCCGAGAAGCAGCTGGAGGAAGCTCCCCAGCGATCAGGACGTCCTCTTGGGTCGCCCGTCGCCTGGGAAGGGAAGGCTGAGCGCGGGTTATCCCAGGTCCCTACGTGCGGGGCCCGTGCGTAAAAATGGGACAGCGCGGGGCGGGGCGGGCTCTCAAGGGAACCCTTGGGCCGGCGATCCACGAAGGATTCCGGCAAGGGAAAGTTGCGCGTCTCGTGGGTGTCACGAGACTTCTTGCGGAAGTCTCTTCGGAGGGGTGCGCGCATTCGTGCTAGGGGAGAAGGCGCTTGCCTCCAAGCCTAAATCTGTTTCTTTGTTGTTTTAATAGCGGCTCCTCCCCCCCCCCCCAATGCCTGCGAACATTCTTGTGAACGTGTGGGTATCTAAAGCAGAGCAAATTATTCCGAGCAGACCAACGCTCAAAGCAGCGGGGATGGGCATAGTTGAGGAGGGCAAAAACGAGGAGGGGGGGACGTCTGGGTAATTGGAAACAGCGACAATACTGGAAATGTGGAAAGCAGTAGGAAAAGAGGACGACAGGACAAGAGGTGGGTGGATTCACCCAAGGAAGCCCTGGGCTTGACTTTGCAAGACCTGGGTTTGATTTTGCAAGACCTAGACTGCAGCTGCTAATAGGATCTTTCAAAGGTCATTAATTCATGGAGTCACTCAAAACCAGAAAGGTCTTGGGGGCTGAAAGCCAAGAGGTGAAGGACCATATGCCACAGCACAGAGAAAAGGATTGGGGAAATGCAAACAACCAGGATGGGGATGTAGGACACTGAGAAAAAGCAAGGTCTTTGTGAAATGCTATGGTCTCCTCAAATTTCCACCAGTAACACCATAAGAATGTACACCCTTTGCTAGTGATCAGACAACATACTTGCTAGAATAAGCCTTCAATGCACCTGAGAAGAGAATGGGAGGATGCAGCGAGATGGGGAGATGATTATTAAGACTCTATGTCTAGCACAAAGCACACTGACCTGAAGGATAAATAGGGGCAACAAATTTTTGGACGTATCCAACTGAGGTTGATGGCATTTCTTGAGTTTATCTGTCCAGAGTGGCCAGATGGGCAGGGTATAAATCTAACAGATGATGATGATGATGATGATATGATGATGATAGTAGTAGTAGTAGTAGTAGTAGTAGTAGTAGTAGTAGTAGTAGTA
>JAHTLZ010000280.1:2200931-2263552 GCA_023846285.1 Phrynocephalus versicolor | reverse complement strand
TACCTACCTACCTACCTACCTACCTACCTACCTACCTACCTACCTACACACACACACACACACACACACACACACACACACACACACACATACACACACACATTTTATTGTACATGTATGGTTTTCTAGGTAAACCGCCCAGAGTTCCCATTGGGAAAATCCATTGTGGTATGGAAATAAACAAATAAACAAACAAATAAATAAAATTCAATAAATAAATAAGGGAGGTAGAAGGGATGAGACTTGCAATGGAGAAAATGGTGGAAGGGGATTGGGCCCATCACCCTTGCTGCGGCAGTCTTTGTGCAGCCTGGGGTTAACTCTTTCATTTCTCCACCGACAGGGAGAGGTTTGGTGGAGCTCTCCATCATTAAGAGAGACTGCATGTTTAATGTGTCCCAGGGAATTTGTTGGAGTCCCACCTGGAGATGTTGGGAAATGAACACATTAAAGTGGTGATGGAGCAACCACCAGCCATGCGCCATAAAGACGGTGTTGTTAAGCCTGAGATTGCCTCATCTATGCGTCTGGAGTTGGGAGGAATGTCTACTGTCAAGCCTGAAGCCAATCACACCCAGTAGCCCTTGTTTAAGCTTAACCATCTGAAGCCCCGTGGCACAGTGTTTAAATGCCTGTACTGCAACTAAAACTGCTCACGACCTGGGGTTCAATCCCAGGTAGCTGACTTATGGCTGACTCAGCCTTCCAACCTTCTGAGGTCGGTAAAATGAGTAGCCAGCTTGCGGGGGGTGGGGGGGGTAAAGTGTAGCCTATGTGCATAATTGCTGGGAGGGCAATGTGTACCCAATGTGCATAATTAAATTGTAAACCACCCAGAGAGTGCTTGAGGTGCTATGGGGCAGTATATAATCAGAACACTGTGTTTTGCTTGTGCTTTACTTTATTGCTCTACATAACAGATCACCGTAGTAATTTCCTCTACCAAGGAAGAGATCTCCTAATAGAGCTTCCTATAGATTCCATAGTTTGGATCAAGGTTTTGCAACAGTCTTTGACCTGCTAGTCGAAGAACCACGCAGGGGTGGAGAGAAAACTGTTTGCCACCTACTCGAGGGAAAATGGCATATGTTCCTGTGGGAAAATCGGGTGCTTAGCAAGTACAAATATAAATAAATAAATAAATAAATAAATAAATAAATAAATAAATAAATAAATAAATAAATAAATAAATATTTGTGGAAATCAATAATTAAGGAGACCAAAAAGGCCGGCAGATTCCCTGTTATTGCCTGGCAATAGGTGAGTTACCCAGTGAGCAAAGATAACAAGCATTGCATGAAAGTACAGTCCCTTTTGCAACACTCAGATTTCTACAGTTTCTTATAGCTACTGCCAGCTCTTTCCTACCTTGTGTAGAAGCAGTTCCTTAGCAAAACATAAGGGGCTCTGATGAAATGCTAGATTTCTTCACAGACTGGTAGCTTGGTGGCTGATTGGTCTCTCTTTATTGGAAACTTTATGAGTGCTTGGCAGCAAGAGCCTATTTAAAGCTGCCACTAACATGTTAGAGAAATTAAGACAGGGGCCTTTATACACTCCTACTTAAGAGGCCCTGAGCTCTTAATTAGAGCGCCCTGTTCCAAGCAAGGGCCCTGATGCAGGCTTGAGTAAACAGATCCGTACCGTTTGCCGCATAACATTCCTGATGTCACTCTTCATTATCAGAAACCAACTTATAAGAGCGGTTGGATATTCTTGGAGAGGTTTGCTCTTAAAGAATTTATTGCTATTCCTTCCCACCCCGTCAATTACAGGACCCAGGCTTTATGGTCCTGAACAAATTGCAGTGTGAGAGCATAATGGATGTACACAAGAACATATTATGTTCCCAGCAGCAGGCTCTGTTCAAAACCATTACTAAAAATGTATAGGTCAAGAAATATAAACAGGGACCAGGAGGGGGGCAGCCAAGCTGTTGTGTCCTAATTTGTGGGGACATCCCAAGGGGAGAAGGGAGGGGGTCTGTAGCAGAGGAGGTTGCATGCAAAAGGTGCCAGAATCTTATTCTGGTCCTCTTCAGTGAATAGTATATCTGAATTCATGGGGACTATATAGTTATTATTATAACTTTTTACAGCTTTAACATTGATGGGTCCATTCCATGGAATACTGGGATCTGTAGTTTAGTGAGGATCTTAACATTCTCTATCAAACCACGTCTGGGCACTACTCTGAACGACAGTGGAAAACGCAAAGACCTTCTCACACTACAAGTCACAGGAGCCCATTGGGAAGACTGTGGCAATCAAAGTGTTAGAATCCACCATCATTGTGTAGAGCAGTAGTTCTCAACCTGTGGGTCCCCAGATGTTCCTGGACTGCAACTCCCAGAAGTCTCCACCACTTGATGTGCTGGAAGGGGTTTCTGGGAGTTGCAGTCCAGGAACATCTGGGGACCCACAGGTTGAGAACCACTGGTGTAGAGGAACTCTGAAAGGGCATGGCACCTGGATCCAACAACATGGCTGAGAGAGCTGTGGGGGGGGGGGGGAATAGCTACTGGCCCAGCTGGGAGCCACAGCCCCTCAGAAAACCATCTCCTATCATTGGCCATCTGCTGGATCAGCAGCCTGGAAAGAAAGAAAGAAAGAAAGAAAGAAAGAAAGAAAGAAAGAAAGAAAGAAAGAAAGAAAGAAAAAATAGACAAAACCATCACGGCACCTAAAAGGCTATTAAAATACAGTGGACCCTCATATAACAAACAGTTTGTATAACATAAAATCTGTACAACAGAAAAAAATTGCAGAGATAGGGGAATAGGTGATTAACAGAATCTCCTATGGGGCGAATCTGTACAACATAAAAATGGTCGCAATTAGGGATTACTCTGTTTTCAATGCATTCCTATGGGAAATTTGCATAAAGGAAAATTTGCTTAACAGAACTTCATTTTGAACAAATTCATTCCTTTATACAAGGTACCACTGTACAAGCATTTGTTAATAAATCCACTTTGTTTAGGAGATGCCACAGAGTTTTGGGTCTTTTTTGTTTTTTGTTTTGGATCTATTTGCACCAACTAACATGGCTACTTCTTTGAAACCTCAGCATCCACAGTCTTCCATTTATTCATGCTGGTAACGACTCCAGCAATCTCCCACTTCGGGTCTAAAAAAGCAAAAAGTCAATGTGTACTATCCTGTTGCTTCTGAGGAAAAAAAGATAAGTTAGCTAAGAGGAAGGAGAACAAAACAGTTTTGTTTAATTTGCTGGGATGAGCAATTCAACAAGGTGAATGATGACTTCTGGACAAAAACGCTTTGTTTGTTTGTTTGTTTGTTTAGAATATTTTTACCCTGCCTTTCTCCTTCTAAAAGGCCTTAAGAAAGAAGTGTGCTTTCTCTTACCCATTGCCTCAAGTAGACACGAGCTGGCAGTCGTGTCTCGAGGCACATTCTGACATATGTCTAGCCGTCTGAGCTTTGCTGAGGGTGATCATTAAATCCAGAACCGTCTGTCTGTGAGGAATTTCCTGCTGCCTCCGTTTGTAAGTGCATTGTTTCTGGAATTTATTCAGATGATAAAAATAACAAGTCTGGGTGACTAAGCCACCTTTGGCCTGAATACTGGGGGAAGCACTGCCTTAGCTCTTCCAGGGGCCCTTGTGAAAAACTGCAAGATCCCGATGTGTCAGCTGGTTTTTCAAGGATGCACCTGACGAAGCCAGCTGCAATCCAAGGAGGGTTGATGGTAAATAAAACACAGTTGTCTTGAAGGTGCCACAAGAGTCCCTGGCGTCTAAAAAGGGAAGCTGCCGTAACCCACTCCAGCCTTAGAGCTCTTGTATGCTCTAACAAGGATGCCTTACACAAGTGTTTGGGATCTCTCCCAGCTGGCTTCCGTGGGGTAAGTCACACTCCAATCTTGTTCATTCATTTTCTGACGCTGTCCGGCCTGGCAAACCATGGAGGAAGTGGGACACAAAGCAAGATTATCCTGTAAAACTCCAGAGGCTATGCAATGGGTTTAAATACAGACACCCAAAGAAAGAATGAAAATGAACAAGAAAAGTTGAACCGTTGTACACTCCACTCCACTCCACTCCCGTTCTCTGTCTGTTCCCATTCACTCTTGATCCGACGAGTCAGCAGTGTGATGCAGCGGCCAGGAAAGCCACTGCAATTCTTGGTTGCATCAACAGAACCATAGTGTCTAGATCAATGGTTCTCAACCTGTGGGTCCCAGATGTTCCTGGACTCTTGCCAGCTCAGCTAGTGATGAAGACTTCTGGGAGTTGCCGTCCAGGAACATCTGGGGACCCACAGGTTGAGAACCACTGGTCTAGATCAAGGGAAGTGATAGTACTACTCTATTCTGTTCTGGTCAGACCCCACCTGGAGTACTGTGTCCAGTTCTGTGCACCTCAGTTTTAAAAGGATGTTGATAACCTTGAATGGATCCAGAAGAGGGTGACCAGGATGGTTGAAGGTCTGGAAGAAATGTCTTATGAAGAACAGAACCTATAGCTGGAAAATTGCAATTTGTGTGAAGCTTCCATTGGACAGAAAGGGACTGGACAACAGACTGATGGAACAAACCCATTATCTGAACACTATTTTCTGTGTAACATTAAACCATTTTAGATATTGCTCCCTAAAACCATTCTCAACAAGTGGGAAATAATGGCTGTATGCTGAACACACAGTCTTATTTTACTCCTTTGAAAAGCTAGTCTTACACAACAAGTACAGTCCCATGATAGCAACAGGACAACAACAACATGTGTAAAACATCTCCTTTTGTGGGAAAATGAATTGTGCACATATTTCAAGGACATTCAAAAATAAATTAAAATTAAAAGTATGGTGGCACCTTTGGAGTTACTGATTTCTTTCAGTGTGAGCTTTTATTTGTGGTTTAAAATTGCCACATTTTTTCCATCTATAAGATGCCTCCATGTATAAAACGACCCCCACTTTTCCAACCTGAAATTACAATTCTGCAAACGTGCAGGTCTCTCCTCAGCTTGCTTCCCAATTTTTAGTCTAACATTTTTAGACAAAACTACTGTATAGTCTTACACAGAAAAATACTGTAACTTCACCATACACGTGCAGTATGTCTGTTTCAGATCAGCAGCAAACAAAGTGGCCTACAGGCTTAAAGATACTGCCCTGATACTACAACTGAACAGGTGGCCTTGCTGATGATCACCATAGAGCCAGGCCATTCTATGGATGGAGTCTTGTCGCTTAGTGTATTAATTCACAACCCAAGTGGGTCCATTGAATGAGCAGACCTTACCAAACCCTCTGATTCAATGAGCTGACTCTAGCTCTGACTTAGGCTGCTTTCAAACGACCCCTAAAATCCACTGCAAAACACTTGCAGATCCAGAGCATAAAATTGTTTTTCCACCACCACCAGACTTTTTTTTAAAAAAGTACGCCCACGCCCACTTAAGCGTGCCCCAGCGCACTTTACAAGTACCTGGTCTCTGGAGGTAAAAAAAATTCTGATGTGGATGGTAAAGCTGTGGATGCTGGGCTTTCCTCTGCCTTCTGTTTGTTTTTGTTGTCCCCGCTGCCCCTTTAACAGACAGGAATCCCTACGGGGCTGCTCCGACAGCAGATGGAGGTGAGCGGATGTGAGCCTGCATTTTTTTTCTCCCTTTTTTTCTCCCTCCCCTCACCGCAGACAGAAGCAAGAGTGTGGAAGGGTGGGAACACAGGAAGAGGAACAAAACCCACATGATATCTGGCTGGAGGGATCCAAATTTAAGTTGCCAGCGGATTTTAGGGGTTGTTTGAAAGCAGCCTACTGGCCAAACTTCAGCCCTCCAGATGTTTTGGACCACAATTCCCTGAATTCTAAGCCCAACATTACAAAACAGCAGCCTTTATCCTAATGCTGTAAGTTTAGGCTCTGGGTTTGACATCTTAGTTTGCATGTGTTGTTGCAAAGAGCTCTCCTCTCAGTACACAACTATTGGGGCGGGGGGGGGGAGATTCAGGCCTCTGAGTATTTGTGCATATACCAGATCTCCAGTTTTCTGACTATGAGGGAGGCAAAGGGATTATTTTTCTCAACAGAACCCTCCCACTGGTATGGCGGAACAAAATCTGCCAAAGTAATATAGCCCAATGAACTGGCTGTGTTTATGGGATACAGAAAAAGCAAAGAGCAGTAGGTGTGGTGTAGTGAATACAGTGTCATGAGAACTCAATGACAGGTAGCAACAGTGAACTCTTACTGTATTTATTTATATATTTATAGACCACCCATCTGGCTACCAAGGTACTCTGGGTGAATCGCAACAAAGCAGACAACTACAAAACATGAAATAATAACCACATAAACATAATAACAATGTCTACTCTCGAATAAGCATATCACTCAATTAAACTTCTAAGAGACAGCCTCACCACCAAATTTGCCAGCCTCAGATCTGATGGGATGTGCCTGTTGTTGTCAGGGTACAGAAGATATATATTTCATCTACCTTGAAATCAGTATTAGGTTCAAGTGAGTTCATGGTGCATACACCTGGAGAGCTAGGTAGCACTACCTGCAATTTTGCAGCACTGAGATGACTGTGCAAACGTCAGCGACTGTGCAATTAAATAATTTTTGTTGTCTTCCTCGTTTTCAACGCATTACATTTTACATTGCATGAAACAGAGACCTTTGCTGTCTCAGAGGTGTGATGCCTCGGGAGTGATGATATTATGTGTGTTGTGTCGTTACAGTCATGACCGACTCTACGTGACTCCATGTCCATGGAGTTTTCTTGGCAGGAGTACTGGAGAGGCTTGCCAGTTCCTACTCCAGGCACCTACAGCACCTGGTATTCCCTGGTGGTCACCCATCTAAGTACTAACCAGGTTAGCTTAGCTTCCGAAATCAGGTAAGATCAGATGCGCTTAGGGCATCTAGGCAGCTCTAGTGATGATGTTAAGAACTGCCAAAATGTGCTCATAAGCATACTCTTTCAGAAATAATAATAATAATAATAATAATAATAATAATAATAATAATAATAATAATAATAATAATAATAATAATAATAAATAAACTACTTTATTTTTATGCTGCCTTTCTCCCCAAAAGGACCCAAGAAACATGAGTAATATGCACACAACCTGTTTGTTTTTTTATTTTCATTATTTGCATAATTTTATTTGCAGATCTTTGAGGTTTGCAGTAACTTGACTGATTAAACAGTGGTTAGTGTTGAACTGCCGCTTGGGACATTCAGATTCTGGCCCTTGATGACCCAGGAAATCCCCCCCCCCCCGAGAACTTTGGCCTCCTCACATCCTGTTATTCTGGCCTACCTTACAGGATTGTTAAGAGGACGAAGTGGGCATAGAGCGTGCCTTCTGGCTCTTAGGGAGAAAGGCCGGCCAGATAATAGTATGTCGGAAATGAATGCATAAGGAAACCAAACACTTCCTAGAGGAGTAACAACAAAAGTTAAAGTTACATGGACATGGAAATTAAAGTCACTGCACATGGAAATTAAAAATAATTGGGAAGCAGGGACTCTTCGCTGTTCTGTCTTTCAGAGCAAAGGTTTCCAATAGCTTGATGTAAGATCTGCATTTTTCCAGCTGATGGCATCAGTCCCAGTAGCCAGTGTTCCTGCGAAGAGTCAGCATAAACTGCAGTTCACCGCAGTTACCTAAAGATGGCAAGATAACCCCACACTCCTAAATTCACATCACAGAGAGAGGAGGGGGGGTGGAATCAGATCTCCACACACAGCAAATAGGAACAGGGTTATTATTATTATTTTTGCAAACCGCAAAATGCCATGGGGGGAAAGGGAGGGTGGGTGGGTGAAATGTAATCACTGCTTTTTTGATGACACTGGCCCGTTTGTTGAAGAATTGGAGAAGGGAACCCAAACCTGTTTTATCAAAGAATATATATCTGTGAGGGAAGGTGTGCCGTATGACCAGACGGCAGTGGCTTTGTGAACTCGCATGCAAAGTGCAAAGACCAAATTGCACTGCATCCAATGGCACCAGGGAGCCATAGAGCAACCCTTCTGCCTGCAATAACTTATCTGAAGCCTCCGAGAGGCATTTTATGTCTCTTTGCCGTAGTGCTCTTACGGCTTTGATTACTCCATTTTTATGTTTGTCAGCACAGCCTACGAGAGGGATCATTTGTATGCAATGTATTAAACGGATGGTGTAAATTATTAAAGACCCAATTCATAGAGGCATTACACGCACCACAGGCAGATTCCTTCCCCTCCTTGCATGGGCTGGGTTTTGCAGAACTCATCTCCACGATGCACCTTTTTCCCAGCCAAGGAGAGAAAGGGCTGGCATTGGGCGGCACACTTTCTGCTCGCTGGGTGAGCACCAATTTATTTCCCACGTTTCACGGTGGCACAAAACAGTTGGGGTTGGTCAATGGCCTGTGTGGTCACCCACTCAATTCTTAGGTCATAACTGGGCTGGGGTACAGCTTCTTCTGCTTATCTTGACAACGCCATCGTTATATACATTATTCTGCACGCACACACATACAGACAAACAGAAAACCAGGAGGGGTTCTTGTATGGATAAGTCTGTAAACAAAAACAAGCAAGCAAATATCCCAGAGATATCCATCCATCCATCCATCCATCCATCCATCTGTGACATGCCCCTTACACACACTGGGTTTCCACTCACTGTCACCACCAGATTAACAGGACACTTGTATGTATTTGAGAGAGAGTCACACCAGGTTATATAGTTTTAAAACAAAACATGAAACATTTATTAGTTTACAATTAGATGATCAGTATTATGATAGCCTTAGCCAATGTTATTGTATTGCAAACATGAATTCTTATAATAATGTATTTCCTTTATATACCAGACCCTTTTCAGTGGCAGGATCTCCCACCTGACCAAGTGACAATCTAAACTGACTCTCAGATCTCTTCACTGAACTGAACAGACCTCCCCTCAGCTCTAACACAAACTGAACTCCCCATCACCCATTAGGTTCCAATATATAACATTCTTAACCACTCCCACCAGCTTGGTGATTGGCTATTCAAAACACACTCACGAATATTTATCCTTGTTTACCCTTTTCACCACACCATCCGTCCATCCATTCATCCATCCATCCATCCATCCATCCATCTACGAATTCTATTCGTCTAACATGGCTGTTTGGTCACTCTCATTCAGCCTCACTAACTTCACAGGGTGGTTGTGAGAAAATAAAAGGTCTATTGAGACCATTGTCCACCTAATAAGCCTATTCAGGCCATGGTTCAACTTATGAACCTATTTCAGACCAGGGTGACAAGAGGTCAAAGTGAGCTATAAAATGGAGGACTCGCAACTAGCTTTCCTCAGACTGATGAAGCTGTTTGGATGAGCAGCAAAACGTTTCGATCTCTCAAGGAAAGAAGTCCAGTTGCCATGAGTCAACTTCAAGATAAACCCATCTGGATGACTGAGAATCTTCACAGCCAACCCACCCAGTCCCTCTCCTTTTTCTTGGCCAGGGGGAGGGGTGGGTAGCATCTTGCTTTTAATAGGGACTTTGTCCCAAAGACTTGATCACAACCTGGGACTTGGGACTTGGAGCCAGAGACCGATCAACTCCTGGGCTTTACCTGCTGAGTCCTTCAACAGGCCCACATGGGAGTGGCATGTGGCCACCAACCCACACAGAGACAAAGGGATGGTTGCCATAGCAACAATGCAGAGCAGGTTGGTAAGACCGAAAAAGGAAGTGAGGAAGGGAAAGGAAGCGCCATGCCCAGTGTGGAAGGGTCATGCAACAAGTTGTGGTAGAAACCACGACAGGAAGGAATGAACATGTAGCCGGAAGCGGCGCAATAATAAACCCTGTCTGCTTTCCCTCACAGGGGCACAGGGAAGCAAACCTTTTTTCTTATCAGGGAGAAGAACCTGTGAAGTTTGTGTCTTACCAAACTGCAGCCTGCAGAATCACATTTTGGTACAGTTGGACCCCTGTATCCACTGATTCATTATCCACTGATTCAGTTATCCATGGTTGGCAGAGGAAAAAAATTAAATAATTCAGCAGCCACAAAGCAAGCTGTAAAGCAAGCTGTTGTTACAAACAGCAGCTGTTAAGTAAGCTATTGTCACAAATAGCATCTGAAAAGCAAGCTACTGTCTCAAAACAGCAGTCATAAAGCAAGCTACTGTCAGGAAACAGCAGTTTGGGGATGGATGGGCAGGCGTTCTCTCTTATCCACGGTTTTCATTATTCATGGGAAGGCCTGGAACCAATCCCCAGCTAATACCAGGGTCCTACTGTATAGTCTAGGGCAGTGGTTCTCAACCTGTGGGTCGCCAGATGTTCCTGGACTGCAACTCCCAGAAATCCTGGCCAGCTCAGCTAGTGATGAAGGCTTCTGGGAGTTGCAGTCTAGGAACATATGGGGACCCACAGCTTGAGAACCACTGGTCTAGGGTAAGGGTGTGGTCTTCTTATTGATTGGAGGCAATGCCACCTGGAAGCCCTTTTAGAAGGGTTTTCTAGGCATATTCAAAGGAAGGGAGGTGAAAGAGAATGTAGCAGTCTTGTGCTGCTCAACTGCTATCTGTCTTGACTCAGTCAAGATTGAGATGTAATATGCAATGGGAATTGCCACTAGGGAATGGGAATGGCCACTAGGCGACACAGCCAGCTCGGGTTTTTACTGCAAATATATCTGAGCCAAGTAACCGGGTGCATGGTTTCGGTTTCAGGAGCTTTCCTGTCTCCCGATCCAAATTTTTTGAAATCAACTCCAGCCAAGATAATGGGTGCGAAATTCTTGCCAATATCAATCTGACCTCAAGGTCACCATCCTTGAACAAAAGACCTCCAACGGGAAATAGCAGAACAAGAATACATCAGGAAATTCAGTTCTATCTTTCTCGGTCTAAAGAAAGATAAGGCATTTTAATCTCATTATTTGTATTAATCAGATCATCCGTGCAGATGTGTATTACTGTCTAATGGTGTATATTTTATTCCGTCTGCTCCCATACCAGCACTGCTAGTGTTCTTCCATTGAGGCTAAGCCAAGACTTTTTCCAGCCTCAGATGTGTTATTGATTGATTGGATTTTTATACAGCCCATCTAGCAAAATTGCTACTCTGGACAGTGGACAGGCTAAATTTACTTATGAAGACTTGAATATACCAGTCACTTCACTGTTGACCCATGCATGATTTTTAAAAAAAGCCACCACCATTTAAATCTTTTCCCATCATCCCCAAAGGTTTTCCATGAGCCTTAAAAATCTGATTGGCCATTGAGGTGTTCTGGCCCCTTACTTTTCTATTACATCCCTCCCACTAGAGGCCAGGACTGCTCCATCCCTGCTGACTTTCCAGAAACAGGCAAAGACCTTTCTCTTCAGGAAAGCTTTCCCTGAATGATGGACTACCATACATGGCTGCACAGACTTGTGTTTATAACCAGTTATAATTTTGTGCCGGTATCTCTCCTGGTGGGATTACAGTGACGCTATGTTATCAATTGTTAGTTCCCATCCCTCGTAACTTTTAGATGGTCTACTGTACATGATTAAATGGAATGTACTGTATACTCTTTTCGCAACTGCTCACATTCTCTTTTAGCATTAATGTTGTCTTCTAATGCTGTAAGATACCCCTCAATTTCCTGTTCTTAAACCTGAATATATCTTAATTGTACTGGACTGTATGTTGTTCCTCCATACTGTAAGCTGCCTTGGGTCCTTTTCCAAGGAGAAAGGCAGGTTTAAAAATACTAATAAACAAACAAACAAACAAACGAATGAATGAATGAATAAATAAATAAATAAATCCTTCCATCCTCCTTATTGCATCTTGGCAGAGGCTACACTCCTCCCATCTGACAAAACAGCTGCAGTTCACAAGTACTTAGGCTAGACAGAACTTAATAGTCCTAAAGATACTACAGGGTTCTCTGGTGGTGGTGGTGGTTTTCCTCACTAGGTGAAACTTGATGCCTCCCACCCCAAGATCCAGAGACCACCTCAGGCCACTCAGCTACCCATTGAGCAATACATGAGGTGGTTCAGATAGCTTTATATCATCTGTTGGTATCTGAGGGTCCATTTTGTGTCAACTGGCATCTTGAGCCAGGAGAAATCTGGGCAGTAGTGCGACCTCTCCTCCCGGAGTTATCAGCCCCAAATGGCACCAAGAATCGATGTTTGATCCCCATAAGCAGGGCTTACATTTCAAGGCAAACAGAACCCCTCATCATGTCCGTTTGCCTCTTTTTTGTCAATTTCAGCCAACATCTTCTATCCCAAGGTTTGAGTTTTTTCTGTTGAGCAGCATGTCATTTCAAAGATTCCTTAGACTCCTTGCTCCTTATCTTGGCTCCTTTTCTCCAAGTCTCTTCGCCCCATGATTCCAGTGCTGGATAACAACACAACTTGAAATTTCCATATTGCCACAATAATACAGGCAAACACAGAGCGGATGTTTACTTTGTCTTTTCTGAGAGATGGCCTTAGTAAAGCAGATACTTCAGTGCAACATCAACAGGAGGCAGAACACTTACAGGTTCAGCACGGTGTATGAAACAAAAAGCCCTTGAAAACCCCTCTTGGGTTAGGGGTGGCCTTCATCCAGATGGGCAGAATGAATGAATGAATGAATGAATGAATGAATGTCCAATCATTTCTTTTCATTGTGTTTGAGGTGGCAGGAGTTACAGAAAACTCAGTCACATCAAAGATGCTTATAAAAAGTGCACCTTGGACTAAACCAAACAGCAAAGCAAATGTGTTCATCATCTCCAGGACAACTAAAGGGAAAACTCAGAAAGACATACCAGAATCCATGTACAGTGGTACCTTGTATAAAGGAATTAATTTGTTCCAAATGAAATTATGTTAAGCAAATTTTCCTTTATACAAATTTCCCATAGGAATGCATTGAAAACAGAGTAATCCCTAATCGCAACCATTTTTATGTTGTACAGATTCACCCCATAGGTGATTCTGTTAAGCAAATTTCCTCTATCTCTGGAATTTCTAATGTTGTACAGATTTTGTGTTATACAAACCGTTTGTTATACAAGGGTCCACTGTATGTGTTTCCGTTCTCTCTCTCTCTCTCTCTCTCACACACACACACACACACACACACACACACACACACACCCCTCCAATTTCAACCTATAAAACTCTGGCTTGGGTTCCATGGCTCCAGCAAAATGGATTGCCAACGAGCCAGCTATCAATTCTTGTGTAACACCGACTGGCCAAAGTTTGCGAGGAAGGAAAGGAAATGATTAACAGAGGAAAGTCGCAAAGTGTGAAAATAAAATGTTTAAAACAAACCTCTTCTCCAACAGGTCCAGTTTCGCAGAATGGTGTTCTTAAGGAACAAGCTTGGTGCCTTTGTTTATGGCACTTGGATTAGGAAACAGGATCCCTTGAGTCACCTCCAATTTTCCGTTTAACATGTATCCTTAGAAAGTATTCCCCAAAGTTCTGGCCACTAAAACACACATTACGCCCCCCCACCTCCCAGCTTTAAAAGTCCACACTCACTCCAGCCTTACATCTGGAAATCTTTATGGTTCAAGTGTGTCAGGGGAAGAACACTCAGGCTTTGAAGGACTTGGCCTGACACACAATCTCTGGTCTGCTTCGAAACGGCCGTGCCCCAAACAATGAATCACACAGAACATAGACAGCTTCTCCTAAGGGTCCGCCTGGCACGATGCAACCACGGGCAAGGCAGATAGCACAGAATTCCACCTCCATTGATGGAAACTGGTGAGTGAGCGAGCAGCCACGGTCTCCCATCAGCCTTGGTGGCCCTCCGGATGCTGTGGACTTCAGCTGCCAGAATCCCTCACCATGGGCCACGCTGGCTGGATTTTCCTAACTTTTTGCACAGCACACCCATACAGCTTTACTCAAAAGTTAAATCCCATTACATCCTAGGCAGCATGCTTAGTATGGAAGCCTTAACTGCAAAAAAGGGGAGAGTGATGACGAGCAGATCAGGCGGAGCCAAGTGGCAAAGGAAAAAGGTGAATTTGCCATCACGACCCCCCAGTCAGTCGTGGATTGAGCAAAGCTCTTTGAAATGTGCTGCTGAACCAAGAGGATCTGTCATTTTCAGCTGACAGTTATTCTCTCTTTTACACACTAGAAGACTCCCTGTAATTAATCTGTCATTATTGTTGCTGATTCCACAGCCACAGAAAGCTCCACGTTCAAGACCCCTCTCACGCAGGCGAAAGCTTGGGCGATAATGGATTCTCTCCATAGCCCACAGGAAAGCTTGGGGGAAAAAATCATTTTAGCCCCGTTTTGCCTGCACGGAACACCCTTTGAGGCCCATGAATTGAACTGGTTTTTGATCTTGATTTGCTGTCCAGGTTTCCTCCTTTTGGAGTGCATTTTAGGTTTTAATTTTATTGGTTCTCTTTATTTATATTTATGTAGGTGGGGTTGAATAGTTAGGTTTTAACTGCTGTTGGCTGTCCCCTGTTGTACATCAGCACTAGATGAAGAGAAAAGTAACTTTTTCGAGCTTTACCTTGCAGCTTTTACCATAAATCAAAATCCCAATGAAAGCTACTTAAAACAAAGCACATCTGCACAAAGATTCACATGCAGTAATTTTACTATAAAAAAACCCAAAAACCCTAAGCCATAATGAATCCCCATGTTATGGCCTTGAGTCCATTACCATCATTTAACAAAGGCAGCAAAAAAAAAAAAAAAAAGGTTTCCTTTCTGCTCCAAAATTTAATCTGACGTGGAGCATTTGCCGCTATTTCGAGTTTTGGGGGAACTTCATGCACTTCATCTGCACTTTTTTAAAACAGGTAAGGTAGCATCTTGGCAATAGTATTTCCACTCTCCTTTTCTATACCCCAGAGCACAGAGAGAACTCCTAGTTCCATGAGCTCCTTGACCTCTGAAGATGCTGGCCACAGAGCCTGGTGAAACGCCAGGAAGGAAGAACTTCCAGAACGTGGCCAAACAGCCCAAAAAACTCACCACAGCTATTTCCGCTTCCGTTGAGAATGCACTCAAAGAACGACTCCTCTCTGTCTCTGCCCTGCAGAGGTTGATTTATTTTTATAAGTTTGTTTATTATTTATTTTTATGAGTTTGTTTGTCTGCCCATTTTTCACCATCTTGCTTTAGTAATGTTTTGTATTTTATAGCGTTTTTAAATTTTTGGTTCTACTGATTGTTGTTGGGTTTGTTTTTGTTCTTTATGTCATATTGTGGAACCGATTATTATACAGCTCTGGCCAGCCTTACACAATTGTTGTAAAGCTGGTGGAAGTTATGTAATGAAACACTTGGCATATCCAGCAGTTGCTGCTGTTTGGATGATGAATATGTAAATAGAAACATATTGATATTCAGAATTGGAGGTGGGGCTTTTAACAAAAATGTTAGGCGATACGAGCGGCCGGCTGGCTGGCGAGCTCAGTGCTGTAGGTACCAGCGGTTGAGAGTTCAAATTCCCCTACGCCTCCTATAAGTAGAGCCAGCCTGTGTGACCTTGGGCAAGCTGCACAGTCCCAGGGCGCCCCCTAGAGGAAGGGAAGGGTAAACCACTTTTTGAGTGGTTTAAACCACTTTCCACTTCCTGGAAAACCCCCCCAAAGAGGCACCATAAGTCAGAATTGACTTGGCAGCACATGATTATCATTTATATTAATGTAATAAAATTAAAACAATATGAGAGACCCCAGTGTGATGGAGTGGACAGAGTGACAGACCAAGACACCTGGTAAAGCCACTGCTTCCATATCTCGCATACTTTGAAAGCTCTATTAGAGGTATTCGGAGTCCATTGTGACCTGATGACACATAACAATGATAATGTAGGATGATGTTCCAGTTTTGCAGTCATGCCACCCATAGAAAGCAGATGTGGTTGGTCACTCTTGGTCTCTTTCATGCCTCAAAAAGCACCTCCGTGCCCAAACGATGCTAAGGCCACACACAGGATTGGTAGACAGGCTTGCAAGCATTCAAAACTATTCCCACCTTCAAAAGTGTGTCTGCACAAGCTGATGCACACCCTGGTGGGGCTGCCTGTTCTCCTGTTGCCCATAGTCAGTTGGCCTCCCTAAGGCATGTTCGAGTCCTTCCGCCATGATTTTAAGTCAAGATTTAAGGCGTAAGCCCCACTTTCTCCCTTTCAGAATGTTTATCCCTTTGCCGTCATTTACGGCTACCTCGACTGCTCGTGGTGTGGCATTTACACAGCACCTATATCAATCAGGTCCATGATTAATTTTCATGCAGCGACAACTCCGCCAATGCATTTGAAGACACTTGTGGCTTTCACAGATACACCGTTCAGGGTTGCGTAATGCCTTTAATGTGCTATAAATATGGCAAGTTTTCCAATCTTGCAGGACTCTTCTTGAGGTCCTAACTAGCCAAGGTGGCTCTGGGCCAACTCAGCAGATGTGAGACTAGCCAAAGCTATTCCGAAACCTAAACTCCTTTCAGTTTAGGGACATCGGGAGTGATACTTTGGCCTGGACTAATTTTGCGCCAGCGTGGTTCCTTTTTTACTGAGACAGAGTAGATTTTGGGTCTGGCACAACTCACTTCTGCCTCCACCCATTATTCTCTGGCTCTTCTGCTGGCAGGTTGCAACTGATGGGAGCTCTTCCGCTGGCAGGTCCCTGTACGGGCAAGACTTGTGAGACTGACCAGCAGAAAGCAGCTTTGCCAGTAGAAGGGGATTTCAGCATAACTCTCAAGCCCCTCCAGCTCCAGTACAGTGGACCCTCATATAACAAAGGGTTTGTATAACATAAAATCTGTACAGCATAAAAAAAAAATTCCAGAGATAGGGGAAATTTGCTTAACAGAATCGCCTATGGGGAGAATCCATACAACATAAAAATGGTCGCAGTTAGGGATTACTCCATTTTCAATGCATTCCTATGGGAAATTTGTAGAAGGGGAAATTTGCTTAACAGAATTTCATTTGGAACGAATTAATTCCTTTCGTGGATTGGGCAAGTACGGCCAAGAATCTGGCCAGATGGGAACAGCCACGGCCACATTTGTCTGACCCTTGATGATACAGCAATTAGTCGACTGGCAGATCATGCAGCAACCTTTGTGGATTTTTTTTTAAAAAATTCCCATTTTATAAATTGTGTTGCATCCAAGTGGCAGGAGATGGGAAAACACAAGCTCCTTCACCCACCCATCCCAATTGCTGGGACCCCTTAATTGCTCATGGAAAGTACTACCCATCTGCATGCCATCCCTACAGGTTACTGGGTTCAGCTGCTTCCTATGTTAGGGAGGCAACAGGGGAAGCTGTTGTAGGGATTCAAGGGAAGCCGGGCCCTTCCTTGAACCGTCTGGGGTTTTGAAGTAAGCCAGGGAGCAACATTTCTTCCTGTTCTGTCGAGGTAGCGTTTCTTTCCAGGACTGAGGATCAAACTTAAGCCACCGAAACCTAAAATTTCAAACAGAGAGGCTCGTGCTGCCATTGACACCACCCTGGCCACGATGCCAGAATGGGAGTATTTTATTTATGGAGTATTTATATACCACCTCCTTGTTGTTGTTGTGTCATTACAGTCGTGACCGACTCTTTGTGACCCCAGGTCCATGGAGTTTTCTTGGCAGGAATACTGGAGTGGTTTGCCAGTTCCTATTCCAGGCGCCTACAACACCCGGTATTCCCTGGTGGTCTCCCATCCCAAGTACCAACCAGGGACGACCCCACTTAGCTTCCGAGATCAGTCGAGATCAGATGTGCTCAAGGCATCTAGGTAGCAATACCACCTAGTGCAAACTAAATATACATACACCAAAGCTTTATCTTCCAGTTCCCCAGGGTCTGGGAGGTTCCTTCATACACCCCTTTGATATCCTAACCTGGTTTAACAGCATATTTCTTAATCAAAACTGAGGTTTGATTAAATGAGGTTTCCAACTACCTGGCAGCATTTCACTAGCTAGGTGACATACGTACAAAGGAAGAAGTAAATCATGGTCTGACCACGAAAAGGAGCAACAAGACCAGGAAAAGAAATTTAACATTGATCTCCCTTCTCCTCTATTTCTGTGTTCTTTCCAAGCATTTCTGTTGGAGGAAAGGACTAAATTAACGACCCCACAATGAGGATTCTGACATTTATCTTAAATATTTCTATCCTGCCTTTCTCCCCCAAAGGAACCAAGGCAGGAAGTATTGCTTTGTTGAACAGCTTCAAGATATGCTGGGGCACATCTCCCATTATCCTTAGGCAGCCTGAAGTCATTGTTACCCTGCCCCACCGCTCCACCGCCCCAAACGTGCATGTAGAAAACTGAATTAGATAAAGACAAAATCTACTCTTCCAGATTCTATAACTGGCAAATAGGATGGTAAAAGGTAAAGGTTCCCCCTGCACACGTGTGTTAGTTGTGTCCATATTCAAGCCAAAGAGCCATTGTTGTGCAACTCCATGGCCATGTGGCTGGCATGGCTGCAAGGAAACACCGTTTTACCTTCACACTTTTTAAGGCGGTACCTATTTATCTACTTGCATTTAAATGCATTCAAAGTGCTAGGTTAGCAGGAGCTGGGGTTATCAGCGGGAGCTTGCTCCGGTGTGTGGCAGCACCCGGAATTTGAACCTCCGAGCTGCCGACTTTGCAAACGAGAGTTTTCGAAAGCCTTAGTCCGTTAAGCCACCACACCCCTAAATAGGATGGACAAGAATGCAAACAGGAGACGGCAACTCAAGATATACAGAAATCTAATCATCGTAGACTCTAGTCTCCACCTGAGCTTTTTAGACAAGAATGAAGTCTACATTGACAATATTTTTCATGTGCCTTGAGGGTCAAGTCTCCCATTTGCCACCAGCTCCGTCTGCTTTTCTTTCAAATGACAGCCATGAGAAAGAGGTTCCAGCAATTACATGGCCAAAAGCTAAGGTTAGAATGAGAGGTTTCCCAACCTCCCCGTCGGCATCATCATCCTAGCCTATTTCTCAAGCCAGAGGGTGTTGTAAAAACTACACCCAGATGCAGATTAGCGGGGTGTGGTTATTTTGTGTGGTAAGTGAAACAGCACCCCCAGTGGAGGAAAAAATATTGCATACACACAGACACACACACCCAAGCCTGGTGCATTTTCTCAAGACAAGGATAGCTTCTTGGCTACTTGAACAGAAATTTACCATGTGAGAAAGGCAGGGGAGAGTTTATTATAAGACGGTCACAAGATACCATACTTGCCTTTGAAGCTGTTTTGACAGCATCTTCAGCTCTGCTATCATTCTGCAAAACAGCTTCTAAAGGCAACTTGGAGAATGCACCTCTCCAGGATGTCCAAAATGTTTTAGCTACCCTAGGCATGTTAAGCTGTGGAATTCTCGGAACTGTAGTCCAGAAAAGAGGAAGTTACACCGGTCTTAATTTTTTAACTACTCAGGCAAATGTGCACACACCCCTCTTTTGAGTAGAGCCAGTAGTAAGAAGGGGACCTTTAATATCATGGCACTGTTTGGTTTTTGTTGTTATAACCTCCTCACCCCAGCAGCCTTAAATCAGTATTAAAACACCATTTCCATGGGATCGTTCTACTGTGCTTCGTCTAGATTTAATTATTTAATTCAGTTGTGTTTCAAGAGGGTACGCTTTAGTTCAGTGGTTCTCAACCTTTGGGTCCCTAGATGTTCCTGGACTACAACTCCCAGAAGCCTTCACCACTCACTGTGCTGGAAGGGGTTTCTGGGAGTTGCAGTCCAGAACATCTGGGGACCCACAGGTTGAGAACCACTGCTTTAGTTGCTCTTCGGCCGTGTTTTCGTGCATGCTTGGTCCCAAAATGGCACAAGCCGCCTTCAGTACCAGTTCTCCAAAATCAAGCACAAATCACAATCAGGCAAAAGCAAAATAAAAATAAAAGACAAAAACTGAGGGGCCTGTATGCCTAATTGGTGTATTTTAATGTGAGCTTTGGAGGTCAGGTCCACTTTTTCCTTCCAAAACACATTGATATTCTAGTTTTAATTGAGGTTTTAATTCGTCCGCTACTTATGGTTTTGCAATACTTTGGTTTTAATTGCTCATTGATCTCAGAAAGCAGGACCTAACAGTTTTTGGTAACTTTTTTGCTGGAGCTTAACACAGACGAGACGTGCCTCGGTGAGTCCATAATCCACCTTTCTATCAATGGACAGGAAGGTCAAAATGCTACTATTTCAATTCCTCATCTTCCCTGACCATTGGATCCAGAACTAAAGTCCCTCCTCCATGTTCTAAATAAATGGTTGGTGCGGGCAGATTTGACCGCATCACCCCAGTTCTGGCTCGCCTGCATTGGTTGCCCGTTGTCACCTGAATAAAGTTCAAGGTGTTGATTTTGGTTTACAAAACCCTCCATGGCTTGGGTCCTGATTATCTGGCAGAGCGTATCTCCCTAAGATCAGAACTGGCCTGGCCCACCCGATCCTCCATGGCTCTCTCGCTCTGGGTGGCCACCCCCAGGGAGGCACATAAGGTTGCAACGTGCAATTGGGCTTTCTTGGTGGCCGGCCCGGCTCTCTGGAACAAACTGCCAAGAGCAAGAGATGCCAGGCTCCTTCCCTGGCATCATTCAAAAAAACTCTTAAAAACCTGGCTGTTTGGGGACGCCTTCGGCAATCGCTTGGGTGTATTGTTTTCCCCCGGATGCCTGTGTATTGTTTGTGCTTGTTATCAGTGGTTTTACGCCTCTTGCCAATTACCTTTTGTTGCTGTGTATTACTACTACTACTACTACTACTACTTTTTGGATTTCTTATGTCTTTTATGTGAACCGCTCAGAGTTCCCTTTTGGGAAGTCGATGTGGTATACAAATATAAATATAAATAAATATGCATTTTTAATAATGTGGTCTCACTTGAACTGCCATAGCTCTATGTACTGCATCCAACTACAACCCCTAGGATTCTTTTGGATGGGTGGTAAAGCAGTATCAATTAATAACCACTTTCTAGTGCAGACAGTTTTCATCAGTCTTGTCTGGTCAAAGACATACCTAGAACAGGAACCGTTCCCCCCACAATGGCCAAGCTGAGGATCAAGGGAAGCCAATAAAAGAGGCTGAAAGAGCTTTGGTGGTTGACCTCCAAATGACCTTTAGGAGCACACTGCTTCAGTGGGTAACACAGAGGCATCATGCAAGATGTATACATAGCACGACACTGTCTTTTTGTCTCATGAAACTCAATGTAAGACACCCACTCACCCCCAATAAGTGTGGCCGTTGCTGAAGTGTTGCATAGTCCACACATACAACAGCAGAGATATTAGCAGAACACGACCAACAGAACATGACCAGTTGGCCAACCCAGCCCTGCAAAGGTTCAGCAAGGAGCACTTACAGACCATATGTTTGCTTAGCCTTGATCTGGTTAATGACGCTGAGGGTGTCGGAAGAAGAGGAAGAGGGGAGGGTAACGAAAAAAACACCAGAAGTCTGAATCGGTTGAAACACAGGACAAAAAAAGGCACATTTTAATATTTACAAAGCATAGCATTTGGGCCATCATTATACCCAACACAGCTAGAAAGTAATGTCTGCTCATTCTTAGTCACCTACCTTTTTATGAATGATGGTACTCACACAATTTTTAAGGTCACAAACGTTCGGTTAAGGTTCCCGCTTTCAAGTTAATAGAATTCAAACTTGCATAGCATCTTTTTAAACATCCAATCAGCTCAAGAAGTCACCTTTCCTAGAAGAGAATTAACTTTGCATTGTGTTCAGTCCGAGGAAGGAGGATGTATTTCTGAAAGGTTTTGTTTTGTTTTAAAGAAAAAAAAAATAAGAGGGTGAGGATTAGAATTGCAAACGGTACCCACCCCTTGGCTGCCGTAATCTTGTTCAAAGCAGGAAATTTAGAATATTGCCAAGAAGTTTTAAAAATGTAATACTGTTTATTTTTGCTTCAAAAACATTTCAGCATTCTAAACATACAAAAAACCAACATAACGTTTTTGCAAATTTTTTGTTTCTCTTTTAAAGTACAGAGTGTTTTTGAACTTCAGTTTTCTGCGCCCTCTCCTCACGCGATGCTGACCATGAAGAGACCTACAGCTTCCGTTTAAAAACTACCCCCCACTTAACTAAAAGGAGAAAAAAAAAAGATTTCATACAATTTTCTCATGCCACCTGAACTTCCCCCGCCCCCTTCCACAACTAAGAATGGCCGCAGAATGCTAATTTCACTATATACAGAAAGACAACTTTAAGCTAAATGGACGCCCACTGTAGTGTAAACAGATCTACTTTCGTAGTGCATTCCCTGAGTCACGACCCTTCCATTGGGGGGGAACAAAACCACGTGACAGCTCCCCGAAAAGCTGCTCGCTTTCCTCTCCAAGGTTATCACCGCTCAAGGCATGGACCACAAAAATCTGTCTAGTTTTTACAAACTATAGATATGTACAGTTTATAATCCAGGAGTTTCTAATCAATAACCATATAGTTAAACACCACCTTACAAATTAAAAAATAAGATGCTTGAAACATTTTTAAATGCTTTGTTACACCAACAGGAAAAGTGCACAGAGTTGAGGAGAACACTAGAGTGTATTGTTTCCACTTTTCTTCTTTTCATATTGTTTTTAAAAAGGCTTGGAAATATGTACAACTTTGTTACAAGTTTCAGGGCGCCTAAGGAAACCCATGGCCTCTTAATGGAAACCAGTTACAATGGTTTTCTTCTCTTTCTTTTTTTTTTTCAAGCTTCCACTTCTGGGTGTTTTTTTTCCCTAGCATGCGCTTTTAGTTAATTTCTTCCCCCCCCCCAAGAAGCTACGGTGAGGTCCCAATCCAAATTTGTCTTGGTAAATCTAATAATAAAAGGGCAAATAAAACACCGTCTAAAATAAGAGGTGCAAGGTTTGTTATGTTCCGAATGTGTTTCCCCCTACTCTATGGTATTCACATGGAGACAAGTATGATACAGTTTTTCATTCGTCCTCCTCCTCGTCGTCTTCCTCTTCCTCCTCGTCTTCTTCGTCGTCCTCCTCTTCCTCTACCTTTTTCCGGGTCGCAGCGGCCGCCTTGGCTGCTGCGCTCTTTGCGCCGTCAAACTTGCCTTTCGACTTGTAATCCGCAACATCCTGCAACGAACGGGGAGAGGACAGGTTTCGTCGGGGGTCCGTACACACCACACCAGCCGCTTTCCAGGGTTTCCCCAAGGAAGTCTCCCTTCCCTGCTTGCAGCGCCTTGGAAGGTGGAGCACTTGGCACGCAGGGAAGCCCTCCCGACTCAATCCGCCTGGCCTCTACAGGCAGGGTTGGGAAAGAGCTGATGGGCAACCCCGGGGAGCTGCTGCCGGTCCGTGCTAACAATATGAGGGCAGAGGGATCTGCTTCGTTAGGAGATGGCTTCCTATGGGCCTGGCTGACCAGCATGCTTTGCGTGTAGCTATCGAATGATGGGGCTATGGACTTGGAAGGAATCCCTAAGGACCAGGAGTCCTCAAACTATGGCCTGCGGGCCAGATACAGCCCCCCCCCGGTCCAGAATCCGGCCCCCGGGAGCAACTGCAAATCCCCCGTTCCTCGCCCTGCTCTGAAAGGAAGTAAGCGAGCTGGACTCCACTGCCATTTTAAACTCCGCAGTGGGCTGTGCTGCTCCCTCCACCGCTTGCCTCCCCCCCGTTCCCTTAGCCCCCCACCACTACCGCAGCCACTGTTTGCCCCAATCCTCCCCCCATGGTTCCCTCCCTCCCCCACTGCCACTGCCGGTCCCCAACAGTTCTGAGGAGCAGTGAACCGGCCCTCTGTTTAAGAAGTTTGGGGACCCCTGCTAAGGACCTTCCAGTACAACCTCCTGCCGACAATCTCACAACTAATCAATCTGGGCCAAGTGGCCACTCAACCTGTTTCAAAACCTCCAATTAAGAGAGCAAGAGTATGACTGCATGCACTTTGGGGAACAGCTGGCGGATACCTGTCCTTCCAACTCACTGGCCCCCCATTCATTAGACTCCAGGTCTTTCGGCAGGGCGCTGGATGGAGTCATGGAATCATAAGAGTTGGAAGGGAACTCAAGGGCCATCCAGCCCAACCCCCTGCCTTGCAGGAAACCCCAGGTCTGGTGGGTTCAAATTCCAGCTTTCCCACAGAAGATCATTGGGGCGTATGCGTTGCAATGGTAAACCGTGATCTTAAAAACCCACCAGAAGCAACTTGATGGCAGTTGTTAGTTTACCTGTGAACAACAGCTGTTGAAAACATTGTCTCAATAATGACTTGGACAGTGTGTGGTGTGTGTCAAACAGCACAACAGCCAAGTCCAAATGCCTCAGCCAGAATTAACGCAAACTAAACACAACTGCGAAGGCAGCTTAGGAAAAAGCTTAAAGATCTTCTAAGCACTTGGCCACTCCGATTTATTAAGTGTGTCAACTGCCCATGCCTCCCAGCTTACCAAAAATATGGATAAGCACCTCTTACTGTCTGAAGCCAATGATAAAGGACTGTGGGAGTTGTGGTCCAAAACTTCTGGAGGGCTGAAGGTTCCCCACCCCAGGTCTAAAGGCTCAACTCTTACTCTGAACAGGGACATCCATGGGAGAGAAGCTTCATGGGTAGTCTAGCTCTGCATGTATACATACAGGATTCTGCCTTCTGGTTCCCTACCCTTGGCAGTAGTGGATAAGCGAGTTGACTGTCTTTACACCTCTTAAGTTGAGATTCGCCACACTTAGAATTCAAAGGGTTTTTTCTATGCTGAGTCTAACACTTTCTCGTGAAATGGAAAGTTGAGGAGGGGGAAAAGAAGAGGTGAGACATTTTGAGAACATATTTCTGTTTTGGACAGTGTGTGGGGCAAACAGATGGGAAGCTGGGGGCAGGGAGAGGAAGGCTGAGTATAAATAGAAACATAAGAACAGCCATGCTGGATCAGTCCAAGGGCCCATCTAGTCCAGTTTCCTGTATCTCACAAATGCCTCTGGGAGCACATGAGACTACATCTTTGTCTCCTGATACCACTCCCCTGCATCTGGCCCTTGAAGGCCCTGTGCCGGACTGACTGACAGCCCGGACAGGAATCTGTTTTCAACAAAGCAGTGGAACCGATTTAATTTTTGCACTCATAGTAAGGGAAGCATTCTACAGATAATATCCTTCAGGGTTCTCCTTTGTTAAAACACTGCTTGCTAATGGAGTAAATTTTTAAAATATGGACAGGAACCCATGCAAAGAAGTCCCTGCCACTGTGTTTGGATCAACAGTCCTTTTGCATTTTACTGGACCTCACCTTCTCATATTTCTCCTTCAGCTTTGCAGCCTTGTTATTGTAAGGCTGCTTCTCCCCATCGCTTAGATTGTTCCACATTTCACCCAGTTTCTTGGCCACGTCTCCAATAGAAATGCCAGGGTTAGTTGATTTGATCTTGGGGCGGAACTCTGAACAGAAAAGGAAGAATCCAGACCTGCGGAGAGGCAAGAAGAAATGAACCACAGCGCCATTTGGATACAGTAGGACGCCCGTATCCACTGATTCATTATCCACGGCTGGCAGAGAAAAAAATAAATAATTCAGCAGCCACAAAGCATGCTACTGTCACAAAGAGCAGCTGTAAAGCAAGTGACTATCACAAAACAGCAGTTTTGGGAACATTTTGGCATTCTCTCTTATCCACGGTTTTCATTATCCACGGGAAGGCTTGGAACCAATCCCTAGCGGATACTGGGGTCCTACTGTATTTACTGTACCACACACTTAATTTTGCAGTTGGCTTCCACTCCCCAGAAAACTACTAGGCACGATTTAACTATGGTTATGAGTGGCCCACTTCCACAATACAACCCCACAAATCCAACGTGGGCGCACACGTGAGAACAGCTTCTCTGGGTTCCGACAGGTTCGGCCAAGTTTAGAGACGGCAGCAAAAGCTACAGGCTGCATTTAGACGTCTGTGACGAGCAATGAGGAATTCACAAACCCAGAGTTTCTCCGTCTTAGAATTACATTCAAACTAGGCCAGTCTGTGTTGCTTATGTGTGGGTAGCAGCACAAAGGACCACAGATTTCTCACGGCTTATTACAGTTCCGAGCATTTTTGGGGACTGGTGGGTTGTGGACACAACACTTCCAACCCAATAAAACCAGCTACAATATGCACATCACTGCAGCCCATTCCACAAGCTCCCTGGTTCAAATTCAGTTTATCATCTCACTCAGCAGGCCTTGGCAAGCCCCTACTCCTCAACGTTAGCGCCTCCCTCCTGAGCCTTCCTGAATAACGGCCTCTCCTCCAATATTGCTAAGTTTCACTGTATGTGCAACACTCGGAATGCTCTGAAGCACTGTATCAGTAAATTAGAAAATTAGCAAACCATGATCATTAAATGAAGATGGCATTCTAGGCCCTCCCCACCCCCACCCTTCCTGGAGTGACAACAGTAGGGATAAATGGGGTTCCTGGCAAAGCACTACTCAGGGCCAAGATTTCCAACTTGTGTGCAATCTTGGATTAATCCAGAGGAATCTCACAAGTTGCAGCATCAGAAAAGAGTTGCGAAATTATTTAAAGACATGTCACTTCCTAAAAATCTCTTAACCCGCTAAGACCGCCATATCCACACAATCAGTATTCAGCCTGGCTTATCCCCGGTTTGCCACAACCCTATATAGATCATACAAAGGGCTGGGGGCCTTTCCTTTACCCGTGTATGTTGTGTGTAGGGTTCCCTCGTATACATGGGTTTCATGCCTCCAAAGTAGATTGTGGAACCAAATCCTCTGTGGATACAGAACTCTTTCTGAAATAACACTCAGTGGGCAAAATCCAGTAGGAACTCATTAGCATAAGCCCATAAAATCGGTGCGGGAATTGGTGAATCAACTCTTCCCGTAAGTTCCACTGATTCAGTGACTTCCATCTAGTTGTGACTTACTACTCCATTTTAGCCAACAAAAAGAAGCACAATAGGACCCCCCGTATCCACTGATTCATTATCCACTGATTCAGTTACCCATGGTCAGCAGAGGAAAGAATTAAATAAACATCTGAGCAGCCGCAAAGCAAGCTACTGTCACAAAAAGCAGCGTAAAGCAAGCTACCGTCAAGGTATAGCAGTTGGGGTGTGTGTGTGTTGGCATTCTGACTTATCCCCAGTGTTCATTATCCACGGGAAGGCCTGGAACCAATTCCCAGCCAATACGGGGTCCTACCGTAGAAGGATGAGTGTGGCTAGATTCAAGGGGAGCTTCAAGTAGTTTCATGAAGCTTTTTCAGCAGATGATTTTTTTAAAAAAATTTTTTTTACAACTAATCCAAAACATCCAGGTCCTAGAAAGAACGGAAGGCAATATTAACTTACGGTGGCCGTTTGGGGGCATTGGGGTCCTTCTTCTTCTTGCCCCCCTTTGCAGGTCCATAATCCTTCATTTCCCGATCATACCGTACTTTGTCGGCTTTGGCCATCTCATCAAATTTACCCTTCTCTTTGCTCGACATAGTCTGAAAAGCAAGCACAAACCACAGGTCTTACTAAGAAACATCCAGCAATGAGGGCAATGCAGCCGGCACACACAGAACCTTAAGAGATGTCTAGGACCCCAGCCAAAGACTGTAGGAAAATGGTAACAGGTTCAACGATATTGGGCTACAAAAAAAAAAAATCAAAGCCGCTTACTGTTTTCCTAAAACCTGGTTGAGGTGTCTTCAGCCACTGGACGCAGATTCCGTAACACAAAACTCAAGTCCACTGAACCATTCCAAGTCACTGCTATATAGTTCTGACCAAAGATCTAAATAAGAACACCAGGACTTTATTTCTAAAGCAGAATCATACTGCTGTAGGTTGTTGATCCTCCCACATCAAGGTAAAGGAAAATTGTCAGCTCAAGACTTACGAAACCTCATTCAGAGTGAACGCTGTGTGTATACTGAAAACACGGTTCAATTAATTATAAAGTAGTGATTGGGGGTGCAGAAGAGTCTTCCTGAAATATCAATAGCCTCAAGTCATGTTTGTAGCCTTTATGATCTCACAGAACACTGTATAACACTATATTTTTATCTAAAATTATTAAGATTAAAAATTGAGGGTCATCTCATACACGGAAATAAGCTGAAGAGAGAGCTGTATGGTTGCAAAACTCTAATTTTGGTTTGGAAAAGTGGGGGGGGTGTCTTACAGATAGAAATACAGTGCTTTAAAATAGTGAAATTTTGGACAAGAGATAATTTTTAAAAGCTCTGAGAGACACCCACATGGGTTTACTAGGTTTTAATGTGGACTGCAACCCTTTTGACACCTCCTTGGGTGACCTCATTTCTAGCACCATGTAAGACCAGGCTGCTTATTTTATCCAAAATTGTCAATCTCGATTATGCTCACTAAAAGAAAGTGTAGGTAGTGGTTTATCTTTGACCAGATCACTGGAAAACTTGGGATGAAATCTCCATGCAAACCTGAAGCTCAATGGATCATCCCAAGCCAATCACACTATATCAGGTATGTCCAAAATTTGGCCTTCTAGATGTTTTGGACTGCAACTCCCAGTCCTTCGTCATTGGCAATCTAAGCTTAGAATGCTGGGACTTCTGGTCCAAAACATCAGGAGGGCCGAAGTTTGGACATGCCTGCACTATATACTCGGGCCTACTTCACAGGGCTGTACTGAGGATAAAGCAGGGTGGGAGCAATGTTGTAGGAATTGCATACTTCTGAGAGGAAAGGGGGTATATAAGTGTAGCAGGCGAGGAGCAGCAGCAGTGGAATTTCTTTATTTATTTGCAAAAAATTAGATGGCAACATTAAGTTGCACTAGGAGCTTAATTGTGTTTTCACTTATGTTAAACTGCAGGGACACAGTGTCTCCTCACAACCTTTTTCTCCGAAGGCCGTCATTTTTGGCAAACATGACAGAATTTAGCCATTTTTTTACCTTCCACCGCTCTGAACATTTCTTGGAGAATTCCGCAAAGTTGACAGGAATTTCAGGGTTCTTCTTCTTGTGCTCCTCACGGCAGGTCTGCACGAAGAAAGCATATGCAGACATTTTCCCCTTCGGCTTCTTTGGGTCACCTTTAGCCATTTTTAAATTCTCTGAAATATTTTTTTTTTTGTTTGGGGGAAAAAAAGAGAGAGACACACCCACCACCAAGAAGGAGGTGTAAGTTATTATGTTCTAGGCAAAACCATCTCCCAATAAAGAACAACATGAGAATGGACAAGAACATGAAGGAGTTGGCACTGAGCTTCAGACTGCTTCTAAGTCAAAACATAAGATTTTTCTGTCCAGGGAGAACTCGTGTGCTTTGAGCTGACAGGGACACAACAGCTGAATTGTGTCTATTTGGCTTATTCATGCCTCCACATCCGTTGCGTCTTGTTATATCACTTGGCTACCCATCAATGTTTGCTTCTAGTTTATGGGCAAGGATGTGTGAACCAGAAAATTAAAAGGGTTAACTAACATACTTTTTGGTGTTTGGCTAACTCAACCCCCCAACTATGTCTTGTAACTTATTCAGACTTTAAAATGTGTTGCACGTCTGAATAGCTGTCATACATCTGCATGCAGCATCTGTCTTTTCATTTATGCCCACATACCTACAAAATCAGTTAAAATATGTCTGAGGAGTATCCTGGATTACAGCACAAGTTATATATCTGTAGCGATGCTTCACTAACAAAGTCTGGGTGGCCAGTGAGTTGAAGTCACCAGCGACAGCTGCTAACTTTTTGGATATTAAACCCTCTCTTTCCTCTACTTACTGCAAACTAGAAATGTCTTGTGGGGTTAAAAAAACAAGAGGAAAAGCTTTTAACTCAACCACGATGTTGTAATTTGTGTTTTTTTGCATTGTTGACCAAGTAAAAACATTTACGAGTCAAAAGTATTTTTCCCCTTTAATTCAAACATTTTGTCTTAATCCACCCCCACGGGTGAAAAAAACAACCCCAACCCTCTGGAAGATAAAACACCAAATAATCCCCAGCGTTTCAGCAAAAGAAAAAAAAATCTAACGTTTTCCCCCTTTCCTTTAAAAAAAATCCTATTTCTCTTTTTAAAAAGTGGTCCGACTATCGGAAAAAAGTTTCGAAGAAATGAAAAAAATACCCACATTTTAGTTGTTTTTTGATTTTTTTGCTCCCCACCCCCAAGGTCAGTGGGGGGAAAAACATCCTCCCCCCCTCCCGCTACTCGCTTGTTTTATTATATTAAGGCAAGTTGCTTTTAAAGAGCCTTTTCCATGCCCTAGCAAAGCCCGGTAGATCCACTATTATTTGCTGAGACTCCGATATATAGTAGGGTGGATGGGAGAGAAAAAAAAGACAGGTCACCAAGACACCAATAATTCATCTTCCATTTTGTGAAACACTTCTTCATGAAAGAAAGTCCCCCTCAAATAAGCCCTTGGGCTCTCCTAGGGGGTGTCTTTGGCCAGGGCCCCCCCCAAAAGCAGCCAAAGCTGGGGGGAGGCAGCCGGGTTTCCTACCCTTCCCATAGCAATTCGCTATAGTCTTTCGCACTAGTGCTAAGGCAAAGGATAGGGGAGCGAAGGCTTTCCCCCTTCGCCAGCTCCATTCGCTAAAATGGCTTCTCTTGCAAAAGGCAGGGAGGTTGCTATGCCTAACAAAGCCGCCGGCGCCCGCCTGCCCAAACTCACCCCCCAGGAGAGCCAGCCCGAGCCCCCAGCCGCCCCGAAACCAGCCCGTGGGGTAGAAAAAACGATCCTCTTTCCAACCCCGGGGGTCTGGGGACGCCCAGGGCGGGGGGAGACCCCCAAAACCTCTCCGAAGCAGCCCTCCCCCCCTTCCCTCCTAGGCTGCCTGCTTAGCGCAATAGGCTGTATATCTAACAAAGGCTGGCCGTGCAGCCATTACAAGCCCAGGCGCGCACACACTCCTCCGCGCCGGAAAAAGAGGGGCGCGAAAGAGTGCAAAATACCCCAAGGCGGGCCCCCAGCCCCGCGCCGAGGGCACCCCCGGAGAGAGATAAAGCCGAGGGGGCGAAAGCGAAAGGTTGCGGGGCGCTGGGGGGCTCCCCCGCGGATTTTCCCGCGGCGTCGCGCGCCCTCCCCGTCCCTGCGCTGCCTTTCTTCCTTTCGCCGTGCCTCTCCAACGCCAGCCATGTTAATGCACAGAAGACACACACATAGGGCTCCCGTATAGGCAAAGCGGCGGCGGTGGCGCAAAGGAAAGAGGAGGCTGGGGGCTTCGCCGGGGTCGCAGAGGGGCGAGGGGGGGCTTTTTGGATAGGGGAAAAGGGGCCGAGGGAGAAGCGAAAGGTTGGGGGCGGCTGGGGGGCAGGTGGCGGGGAAAAAAAGAGAAGCCAACATCGAGCAAAAAAGGGGGGGCGGCTGGACGGGGAGGGGGGCAAAAGCAAGAAGAAGATATGTGTGTGTGTGTGTGTGTGTGTGTGGTTTTTTTTTTCTCCTCTCCGGGACGCGCAAAAAAAGAGCTTATCGCTGTCAGATGCCGGAGCGACAGCCATTATTAATGCAGAATAAACATCAGGCACCAGCATTGCGCACGGCAGAGCAACTTTCGTGCCCCGATCCGCTTCCTTTTTCCCGCCGCCCCAAAAAAGGGCGAGCGAAGGCGAGCAGCGAGGAGACACGCGCGCGTGGCGAGCAAAAGCGGCGAGCAAAGAGAGAGATCGAGATTGAGACACAAACACACAGAGAGGCGCGGGCTGGCATGCCCGTTCCGCGCGAAGATTTCCCCCAACCCATGCGGGCCAGTTACTGCAAACCAGCCATATTTCCACTCCCGGAGGAAACGGAAAATCCACGCTGCCCGGCATTTACTTTTGTGTGTGTGCGCGCGCGTGTCTCTCTGTGTGTATGCAATTCCATAGGCATCATATAATCCCATCCATATACCCTGCGCAATAAGAATTCCGCTCCCCCCCCTCCGGCGCCTTTATACCCCCTCCGATTTGGGGTTTGGGGTGGGGGGACGACGTCTCAACACCGGCTCCATCAAGCCCCCTTTTCCCACCTTGCTCTTTTTTTACGGAAAAAAAGGATAAAAGCTCTTAAGATCTGGGACAAGTCGGATTTCCCACGCCTAGGATTTAATTTATTTTTTAAGGGGGGGGGGGACGAAAAGGCGAGGCGGGGGAGCCACGCCAGAAAGTTGATCGGAATAACGACCGACCCAAAAATAAAAATCAAGAAAACTAGGCGAGGGAATGCAAAAATAAATATAAATCATTTTAACAGCAATTCAGCCTGGAAATGCCTTTTCACCCCCTAAAAAAGCAAGGGAATCTAAAAGGCCGGCCGAGCAGCCGCCCCCCGGGAAGAAAAAGTTGCAAAGTGCAGCTCCGAGAAACCTACCTGTATTGTTCGCTTTAACCTCCTAGTAGGCGATAAGCGAGGCGGAAAGGAAGCGAGCGAGCAAGGAGGCGCACACACGACGCGCTAAAGACTCAGCGCTAGTAGCTGGGGCTGAGCCTCGCGTTGGCTGCCTACGAGAGCGGCCTGATTGGCTGCCAGGCTCCGCCGTTTAAAACAACCTCCTCGCCCGCCCATTGGAAGGGAGGCTGCTGAATATTCAGCAGGTCGCGGCGCCGATTGGCCCGGAGCGGTTAAGTCATTCATTCAAAAAGAACACCCGCCCGGCCAAGAGGGAAGACGGGCACACACCGGAGCCGAGCGAGTTAGGCGCGAGTTTAGAGGAAGAGAAGAAAGAACGCAAGGAAGGAAGGAAGGAAGGAAAGAAAAATGAATGAAGAAAAAAATGAATGAATGCAAGAAAGAAAGAAGGGTGTGTTGGTGAAATGTGCGTGTTTGGGGGTTGTGGAGTACAGTAGTATAATAAAGTAGCATCCACCGGACTTACTGCGAACTCCCGAACGTCCGAATGCGGACTTTGGCTTGGCTTCTGCAACTGGAGCTCAACCCGGGTCTGCTCTGAAGCCAGTCCCGCCGAGATTGAGGGGAGCTGGCGCACCTACAGGATTTGGAGCTGACCTTTGGGGAAGGCTGCTGCGATCCTAAACGGGGCTCTCAACTTGTCTTGCGGGCATCCGCCGGGGTCTGGCTTCCCGAGTAGAGATGGGCACGACCAGAAAAATGACGTTTCGAGTTGTCGTTTGTCGGGACAGGTCCGTTTCGGGTCGTTGTCGTTTGGGTTGGGGTTGGGGTGGAGTTGGGGTAAGTGGGCTCTGGGAGACACCTCTCTGGGTGCCTCTGACGTCTGACCCACTAAGAAGGGAAGGGAAGCGTTTCGCGTAGCCGCCGCGTACCATACATTATGGTAGGGTGGGGGGTAAGTGGCAGAGGCACCTCTGTCTCTGGGTGCCTCTGACTCACTAAGAAGGGGAGCGTACTAGCGTACTGACGTACAGGTTAGGGAATGGGATAGTGGGCTGTGGGAGGCACCTCTCTGGGTGCCTCTGACCCACTAAGAAGGGAAGTGTACTTGCGTACGGATTTGGGTTAGGGTAAGGGCTAGGCTTAGGGTTACGGTTAAGGTTAGGGTGGGTTAGTGGGCTGCACCTCTGGGTGCCTCTGACCCACTAAGAAGGACAGCGTACTGGCGTATGGGTTAGGGTTAGGGTTTGTGGGCTTTTAATGCCCTCTCTGGCACATCCAGAAGTCTCAGTCAAAACCTGGCCATGCAATTGGTGGAATGGCTCCAAAAATTTGCATGGTCCCATCCCATGGCCAGCCCATCATTGCGCATGCGCAGGTGTAAGAAAATTAAAATAAAATAAAATCAATGGAGACGTTTTATTGCAAGAAAAACCCACTGCTGCTACTATAAAAAATCAGGCATTTAAAATACCTAATTTTCAAATGTTTCTGTGGTGCTTTGGTGGGTTTTTGGACCACGATTTAAAAATAAATATTGCGGCCGCCATTTTGGATCCCCACCACCACATGGCAAATTGAGACGACGAGGATGCCCCCCCTCCAGCCTGGTACCAGTCCAGCAGCCCAGAACAGGAGAGGGGGGGAAGGCCAGGGACCCCCCCAGAAACCACCCCTCTCTGGTAGGTGCCCTCACCGAGGCAGGCATATTTTCGCCTGCTTTTATGGCTGGGAATCGGGGGGGGGGGTTATTTTTTTAAAAAAAATTCTGTGCTGCTTGGCATAACACGATCGCTGCGATGCCATGAACGACAACGACAAACCCGACCAAATTTGTCTTTTATCGGGTCAGGTTCGAGCTGGAGCGGAGTAATTCCCGTTACCGTTCTTGTTACGTAACGAGAACAACAACCGAAAACGGAAACGAGGATTTCGCCAAGTCATGCCCATGTCTATTCCCGAGTCCTCCCAAGGAGGGACGCGCATCCAGGGTGGCCGCCAGCCGGAAAAGGGGGCACTTAAGTCCCGGACAAGGGATTTCCCCGCAGGCAAAGTTGTGAAACGGTTTGTGTGTCTGTGGAGATTCGCAATCATCCAGGTGACCCATGTTTCTTTGTTTGAAGAACGGGGGTGTGACTTAAGAAACAGCCTTTTACAACTGCCCTTCTTGCTTCCAACAAGACTCCCGTCCTGGCTACAACATCACCTAGCCATGGATTTTAAGAACATCATCTAACTAAGGACTTTGAAAGTAACCTCCTGGTGAAGAACATCTTTCACCATGTCTGAACTTCTGGGACCTGCTTTGAAGAAGGGTCATTGACTGCACTCGAAAGCTTGCAATGTTCCTTTTTAATTTTTAATAGTGGCCTATGAAGGTATCGCCTGTAACCTATTTTTGCAGGTGAGTTTATCTGGAAGTTGAATCATGGCAACTGGAATTTTTTTCTTCTTGAGAGATTGTCTCTCAAGAAAGAGGTCCAGTTGCTATGATTCCAGAAAAAAACGTTTTTTTGTTTGTCAGTGTGTGTTCCTCTGTGACTTTGCAAGCTGAATGCGATCGTGGCCTTTAAAAAGGAACCCCAGGCTGGCAGTCATCGTTCAACAAACGTGTGAATAAAAAGTTAAGAACAAAACAGGGCAGCTCTTTGTGGGGTTTCCCCCATTGGGTTACAAGGGGAAAATACCAGTATAGTATATACTACTTTATAAAGCAATATTTCAATGTTTTCTACTCAGTACCAACAGACATGGAAAATTATAATTCAGTAAGACCAATTCAGTTAGGTATGTTGTGGAAATGATTTGCTAGCAAAATTTCCATAAATGTTTAACTTTTCTTCGTCTTTTAAAGAAGGTATGTCTACCAAGAGCTGTGGTACCTGATCTTTCCTACCAAGTAAGTCCTACCAGGTCTAAGGAACCTTGCCCCAGAATAAATTTTCAGAGCATCACAGTCTTTGCAGAGTTCATTTTAATTTATTCAGAGGGTTAAGGGGCTATACGTGGTTCTACCAATGTCATTCTCACTGGAATCACCTTGACTTGTGGACGAGGGTGAAAAAGCAAAGCAAAGTTTTCTGCTCATATACCGCCCCATACCACTTCAAGTAATCTCTGGGTGGTTTACAGCAAGCTGGCTACTCATTTTCTCAACATCGGAAGGATGGAAGGCTGATTCAACCATGAGCCTGCTACCTGGGATTGAACTATGACTGACCTTGTTTCCTTGGGTGAGTTTCACGGGATTCCTGTAGAAATTGTTCCGAGATAATCTGCATCCAATATTTGTTGCTATTAGTGTAGACCTGTTGGAAACAATGCAATGTACCAAAATGGTGAGTAATATGTCTTGTTCATTCCAGTAGGTTGGATGTCAACTACATTTTTAAACACAATGTAACTTGTGAGCAATATGTAAACCACAATGTTTTGGGTTTTTAGTAACTACAGTAATTGTGTACTGTCAGGTGAAATCCCAAGGTATGGTGCCTACCTCCAGGGTTTTCAATGCATACAGCACTGTACTCAGAAGTGTTTTCCTGATCTCTTTATCTGGTGGTGCGCTGGGAGCACACCACTTACAGCAGTGCATTCCAAGGGCTGCTTTTAACCTATAAAGCCCTGAATTTCTTGGGTCTAAGCTGTCTCAAAGACTGTGTCTTCCTTTATGAGCCTGTCTTGGGTCCAAGCTGTCTCAAAGACTGTGTCTTCCTTTATGAGCCTGGGTGCTAAGATCATCAAAGGAGGCCTTTCTCTCGGTCCCATTCTCCTCACAGGTATGTTTGGTAGAAACACCAGAGGGGGCCTTCTCTGTGGCTGCTCCCAGACTTTGGAACTCCCTCCCACAGGAGGCCAACCTGGCCCCATCATTGTTGTCCTTCCTCATGCAGGCAAAGACCTTCTCTTCAAAGCAAAGTGTTCTGCTTATATACCACCCCATGGTGCTTACTGCACTTTCCGGGTGGTTTACAATTTAATTGTGCAGGCTACACATTGCCCCCCCCCAACAAGTTGGGTACTCACTTTACCAACCTCGGAAGGATGGAGAGCTGAGTCAACCACGATCCGGCTACCTGGGATTGAACCCCAGGCCGTGAGCACAGTTTTAGCTGCAGTATAGCGGTTTCCTGTTTAGGAGAAGTTTTACGATGAGATGGTTTGCATTTTGTTGTTTCTAAAAGTGTTTTAGTAATGCTTTACCTAACACTAAATATGTTGTTAATTTGCTTAATATTTGAACAGTTCACTGTTCTAACTTTAAAACAGTATTGTGATGTAATGATGTAAAGAGCATTGGGTCCTTTCTTAGGAGAAAGGGAGAGTAAAATATTTTATATCCATATCTTAACACGAGCTGCCAGGTGCGCTATGGCCCTGCCGGGGAACTGTCGGATGGGATCCCAAATAACAAGGGGGTTAAACAGGGTTGCATCCTGGCACCCTATTTATTTAACCTTTTTATCAATGACTTGAGCGATTCCTTGAAACAAGTTCAGGGCCACCCCCCCCCCAAGTTAGGTTCCCAGCAAATTTCACTACTCCTTTATGCAGACGATGCAGCAGTTCTATCCCAAACCCAATTGGGTCTTAAGAGGCTCATAACAGCTTTTGCAACTTATTGCGATAGCAACAGCCTATCCATCAACACCCAGAAATCTAAGATTTTAGTTTTCTCAAAGAGGTGGAAAAGACTGCGTTGGTTTCTACACAATGACACTCTAGAGCAGGTTAAGGAATATAAATACCTTGGGATTACTTTTAGATACAACATGAGCTGGGCAACTCATAGTAGCCACGCCCTTAATCTTGCTAAATGTAGTTCACAAGCAGTGGCTCGGTTCTTCTACAGAAGCGGAGGTCGCCATGTCCCATCAGCCATTCAAGTTTTTCAAGCAAAAACAAGGGCTCAATTATTATATGGCACCCCAGTGTGGATCAAAGCATTCAACTCTGAGGTTGAAAAAATTCAGTCTGCTTTTTTGCGTCAGATTCTGGGGGTCCCAAACTGTGTACCCTATGCAGTGTTGTGCCTCGAGGCAGGAGTGGGTAGATTGGAAATCAACGCCTGGACCCAGACCCTAAAGTACTGGCTTAGAATCCTTTTTTGTGCAGACCAACTGGGGTACATAGCTGACATGCTGTCTGATTCTTATCAAAGCCACTGGCAATCCTTCATTAACCAAAAAATTAGGTCTGTAGGTATCCCGCTTGACCATATCTTGATGTTAGGGCAGAAACAGGCTCTAAAAATTCTTACTCAGAGGCTAAGTGACATAGAGAGCCAGGAACTTTTCTCCCTGGCATATAGAACCTGCTCCCCTTTGTCACAAGGTGTGTTTCCAACGTATAAGACCCCCACGGCATATTTAACTTCACTTAGTTCACCACAGGCTTGTAGAGCTTTCATGTTGGCCAGGATGAATGTATTGCCATCAGCACTCCTTCAGGGTAGGTTTACGGGGATTCCGCGCCAAGAAAGATTTTGCCCATGTGGAAACCAGTCCCCAGAATTTATCCAACATGTGCTCTTATTTTGCCCTTTCTATGATCATATTAGAAACAACTTAATTGCCCCATTGCTGAAGAAGTTCCAGGGCCACCCTTCTAGATGGTTAGTCCAATACTGTTTATTAGACAAGAACTCTTATGTTACAGCCCAGGTAGCAAAGTTTTTTATGGCCGCTATACGCAAGAGAGCAGAGATTACCTCGACCATCCATCCATCTTCCTGATGTTTTTACCCATTCACAGTTTTACCCTTTTTCACTGTTTTTAAGATTCACTGTATATTTGGTTATATGGGTCATACGACCGCAATAAACTCAAAACTCGAATATCTTGTTTGTATACACATTTTATTAGACCCTGACCAGAATCCTATTGGTGCTTATGTAAGGCCTGTATAACTTGCTAATTGTGGCATATTAACAAAAGGCAGAATAATGATCAACTGAGGCGGACTCCATCATCTTGTGAGTGAGCCACAACATGGATCAGCAGGTAATGCAAACCTTACATGAATACCAACAGGATTCCGGCCTTTTGAGTGTTTTCCTTCCTGTATATAAATGTTCATTTTTACTTCATTTTCCTGAAATATGTCTGTGAAGATTCTCAGTCATCCAGGTGACTTTATGTGGAAGTTATAGTCATATAGTCTTATAGGACTCGCACTAGCTGTATTCAGACTGATGAAGCTGTTTGGATGAGCAACAAAACGTTTTTATCTCTCAAAAAGAAGTCCAGTAGCCATGACTCAACTTCCAGACATTTTCCTGAAACTATTTATATGCTACCTTTCTCCCATAGGGGACCCAAGGCAGCTCACAACAGATAGCCTAAGAAATTTAAAAACACTATATAATCCCATTTTTAAACATTTAAACATACATTAAAATGTACAGTACTAGGGAATGATACTAGATGCCCTAAGCACATCCAATCTCACCTGATTTCGGAAGCTAAGCAGGGTTGACCCTGGTTAGTACTTGGATGGGAGACCACCAGGGAGTACCAGGGGCTGTAGGAACCTGGAGTAGGAACTGGCAAGCCACTCCAGTATTCTTGCCAAGAAAACTCCATGGACATGCGGTCACAAAGAGTCGGTCACGACTGTAATGACACAACACAGGGAATGTTAATTAGGTCAGGCCAAAGGTCCCTCGGCTAGATGCCATGAGGTCTTCCCTCGGCCTCCCTGTGTGAAGTGCTGTTCTGGATCTGACAACCTGCTATTTAGGTGGCCCCCTCTGAAGAGCCCCTCACACATACACGTAGGATTTATAAGGGCAAGAGGTCTGCCTCTTCGCCAGGCAGACCTCTTGCCCTTATAAATCCTTTAAAAAGTAAATTTTGGGGAGAGTGACGAAGGGCAGCAGAAGGTAGGGCAGGGAAGTCATCCTGTGGAGCTGAATTTCCTCTGAGAAAGGTCTAGCTAGCATCTCTCTTTTTAAAGGCAGACCTATTGTAAGTGGCCTGCCTACAACAGCTCACTGGGAGTTCCTCCGATGAAAGTCCTCCCTCACTCCCCCCTTCTTAACAGATTCCTTGTTTGCCACTAGAACACTGTGAATGGAAAAGAAAAATGATCCCCAGGGTAGAACCTGCCAGGCCCCATGGGCTTAGAAAGACAGAGGTTAATCCGATTCTTATTCAAATCTAGGGGGGCCTAATGGGGACAACAATTTAAATATCTCCCAGAACACGGCCAAACACCCCCGGAAAAAACTCACAACAGCTATCAGATCCCAGCCATGAAAGCCTTCGAGAATAAATTTTTAAAATACAGTGGTACTTCAATTTACAAAATTAATCTGTTCCAAATGCATTCTCTTAAGTCGAGGTACTTATCTAAAAAAAAAGTTCTTCCTAATGTTCAAATGGAATCTCTTTTCCTGTAGTTTGAAACCATTGCCCCGAGTCCTAGTCTCTGAAGCCATGGAAAACAAACCTGTTCCCGCTTCAATATGACATCCTTTCAAATATTTAAACATAGCTATCATACCCCCCACCTCAGCCTTCTTTTAGAGAGGCTAAACATTAAGCCGTTCCTCATAAAACATTTCCTCTAGACCCTCAGTCATCCCGGTCACCCTCCTCTGTACCCACTCAAGGTTGTCAACATCTTTTTTAAATTGAGGCACACAGAATTGGACACAGTACTCCAGGTGGGGTCTGACCAAAGCAGAATAGAGTGGTACTATCACTTCCCTTGATCTCTAGACACTATGGTTCTGTTGATGCAACCAAGAACTGCATTGGCTTTCCTGGCCGCCGCATCACATTGCTGACTCATGTTCAATTTGTGGTCCACCAAGACTCCCAGATCCCTTTCACAGGTACTATTTCCGCTCTTAAATCGAATTGCTCTTAAATCGGGGTACCACCGTACTCTTTCACATTTGGATGAACACTCATGCTTACCATATTTTCAGCAGGTTTCTCCCAAACACCACCCAGAGTGGCCTCGCTGCCAGATGGGTGGTATAAAAATCCAATAAGTCAATAAAACACACCTGCATTTTATTCCTAGCTTTGTTTTAAAAAAATCATTGTGAGAATGTGGGTTTTTTCTCTCCACACACATAACCATACTTTTCATTATATGGACTAATGTGTTTCCCCCACATTTTCCACAGATGAGTGCATGTTTGTGTATTTCCCCCATCATCCCAGCTGTGCATGGATTGAGTCACTCATGTTTTGGCATGATTTCAGCTAGTTCAGTGCCATGAAAGACACTCTTGAAGCTTTGCAAATGTAGTAAGTCCCGGATTGTGAGATTTCTAGAGATTAGCTTGTTATGTCTGAAACCATTCACAAGGGTAACTCGCCTTATGGCACACCAGTCTGAAACAGTGATGGTTGGAAGAGTCACCGCCAGAAGGACTCACAACCTGTTCTGGAGGAAAAGTCCATCACAAGTTACAAACCCTGATGGAGATGTGTAATCTCCAGTCTTAAAACCAGGGTACATCAAGGGCCAGATGCAGAGGAGTGGTGTGTGTTGTGTCGTTATAGTCGTGACCGACCCTTCGTGACCCCATGTCCATGGAGTTTTCTTGGCAGGAATACTGGAGTGGTTTGCCAGTTCCTACTCCAGGTGCCTACAGCACCTGGTATTCCCTGGTGGTCTCCCATCCAAGTACTGACCAGGGTCGACCCTGCTTAGATCCGAAATCAGGCGAGATCGGATGTGCTGGTGGCATCTAGGCAGCTAGGGGAGTGGTATCAGGAAACATATCTAGTCCCGTGCACTCCCAGACGCATCTGGCGGGGCCACTGTGAGATCCAGGAAGCTGGACTAGATGGGCCTTTGGCCTGATCCAGCAAGGCTCTTATGTTCTTATGCTCTTATGAGCCTGACGCCTTGTTGCTACCAGTAGATCTAATGGAGATACCCAACACACTGTCTACTCGTTAAATTGGATCATTTTCAGGAAACACGGCCTATGGATGTGGACACTGCACTTGCACACTGCAGACACTGCCACCCCAGGTATCTCTAGGTCCTTGCCCATTGTAGCTAAAAGAGGGTCGTTTATCTTCCCTTCTTCTAAAGGAAACCATTATTTCAAATGGCCCATTTGAAAGAATACCCATTTAGCAAGTAGATGAGATGGCGATCCTCTACTGCTGAGAGGATCATTAGGCTGGTTAGAGGGATATTTTCATGGACTCGGTGGGGTTACATTCCCCCTACCCACAAAGGATCGAGTTTGCAGGTTGGGGACACTCCTGGACCCAACTCTGTCTATGGAGGCACAAATATCTGCTTTGGTGAGGCGTGCCTTTTAAAAACCAGTTGACTGCAGAGCTGCATCCCTGCCTAGATAAAAAAATGCCTCTGATGATACTCTAAAATTAGACTATTGTGATGCTCTCTAGGGCTGCCCTTAAAGTAACTATGGAAACTTCTACAGGCCCAAAGGGTGGTACCAGAAAATATAAACACATCTTCCATCTTGGCACATCTCCACTGACTTCTTAGTTTCCATGACCAATTTAAGGTGGCTGGTCATCCACTAAAAGTCCTTAATGCTTTAGGATCTTGATATTTGACAGAACGGCTCCCAAAAGTCACCCATCCCACCTGTTCCTCACGGGCCTGGAATGCTGGAAACGAAATGGGAGGCAGTCAGGGAGATACCCCGACACCTGGGTTATATTGGTCATGGTTCAAGAGAAGACAGACACAGATGTTCAGAAGGGTAGCCAAGGCAGATGATCCGGTTTGTAGACTGAATGTTCAAGGAGCTATCCAAAGTAGTGAAATCAGTTTTGGGGATATGGTTCAGCATCTTGATTATCTCCTCTAGACTTCAGACTAAAGCCTGAATTAGACTCCTCCCCAGTTGAAATATGAGTCGCCAACCTTCCGTGAAAAAGGTTTAAGATACATCACTCACCTTGGTAGGACAGGTCAATTGCTGGTGCACACCAGGGCAAATCAGATGCCCTTCTTTATGCTGAACAAATCCAGAAGAGGACCTCAGGAACACACCTCTTGCCATTCAAGCGCACCATTGTCATGGTTGCCACCACATCTGTGGCAGAGATGCTTAATCGTTCACATAGATGACTGAGGTCTTCCATATGGGTTCCAGGAGGCATCTGGTCCAAGCAGGCTCCATCTCATCGAAATCTACACAAGTGCATTCATGTGGATATAGAGCCATTCCCCATAACGGGGGAAAATATGGACAGCAGGTGGGCATTGGTAGCAAAGGACAAAGCTCCAGGACACCATAGTAGGGTGTGAACATGGACTGCCCGTGTGGCAATATAACACATTGTTTCAATCAGTTCCATCAAATGAGAAAGTTCTAGAACTTTCCCTGGTGGAAAAAAAAAATTACATTTTGTACTACAACACTCAGAAGTCTTCCACTGGCTCGATCTGAGGATTATGGGCACTGGCATCCACAAAAGTAACCTTTCTCAGCTCTGCCATGCCCATAACAACACTGATTAAAAACAGCAGGTAGAAGGCTAGAGACAGCAAGAGAGAATTCTCAGACTTCATATTACAATTTTCAAGACCCTTTAGGAAAGAAGTGGGACAGTTAAGCTGGTACTAAACCAAAAACAGATTCGTACGTAGCACAAATATACTATTTGAAACAGTGCTATTGAATGTGCTTTGTTGGGGGGTGAGTGGGAACAAAAGTCCCTTTTTCATGTTTATAACGACAGGCAGAAATTCAACCGGTGCAGTTTGCCCCAGCATGGCGGGAAAACTGCACTGCATTTAAAATGGGAGGAACCATGCCAACAACATGGTAGCAGCCACAGCCATACCAAGCTGCCAAAATCGGGCTGGTTGTTTGGTCAAGCCCAGATGCTCAGTTCCAATTAATTAGAGCCCTATTTTTAAAACACAGTTGAGCTTATTAATTAATCATAAATCGTCGAACTAATGCTTTCAAGCAGAGCAATTTACTCTGTTCAGGTTTTGGAAAAAAGGGGAATCCGTTTGAGTTTTCCTGTGTAAAGCTCTGGTTGGCTCACACTGTCTAATTGAAGGTTCCCTCGAAACTGAGTCTGGCGTTCCTAAAGTACTTTATTTTATTTACTTATTCAATTTGTATCCCATCTTTGTTCCCCAAATGGGACTGCAAATGATCTGAATGAAAACTTGGAACGGAGCAGAAAAAGAGGAGGCAAGGCTGGCTTCAAAAACAGGAGGAGGAGAGGAAGAACCCAATGAATTTCTGAAATCTGGATTTGTAAATAAAAAGAAAAAAATTGCAGTTTTCTAAATTAGTCCACCCAAGCTTCTCAGATACAGATTTTTTTTAAAAAAAAATACAGAAGTGCACCACTTAAGCTAGCCCCATAGGTAAGCAAAACAGCCTTCAGAATTCCACTCACAAAATGTGAGTGTCTCCTCGGTGGAAAAAACCAGAAGGAAAATAGAAAACAAAAGTCAAAACAACCCAAACTGTATTGTGAAATCTCCCAAAACTGTGCAGAAATGTTGCCCATTTTAACCTTTCTTTTTCCCTCTGAGAGAGCCGCAGTGGAAACTGGTTAGTTCTGAGGTGCATAAGCTTCTTCACAAATATCACCACATCCATCCAAAGCTATTATGTAGTGTTATCTTCCAACATATCATGGGTGCACGTAGTATCTTCGTATCCTCATTCTTGTATTAGAAGCCACTGTTTATTAATTCCTAATGCCACATATTACTGGAGGATCTATCCCAGGGCTAGGGAATCTGTGGTCCTTACCCTAAGTGTGTGTTCACACATATAGCTGTAGCAGTTTGAAACCATTTTAAATTGTCATGGTTCTGCCCTTGGAATTTGTATATCACTTTAAACTGAAGCACTGGAATTGCCAGCAGACTCTTCTCAGTCTCTCTCAGCCGGTATTGAAGCACTATGGCTATGTAGTGCAGATTCACTGGGAGCAGCCAACATACCGGATGGTGAAGAACGATGGGACCTGTAGTCCAACAAAATCTAGAGGGCCGCTTCTTCTCCACATATTCTTCCCTGTGGTTCCTCATTTAGATCTCTCTCCCAGTATTTTGGATTCAACAATTATCCTGAGAAAAATGGTAAATCATCAGACCTCAGAGATTACCCTGGGTTTGTGTACACACAATGGACTGATGCCTGCAAGGCAGAAATGAGGAGGCTTCCGGCCTAGCCAGTTTTATATGCCGTTAAGCTTTCTTTAGACTGCAGGCCACCTTGTGTGAGGCATATGGTGTTCTCTGAAGCCACATATGTTTATATTTATTTTTTATTTATTTTAGAATATTTTTACTCCACCTTTCTCCTTGGAAAAAGGACCCAAGGCGGCTTACAGATTGAGGAATAATATACAGTCAGTACAATTAAGACATGAACAAGGAATTGAGGGACATCTTACAGCATTAATGGACAACATTACATTGAAGCTACAAGAGAACACGAGCAGTTAAAGGGAAGTAAAGTTCCATGTAAAGTTATGAGTGATGGAAACTAACATTGAAAACATAGTGTCAATCAATGTAAACCCATAAGGTTATAAGTGATTGTAAACACAAAGTCTGTGTGATCCTGTAGATTCATATAAAAGACACACAATAGGTAGGCCATCATTCAGGGAAAGATGGACTGAAAAGAAAGGTTTTTGCTTTTCCGGAAAGACAACAGAGATGAGGCAGTCATGGCCTCTAGTGGGAGGGAGTTAAATTCTATATTGTCATTGTTGTAAGCTGCCTGGGGTCCTTTTAAAGGAGAAAGGCGGATTAAAAAGGCTTCAAGTGAACAAGTAGGTAAAATTCTCCTCAGCCTCTCTGTCAGCTGGAAAAATTTATCAAAGCTCTATTTAGAGAGCAAAAGCTTCCTCATTGGCATTCCACAGAAGTAGAGAATGTTGCCCTGAATTGACAAGATGAGCAGCACCAAGTAATCAAACTACAAATTAAAGAATATATTGCATGCGAGAAGCAAGCTCAAGACGAGCAGTGTAATAACGGAAGTCAGATCTCTCACAACTTTTGAGTAGGCGGAAACGTCTTTCAGATTATTCTGCTCGTTTTGTTTCACTCATAAATACCCATTCAGATTTTGCCCAGCTACGCCCAGCTCCTGCATTTATGAGAACATAACATGCCGCCTTGTTATCCAAATACCCATGTTTGCTCATATCACCTCATACTATCTGCTCTAAATGGTAGCATCGCTCCAGGATCTGAGGAAATGCACAGTCTTGCTTCACCAAATGTGACATCACCAGTGATCCCGTGATAATAATTGATGTTCAGGCTCTCATCATAACTGTCCCCATAGCTGAAACCCAAAGGTGCACCCCCCAAAAAAATGCAGGCATTGTTTTTCCAAATGTGATAACTCTCTCCTTGACTATACTGAGAGAAGGGCTTCTGTAGAGCTAATGGATCTTAATTGCCGTTCAAGAGCAAGCCACCTGCAAAATATTTGGAGTTATATCACAGACTGCATGCATCAATATATCACTGGGACAGGTAGTCCAAAGCAAATTTCGTCTCTGCCCACGCGTACCGACAGCCACAAAGAATATACCCATCCTGGACTATGGCTACAGCTCTCTAACATGGCCAAGGATATACCAGTTGCCTAGATGCCCTAAGCACATCTGATCTCGCCTGATTTCGGAAGCTAACCAGGGTCAGCCCTGGTGAGTACTTGGATGGGCGACCACCAGGGAATACCAGGTGCTGTAGGCGCCTGGAGTAGGAATGGCAAGCCCCGCCAGTATTCCTGCCAAGAAAGCTCCATGGACGTGGAGTCACGAAGGGTCAGTCACGACTCTAACGACACAACAACACACACACCAGTTGAACCCACTCATGCACTGACTGAAAGTATCGTCACTAGACTCGGCCAAATTTATTTACTGAGACCTTGCCAGGGTCTTAGTATCTTGTGGTCAAGGCCTTTCATCTCACACACATTGTGACCTTTATCCTAACAGAGGCCAGGCAGGCTTTTCTTGCTGGCCTTCTATTAGGAGTCAATTTTTTTTTTACCTCAGAGATATGACCACTATTAAATTGTATTTTAATCTTATAAGAATTGCCTGTTCAGATGGGCCTGCTTTAGTTCCTACTGTAAGCTTGCCTTGCGTCTCAGGGGGAGAATATCGGCCAGAATTTTATCTGGGTTTGTGTAAGGTTTGTATGACAGGCAGTGGCTAATTGCAGCTAATTGACAAAGTGTCAGGATACATCTGAGTTATGTGCACCTGACCACACATATATGAATTCACAATGGAGAAAATGGTCGTGTCATCAAAACAAAATGACAGTTAATAAGAAGATTATATAATGTGTGCACACCTAGGTCTCAAATACATTATGCCATTTTTTTAAAATGTGCAAAAATGCTGTTTTTCTTGCAATTAAAATTTATTTTATCACCTGGTTTTTCTCCATTAAATACATTTAAGGCTGGAATGCAATGCATTGGGGCTCAGTTTAAGAAAGACATTCCCTCTCCTGGCTTCCAGACTACCACTCTAACGAACATTTAAACAACAGCAGAAGTTTGAACACACCATTTCCTCACAGCAATAGGACAAGAACCAACCAGAAACAGCCTTCTTGTGTATCATTAAGGCAATTCACATTGAAGGACCACAGGCCACAAACAAAGATTAAGTTAATTAACTTTAATAGGAGTCTGACCATCCACCAATACAGCAACAAGTGGTTGCAGATCATGTTACTGTTACAACTTGGAAAAACACCCACGGATGTAATGAAGCTATAATTAGTTTCTAAATGAAGTCTAGTTTAGCTGAAGTTAAGCACTTTTAAACCCCCTTCAAGAGAAGGAAAGGAAGCACCTGTTTTATATTCCCATTAATGGTGTCTAAAAGTGCCCCAATAAGGCTGGCATGTGCTCTCTTTTTTGATCTTTGCATTAAATAACCTCCCACTTTCCTTTTGTCATGCCTTATCAGGACAGATGTTGAGGATGCTGAAATTGTCTATAGTGAATTATTCAGGTGCATTCTTGATTTTGGCAGTGTGCATAAGACTTATAAATTCTTGCTGCTGATTTTACTTTGATTACAAACACCTGATTTTAGCATTTTTAAAAAATTTCAGTTGTTATTGGAGGGGGTCCTGTTCAAAAGATTTCAGATACACAAAACAGTGATTCAATATGACATTGGATCGTATCATACTATCATACTATCCTGAGCATACCCAATTATTTCTGATTTTAGAAGCTAAGTAGTGGTTGCCCTGTTTAGTAACTGTATGAGAAATGATCAGGAAAGAGCAATACAGTAGTACCCCAGTATCCAATGGGGATTGGTTCCAGGCCTTCCCGTGGATAATGAAAACCATGGATAAGAGAGAATGCCTGCCCACCCACCCCCAAACTGCTGTTTCCTAACAGTAGCTTGCTTTATGGCTGATGTTTGTGGCAGTAGCTTGTTTTACAGCTGCTGTTTGCAACAATAGCTTGCTTTGTGGCTGCTGAATTATTTAATTTTTTTCCCTCTGCCAACCGTGGATAACGGAATCAGTGGATCATGAATCAGTGGATACGGGGGGTCCTACTGTACCTCTGGGAAAGAGACAGGTCTAAAACATTGGTGAGTCACTGCCTTTTAAGAGTTGAATATATAAGGACAGACGAGCTCATTCAGTATGAGACAACATCCTGTGTTCCTCATGTAGGCACCAAGTGTCTCATAGATATGTTACAGCAAACATATAGAAATTATATGTATATAAATTATTCTCTACTCCCACAGTCTCAACAAAAAGACAGTCCAGAAAAACATTACTCAGTGACCATGGAGTTTAGTTGTCCTGGCCTTTGGTCTCAAGATATATTTTATAAACGTGTTGAGGGGGAATAATTTTTCAAGGAAGACAAATTGAAGGAGAAAATGAGATGCAAACGAATATAAAAACTCTGCATCATTTGACAAACAGAAATACGCCTTCTTGACTGTCTAAGGACATCCTGATGTGTCTCAGAAATACTGGGGATCATTTCTCCTCTATTACAGTGGTATCCCGACTTAAGAGCAGCTCGACTTAAGAGCCATTTGACTTAAGCGTGGAAAACAGTTGCCGTTTTAACTGCAGCCTTCCAAATTTTAGATATGGTCTGCTTTTTTTCATTTTTTTCATTTTTAAAATTTATTTTCTTCATTTTTTTAGATAGGTACCCTGACTTAAGAATAGTTTGACTTAAGAGCATGCATTCGGAATGGATTAAATCCGTAAGTTGAGGTACCACTGTATTTACAATTAGGTGTTAATATATGAATGCTATAGCCCCACCATGTAATGCCAGTGTTGGACGCTAAACTGAGCGTGCTGACTTTAATAAGGAGATGGAGAAACTGGAGTGTCTCTAGAATTGGGCAGGGAAGATTTTCAGTAGTATGGGGAACAGAACCTTTAAGGAAAGCCCTCTGAGCCACCTGGAATCCTATTAGTGAGAGCAAGGAGAGGTATAAACCCTATAATAAATAAATAAGGTTGAAGGAACAGCTCATTTTGAGCCTGTAGTAGAGAAAGGTAATGAGAAAATAGGTGTGAGTGGAAGATAGGCCAAGAGAAATGATCATTTTTCTTCCCTTCTCCCATTTTTGTTACATAGAAAAGGACAAATGATTATTCTCCGATATCCAAAGAACTGGAGTACACGTAGCAGGTTTAAATTATAGGCAGCCAGTTTTGGGGTGAACATTAGGGGGGAAAATCTTGAAGACTGGTGCATATTGCATTGTCTATTTGTATTTCATTTTATCTTATTATTGCAAAACACCACTTTGGAACTTTTGAATCTAAGAAGATTATAAATGCATGTAAATTATAACGTGAATAAACAATGCCTACAGCTGCTAGTTGTCCTGCTGAAATTAGTAAAAAGCTTTAACGAGGTAATTCTAATTCAAGTTCCAGCACCACAGTATTAGAAGAATTATCTTCTGCTATGTTAACATTTTAGTTCTATTTGAGTTTAGTGTATTGTCACATGACTCAGAGATGAAAGAGAAACTATGGTGAAAAAGAAGAGCTTTAAAAGAGTGGGTTTTTTTAAAAAAAGGTTTCCTTTTTAAAGGCATTCAAATGGAGATATAGAAATGGTGACGTATAATAAGCTTTTGCAACTTAATATCTACAGTACCTTCTCTTGCCTATTGTATCCATGGACTCTTTCTTTTGTCATCAAACTTCTGCAAACCTTGTTTTCCCCACAACCCAGCATCTGCTGAAAACTCCAATCAAGTAAGAAAAGGGCAGGCATTGAGCAAGTGGGAAAATTAGCCTGGAAATAAAGACTTCCAATGTAATTGCTACACGGCAGATAACTCAGAGACGTCCTCATATTTCAAGAGCACTGATATTTGGATGTATTTCTGCAGACCTTCTATGGGACGACGTAAGCATGGTTGAATTTGGGTGGCCGCGTTTCTTAAGCAGAGTCCTCAGGAGCCCACATCCGTTTTCACTTGTAAAACAATAGCTGCCTGGCCTGTTTTGATCCAACGGCAAATATTACTGAAACTTTCTCTTAGTTTGTAAGCATCTGCACGTCGATCTTCTTACCTGAATGCTTCTGCTCCGACACTTCTCTCTTCCGCTCTTCATATAAATCAAGTGTCCCAATGCAGGCTTAAACGCTGACCCTTATTTGTCATAATTCCATTCAGGTGAGTTGCTGCCAACAGTTAAGAACGAGGTGGAGGCACAGGTAGAAAGAAGATTCCAGCATAATACGTGCAGGTTTTAAAAGGTAACAGGCCTGAAAAAGACTTCTCGTTAGAGTAGCTGGCTTGGGTCGCTAACGAAACAGCTGGAATAACTGTCTAAACAGAGCCTATTAGATCCCTGTGCACATCAGAAGATTTAGGAGAAAGAACAGCAGTGCTTGTAAAAATTGGGAATCAGGGGGCAAAGAGAATGACCAAACACGAGATGAATTGACTCAAGGAAAAAAAAGAAGCCAAAGCTTTGAATCTGCAAGACCTGAGCTGTTCATGACAAAAGCTTTTGGTGTTCATTCATTCCAGATTACTAATAATTTGTATTTGTATTGATGACCGTTGTCTGGTCTGTTGTTGGAAGCCGCCCAATGTTCCCTTTGGGAAGATGGGCGGGATACAAGTTCAATAAATAAATTAAATAAATAAATAATAAATAATGGCGAGACTTCTTGAAGGTTATTAATTCATTATCATTTAATTCATTATTTCATCAGTCATCCACTATTGTTAAATTCATTATTTAATCAATCACCTGGTTATTTTTACTTTCATTTTTGTTTCATTTTAGTTTATGGTTGTTGATTTATGCAGTTATATTTTGCTTATATTATGTTGTTTGTATTTTGGTTATTTAAATGTGTTACTTTGTTATATTGGTATCCTATGTTGTAAACTGCCCAGACTAGCCTTAGGGCTAGATGGGCAGTATAAAAGAGGAATAAATAAGTAAATGAAATCAATTAATTCACAGGTTCAGCTTAAGACAAAAACACATGGGGAGAACAGAGTAGGTGATGAGATGAAAGGGGGTGATAGTATCACAAGGTGGAAAAAAGGAACCCACCACTGGTGTAGTGAGAGGCTTTAACCTAGTACTTGCCATGAGGAAATTTAAGACAGAAGTCCAATCTTAGGGTTGCTTAGCTGGAAGGAATGCAAATTACCAATCAAAGCCTTACTCAGTTGTTAGTAACCCAGGTGTTAGTTACCTCCCCTCTATGTCTTTACAAGGAGAGCAGCATAGACAAAACTGAAATACTCCCATTGAGTTGCAATGTGTAGCCTGCATCAGGGGCGTACCGGAGGGGGGGGGTAGAAGGGTACATCTGCCCCAGGCACAGCAATCTGGGGGTGCCTGGAGGGGGAGCAGGAGGAGGAAGCCATGCACCCTCCTGTCTCCTAGCAGTCCCCCTTTTCCGTAAGGCTTGGTGACAGCACCCCCTCCGCCGCCGCGTGCCAGGCGAGCAGCAAAGCAGGCAGGCAGGCAGGAGCACGGTGGCCGTGGTGCCCTCCTCCTCCTCCTCGCCTTGGTGGGAGAGGTGTAAGGCACATGTGTGCTACCGTATGCACACACACGCACACACATGCACCCACCCCACACCTGCAGGTTTCAGCCCCCTGTTGCTGAGTGGGTGTGATGGGGGGGGGCAGGAAGGGTGCCAAAATGAACTTTGTCCCCAGGCAGTCCTAATCCTGGCTATGCCTCTGGCCTGCATAAATAGTCAGCTGCCCAGAGAGCATTTTAAGCATCCCGGTGTGGCATATAAGCAGAACACTTTGCTTTTTGCTTTTGACTCTCCACACGAAGATGAGCTGGTTTGTGCTCATGTAAAGGGGGCCTTTGTGTGAGCAAGAACCTCTCCTAGAGACATGTTGCTCTTCCATGTGGCAGAATCTTAGTACTGGCTCTCCACAGGGCTGTGTGCTGAGTCCACTGCTCTTTACTCTTTATACTTATGCTTGTATTCCCGCCTATCATAACATTATAGCTAAGTTTGTGGATGACACCACGGTAGTGGGGCTTATCTCAGAAGGAGATGAGGTGGAGCGGTTGATTGAGTGGTGCAGAGAGAATAACTTGTTTCTGAACACATTAAAAACTAAGGCACTCATAATAGATTACAGGAAGAAGAAAACAGATCTTCAACCACTATTCATCAGTGGGGACTGTGTAGAAAGGGTGACCGACTTCTGTTTGTTGGGAGTCCATATTGAGGAGAATTTAACCTGGAGCATAAACACCTCTGAGCTGCTGAAGAAGGCCCAACAGAGACTGTACTTTCTGAGACTGCTCAGAAAGAATAACATCACTCAGAGACTATTGGTGTCTTTTTATCATTGTGTAGTAGAAAGTGTACTGACATACTGCATATGTGTGTGATATACCAGTTGCACGGTGGCTCAGAGGAAATCACTCCAGAGGGTTATCAATATGGCACAGAAGATCATCGGATGCCCACTCCTCACATTGGAGGAATTACACAGCTCCCACTGTCTTAAGAAAGCTCAGAATATTGTAGGAGATATTTCTCATCCTGGACACTCTCTGTTTGTACCATTACCATCAGGCAGAAGGTATAGATCTATCAGAACAAGGACAGAAAGATTCAGAAATAGTTTTTACCCCAAAGCAGTAACCATGCTAAATTCTGTTAAAAATTAAGTTGATGGGTAATATTAGTGTTGAATGTGTTACACATATATTGTATGGGGGATTGTGTATGGCTGTTGTTTTTTTAAATTGTAGTTTTTATGGATTGGGTATGAATGTTGTCAGGTGAACGAGTGTAGGGCTGTGTGCGTATGTTTGGTTTTTATGTCAGTTTTAAATGAGCGTAAGTGATGTTTGGAGTGTGAATGTTGGAGTATGTGTATAGATGGTTTGTTCTTAAATTGCAGATTTTACGTCTTGGATTTTTATGCTGGGTTTTGTGAATGACTGACTGAATGGCACTTTTAATCTCGTTGTATTTATACATTGACAATAAATTCCATTCCATTCCAAGTGTGATGATAAAGAGGGGGTAGCTTAGTTCTCCTTTCTAAGTGTGTTGGAAAGATCCAGGTAAGTCATGACTGGATGGGATTCAGCTCTCTAAAAGAAAGGTGCCAAAACTAAGAAGACCCTGCCAAGTGAAACTGCTATAAAGGCCACAGCACTGTGGAACGCCACGAGCAGAGGCTTCCCAGATGACTTTATATCCTACATTTTAGGAAAGAGGGGTCTAAACTTCAGGGACAATCAATTTGATCTGAAAGGACTCAAGCAACCCCCACAGTTGTGAATGTTGTGGGTTTTCGGTGCGGCTGCAGCTTGGAACCCATGAAAAGCAAAAGACTATTGAACTGGGTTGACATGTTTATTTTTTCCTGGAAATTCAACCTGTAGAACAGCCAAACCTTTATCATGTTCTTATAAGCAGCCCCAGAGTAAGGGAAATGTTTCATTTCAAAGTGCGGTTATTTTAGTCCTCCTTGGAGTGAGATCATCCTCTCTGCTGGATTGTCTGTGGAGCATGCCCATATATATATGTGTGCAAATCATTCAGATGGTCCATAATGCTTTGAAGAGCAGAAAACAAGTCCTACAACTTGTTCCCCCCCTTTTTAATTTTAAAGGGAAAGCTTGGATCCGACAGGAAAGGATGAAGTTGCTCCTGCCCCCACTGCCCACCCTTCCACATTAATTCAAAAAGTGAGCTAGCCACCACAGCATCTATAAGCCGACCCACCTCCATGAGTTAAAAAGAATATGGCAAGCTCTCATTCCCCTGGGGATCTTTTTCAGGGCTTCAAAGTGAACAGCTCCTGGTGCTGGAAAAAAAAAAACCACTCTAAGGAAAGCTAGTGAGATATGCATTCCTAGAAAACTCTTAACTGGAAACTGATCCCTAGGATACAGCATTTATTTATGGATACAGACCTTGGAAATATTATTTTTACACAAAGCACAGATCTTGGGAATATTATTTTTACAACACTTTTCAAAGTTCTCCTGCCTTCAAGACCACAGGGGTATTCTGGGAGTTGCAGTCCAAAGGATCAACTTATTTGAGCTCTTTATCCCCCAGCCAGACCATGATTTTGCCCTGCTTAATGTTGGCCACTTCAACTACGTGTGGTTTCCCACAATTTTCTAGTAATTAAAAATAGATGCAAACCCAGCTGGCTATTCCAGCTAGACGGAACTAGAGGCTGTTTGTCCATCAAAATGTGTTCTACCGGTGAGCTACAGCACTTCCTCATTACAACAACAACAACAACATGCTGTCAAGTTGGTTCCAAGTTATGGAGACCTTTTTCCAGGGTTTTCTTGGTATAAAACACTCAGAAGTGGTTCACCATTACCTTCTTCTTGAGGCACCCTGGGACTGTACAGTCTACCCAAGTTGGTTCTTCTCAGCAGGGAATCAAACACCCATGATCTGGTTCTTCAGCTACATATCTCACTTACTGAGTGATCCATCTAGCTTTGCTATCCAGACAACATATTTCCCCATCTGAATAGGCCTTTCAAGGTAAGTGAGATACTTCAGGGTTTGTTTTTACCATTTCTCCTCCAGCAAGTTTCCATAAAGATTTGCCCCCAATTCTACTGAGTGTCAGTCTGGCACATAATCCACCATATCATACAAGTTATCACAATGTCCAGCTGCTAAAAGTGAAAAATCCTACAGCTAAGAACCTAAGAAACTCGGGCTGTAGTCCCATGGGCAATCTGAATCAATCCCAGCACAGAATTTTAAGAAAATCAGGTTCAAGTCATGTGATATTTAAACCAGTGGCCCCATTAATGTGGACTGCATTTAAATCAAATTTTGTCCAGTGATTTGGTTTTGTCATCTACACCATGGAAATCAGTTCATTGCCTCTCTGTTTTAGGACCCTGTTGTCCTCACCTGGATGACTCAGAATCTTCACAGACATAAGCCACATACATCAATTTCACCTTCGCATCATGTTTAACATATCGAGAAACAGAACTCCAAACCTTCCTAAGAATTTGACTCCTTCCCACAAAACTCAGTGCAAAGCAATTGCTTTGGCAGAATGTCAGTACATTTTAGCGCTCAACTAAAAGAGTTCATTTGTTGACAGATTAAGACAATCGTGCAGTTGAAGGTGAAAAAGTCACGTTTGCCCTGATCCAACTTGCTCTTATGCTATGTCTCCTCCAAGTACCACAGACAAATAGAAATAGGGGAGTGAATAAGTGGTGCTAAGACAGTAAACATTTCTTTCCACATCTGCCAGCAAGTGAACACCTTCCACGGAGACTCTGCTCCCTAAAAATCTCACACATGCTATCTGCCCTGCAAAAGGCAGAGGACCTTCTCTGGTGATAGCATCGCAGCTCTTGTTGGCACCCACTACCTGGAAAAGTTACTTATTGGATTGCAACTCTCTGAATAAGGTCACTGGCCATCTTGAGTGAGGAATTCTGGGAGGTATAACCCAAAGAAGTAACTTTTCTAAGCTCTGTTGGCATTCGTGTTGCAATGGCTTCAGGCCAGCTCTGTCTGCTCTTAGAGCACCCTTGCTGATCGTGTTTGCCCATATGAAAAGAATTAAAGGTTGCCCCCTTCCCCTGCTTTGTTTCATGTTGCTATTTCCCTTCCAAGCTCTCTGTATATGCTTTATATGTAACCAAGGGGTGGAAAGCTTTGAATGGATACTCATACATTTTTTAAAGACTTCGTTTGTGTCCCTCCCCCATTTTTGTTCATTGAAAGCATTCCTCTGATGCCCACAAATATTTGGCAGGAGTCACACATTAGATGACAAAGAATCGTGTCAAATAGACTCCCTGTATGGCATTCATTGTTTACATAAAGTGCAAACAATAGGGGAATGCTCACCCCAAAGCAAAATGGCTGATCTTTGAACCCAGAGCAACTTTGTCTGTTTTGGGAGACCTTTCCATCTTATGTGGGGTGGGGTCAGAATTAACTACAGTGGCACCAACAAAGATAATACAAAATAATCGACACCTATTAACTTGCTCTCTATATAACTGATGGTTTGCATGTGTCCCTGTGCATCAAAAGGGAAGAAATTATTGTTTGCAAGGTAGGTGCATAAGAGAAATCAATCATGAATCAATCCTGATTATCATTTCACCATGGGGCCCATCTCTGCTGACTTGTCAACAAATAGTGAGGAGGGTGTGTGTGTTCTTTTGCTACCAAAGCCTGCATTTTCTCTGGGATGTTCTGTTCAAAGAGTTGGAAGCAATTAGTTGTGAGTAACATGATTACCTGGAACTACTTGCTTTGGGAGTAATGAGCTGCATAATCATTTATTCATTTACTGAACTTTCATACCGCACATGTAACTAATAGCTACCCTGGGCAGTTTACAAACCAAATAAATACTGGATTCTCCATGTATACGACAGTATTTTTTTCCTAAAGTTGTGACACTAAAACTTAATGGGTGTCGTATATGTGGAAGTAACCATTTCCCAAGGGGTGGAGGTGGAGTGGAGGAGAACCCACACTGACTTTGCTGTTTCCTCTCCTTTCGGTGTCCTGAAGAATCCTTTGCACTTTGCTTTTGCAAGGACCAGAGCTTTCTTTTCATCGGGGAAAGGCTTAGGAGTGGAGCAGCCCATTAAGAAGTGCATTTCTGCCCTAAAAAGAAGGCCCCTATCCTGCAAGAACAAAGGAGAGAGGAGGGCAATCAAGCGCTCCCTGAGAGGAAGAGAAACAGTGAGGTCAGTTTAGATTCTCCTCCACCCCATCCCCTACTGTTTACCACCCCCTGCTGTTTTCTTTTCTTTCTGCAAGCACTTGATTGCCCTCCTCTTTGCTTTGTTCTTGCAAGATAGGGCCCTTCTTTTTAGCATGAAAATGCACTTCTTAATGGGTTGTTCCACTCCCAAGCCTTTCCCCACTGAAAAGAAGGTTCTGGTTCTTGCAAAAACAAAGCCCAGAGGAGTATTCAGGACACAGAAAGGAAAGGAGGCAGCATAGGGTGGGGTGGGGCAGAGGAGAACTGAAGGAGAAGTTATTAATTTTGTTAATTTGGGGCCTTAAAAGTGGGGGCGTCTAATATATGGCAGCATCTTATAGATAGGAAAATATGGTAATATCCAAAACGAATAAGGAATTTTAAAAACATAAGCACTGCAACAAACAATTAAACAAATCACATCATAACTCAACTGATATCAATGTAAAAAGGGAATCAGTGCAGAAAAATAGTTACAAAGTTGCAGTAAAAGTAAGTGGAAAGTAGTGGCAATGTGGCTTTTTAAGGGTATGGGGGGTAACATTGTCTAGTTCTTTTCCATATTACTTTTAATGGACATATGTAGCATTTTCAGAGGTGCGGGGGGCAGATGCTTTGTATTCCAAAAGCAAAGACCCCATTGAATCTGTGGGGATTTGGTGAACCAATTGCTACACCGGTTCCACTGATGTGACGGAGCCCGCTCGGGGTGTGACTTCACGAAGCTCTGTAACAGGATTTTAGCCACTGTCTCCTTTGTGTTTTTATAAATATTGGAAAAGGCAACATCTGAACTGGCCACTAGAGAAACCCAGAGAGTATTCCATTCCAATCTCTGGCCTGCAAGTTGTGGGACAATAGCACCATAAGGCCACCTAAGCCTCTCCTAGAGGTTGCTTTGGCTTGGCTCAAATTTCAACCAAGAATCTTCCAGGGGACACTGTTTTCAAGGGACCCTTGATTGGTTGCAGGGCCACCAGGTCTTTTGCTTACTTCCAGGTGAGCAATTCTGATTTACCAGGAAGGGCAACAAAGCGGAATGAACCAGTAGAGCACTTGGGGGTTGGTGGGATGAATCTGCTTGCCTTCCTCAACGTACTGCAACGATTAAGACTTAAAAAATTATGCAAGGCATGAGTAAAGTGGATAGAGGGATGCTCTTCTCCCTCTCACAAAATACCAGAACTAGGGGACATGCACTCAAATTGAGGGTTGGGAGATTGAAGAAAAGACAAAAGAAAATATTTTTTTTTACCCAGCGTGTTGTTAGTCTGTGGAACTCCCTGCCACAGGAGGTGGTGAAGGCATCTGGCCTGGATGCCTTCAAAAGAGGATTGGACAAATTCCTGGAGGAAACGTCCATCACAGATTTTAATCTGTCATCTCCAGGCTTAAAATCAGGAGACAGATAACTAGTCTCATGTCCTCCCGGAAGCATTTTGGGGGGGGCACTGTGAGATAGGAAGCTGGACTAGACGGGCCTTTGGCCTGATCCAGCAGGGCTCTTATGTTCTTATGTAGTGATGGCCTCTGGCCTGGATGCCTTCCAAAGGGGATTGGACAGATTCCTGGAGGAAAAGTCCATCACAGGTTACAAACCATGATGGAGATGTGTCATTCCCAGGCTTTGGCCTGATCCAGCATGGCTCTTCTTATGTTCTTATGTTCTTATGTTAATGTTTTCAAGTACCATGACCTGGTGTGGGGTTGTGAAAGGCAGGGCGTGGCCCCTGGCACAAAGAGAAGGGGGAGGAAACCCAGAATTGTTAAAAAAGCATCCAGTGTTCTCTTTGACATTTGCCTTCCAGCGTCATTCAAAAGATTCCTCTCCGCCGCAACAGATGCTGATGCAGCTTCTGAGTCAACGCTGAAAATTGCCAGCCATAACTCTGTTTCATTGCCAAGTCAAGGGAGGGGGTGGAGGAAGAGGGGGGGGGATTCTCCCAGGTTTTCCTCTTGTGGGCTCTGATTCTTTTCAGAAGAAGACAGCCCAAAGAACAGAGGGGAAAAAGCAGTAGCACCAAAATAAATGACATTGCGACTCAATGGTTAAATTGCTGTACTGCGCTCATGACCTGGGATTCACTTCCAGGTAGCTGGCTCATGGCCCACTCAGCCTTCCATCCTTCCAAGGTTGGTAAAATGAATACCTAGCTCACTGGGGGAGGGGGCAATATGTAACCTGCATAATTAAATTGCAAACCACCCAGAGAGAGATGTATGCACTATGGGGCAGTATATAAGCAGAACACTTTATACCGTTGGATTTTTTGCAGCGCTGCATGCTGCTTCTAGTAAGCATATCTGGAGTGATTTTCTGGGCTGGGATGATTTTCAATCTATTCTGCAGTAGCCAGTTTTTCCTTCCCTGCCTCTGAATTTGGAGAGCCCTGCCACTCTGCTCAGTGTCTCTCCCCCCACCCCCCGAAGAGTCTGTTGGAAATAGTGAGTCTGTTGAAGTCAGCTGCTGAAAGCAGTCATGTTTGTTGGCTTTGCTGTTCAATCTATTCACAATTGTAAGTAAAGAACACATTTTTGTTCTTTATCCCACTAACATCTCAGAGTAAGTTCTGGAGACAGTACGTGTCAGTTGATGAGAAAATGATTTATTTATTTATTTATTTATTTATTTATTTATAGTTATTAGATATTTATCTAGCCTGAAGGTTGTTGTCAAAGGCTGCTGTCAAAGTATGTAAGTGAAAATGTGTACCACAAAGGTTTCTAAACCTTATATCCCTATTAATAATTGGCTTACAACTTCCCTCACTTTTGATACAGAGCATGCTGGCTGAGAAATAAAGGAACTGTAGCCCAACATTTGGGAATTCAAAAGTAGACTTGGCTACAGTAGTGTCTGTCTTTATTCCATGTTCCTTTTACATCACAGATAGTATTGCTGGCTGCTCTTGAAGTGATTATCACAGGCATTTCACTTGGTGCCTTCCTTTATTCTCATCAGAATGTTGCACAATTTAACATTATGGATATAACATGAAACACAGAAAAAAATAAAAACCAAATTAAAATGTTAAGGCAGCCAGAGCATTGTTTAACCAGAAGCGGGCTCCTTCAATAGCATTACCTTGGCCATTTGCTAGATTTTCTTTTGTACATCTGGCAGGGCATAAATTTCCTGCACATAATTGGAGCCTTGATTGAATTTCCCCACAGTCACAGGAAGATTGTCCTGCATCCAAGTAGCCCTATTTTACTTGATTGTTCTTTGATTTTTCAAGTATATTAAGTGACTTCAAGTGGTCCACCCAGAGTTTTCTTCTGGTGGGAGAAACACTTCAGCATTCATCCATTTGGTAAGGTATGTTGTTTTTGTTTTGCATAGGTTTAGCCTAGTTTCTTCTATATAGAACCCGTGTTTCCCCTAGTTTAGCCATTTTCCAGAAGCATGGCACTAGATGCTAAAGGGACAACTTTCAGGAGGGATTCCTTTGTCCTGGTCCCCACATCTACCTCAGCAGGGCTGCTATGTTCACAACAAGTGTCAGTGAATTGGGTTGCCAACATTATTCGCCTCTAAGCCCTCCCTGCGCCTTTTGCCAGAAACATCTGATTTCTTGCCACACACAACCCTTTGTGCCAAGCTTGGAATGGAACGGAGAGGAAACCTTTTGAAACATAGGAGCCATTTGCCATGAGGAGAGCAAAAGCCCACGTTTTGAAATGATAGCACAAACAAAAGAAAACTCACGCCCAAAGGAGAAACGAAACAGGCAGGCATCCCTCATAGTTGTTGCAGTCTGGGTCAAAATGAGTGGGAACACCAATGCAGGCCTGGAGTTTTGGCTAAAGGGAATGGTTTTCCTCAGGCTATTTTCACGGTGACCTTTTCCCACCCTCAGTCTTGCAAAGAAATTGAACTTTTAGCTATCCGTCACCTCCAATATAGCTTTCTACCAGTAGGGGTCAGATTACTTATTCTACATCACATTGTCCTGCATTGCTTGTTCTTTTTCCAAAGGGGGATGCTCTCTCCTCCCCCACAATTGGTTGCTCTGAACATGCCCAGCACTTGCATCTTGCTGCCATTATCCTAAGCATGTTTAGTAGAGAGCAAAACCCCACCGTATTCAGTGTGAGTTACTTCTAAGGAAATGCACTTAACACGGCAACACCTGACTTGCAAAACTATCCAATATTCATTTTCCTGATTTCTTTGTTCTCACTTTAATGACAACACTTTCTGTTTATTTACAACCCAATCAACACATTTTGCAGAAAGACAATTATTTTTGTTTTACATGTGTCCTTTTAAAAAATGTGAGGGCAGATCTATTCCCCCCCCATTTGTCTGTTGGGGATAAAAGTTTTGTATTTTATTTCTTAAAGGTAACCTGAGAGGAAGGCTGTTAAATGGGTGGCAGGTGTTCTTTTCTTTTTTAGGGACCGGGCAGTTCTCTCTGCCTAGAGCTACCAGACCCCTTTTTGATAGTGACCTCAATTTTAAGGGACATCTAGTCCAAATCAGATTTATACATTTTGTGCACTAAGTACTGGAGATTGATTTTGAACATTGAGTTGCTGGTCTACAGTTAACAGCACAAGGACATCCAACAGACCTGCAGGCGTTCTGATAATCTAGACATAATCTTCTCCTCTCTACTATGATATGTGGCAATTTTGTTTGGAATGAGCATGTGGCATTTAATGTGAGGGGCTGCCTTTTAAATCTTCTCTTCTGATGCTCCCTCAGTAGCAAGCCCCCCCCCCCAGGGCCACAACTAGGGTGGCGCAGGGGAGGCATGTGCAAAATAGTATTTGTACTATTCCATAGCCCCCCCTGCTGGGGGTGGGGCACAGCATCCGTGTTCGTCCTGCATGACATGGACTGTAGTTGTGGCTGCGTCCACCCACCCATCCCCTGTGGTGGGTCAAAGGAAAGGCAACAGCATCTTGTCTACAAGGTGGTCAACTGTTTTTGTCTGGCTACAGGAAGGTCACAACAGCAAAAGTTCTCCTCCCCATAAGCACCACCTTTGGCATTCAGAGGTATACTACCTTTGCATATGGAGGTTCTGCTCAGCCCTTGTAAATTCTTCTTCTTCTTCTTCTTCTTCTTCTTCTTCTTCTTCTTCTTCTTCTTCTTCTTCTTCTTCTTCTTCTTCTTCTTCTTCTTCTTCTTCTTCTTCTTCTTCTTCTAAAAAAACAAACTACAACTCCCATACTGTCTGAGGAATTCTGAACTGTGTAGTCCAAAATAAATAAATAAATAAATAAATACAGTAAATAAAACTCTGGCCCCACTTAGCCATCATGGCTAAAGGCCACTGATAAATCTCCCACAGGTTTGTTTAACTATCTTGAGCATTGCCTTAATGAGATACCACCATCCACACATTGGGTGCCAGTGATTTCTGTTTGTCAGTTGTGGTGCATATAATAGTAATAGCAAAAGCAACTGCACAGTATTATGGCCGATTTGGTACATCTGGCAGGCCACCCAACATGTTCAGTTCTTTAGATGTTCATCTGAGAATCTCCTCTACATCTGGGCTGTTCAACTTTGAACAAGCCAAGGTCTACTTTTTCCAGCCCAAAGTGCCTGAGGGTTACTACACTAAAACCTCTACTTACAAATTTTATCTGTTCCGAGCACATGCTCATAAGTAAAAACTTTTGTAAGTAGAGCAGCAGTTTCCCATAGGAATGCACTGAAAACCAATTAATCTGTTCTGGAGGGAACAGATTTCAATGCGCCATGGCCCTTGAACTGCCCCGCTTGGCTGAGACAGTGGGCTGGCAGACCCAGAACTTTGCTGGGGCAGCGGTGGTCCTTGGGATAGGGGAGGGGGTGGAGAACTTATCCCCTCACTTTTTCTATTGATGGCCGGCGGGCTACTTTTGAACCCTTTGTGGGCTACCAGTAGCCCGTGGTCTACCTGTTGGGCAGGCCTGCTCTACATCATATCATAGAATTCAAGAGCTGGAAGGGGCACAAAGGCTCATCTTTAATCCATCCCATTTTCAATAGAGAAATAACTAAAGCATTTCTGACAGGTTTCCAACCTTTGTTTGAAAACCTCCAATGAGGGCATGTTCCCTTCTGATTTCTCCACATGGATTCTCCTGGATCATGTTCCCCTGAGTCTTCAGGAACCTGC